>CP136066.1:96712114-97312114 GCA_032622095.1 Siphonodentalium dalli
AGTGATACTAGCCCGCTGTGCAGGATAGCCTCACTAAATTCACCCTCTGGGTACCTCATTCTGCAAATAACAGACAGACTATTTCAAAGCTTGATTCAAGGCTAGCATCACCAAATTAACCATTTGGGGACCTCATTCTGCTTAGGCCTCATCTTCTGGGAAGTATCTATAGTATCAAATTTACATTGTTGTTAGTTAAATTTCCCTTCTAGGAAGTTTCTATATCCCCTAATTTGCAGAAGATAAAATTCATAATTGAGGGGCCCAATGGGTGAACATCACCAACTTCAACTGGGGAAATTCAATTTTATTCTAGGTCTTCCATAGCAGTTGAGGACTTTATCAGAATGAGGTCCCCAGATGGTGAATTTAGCATCACTAAATTCACCCTCTGGGGACCTCACTCTGCAAATGACAGACACACTATCACACTATTTCAAGGCTTGTTGTATAATACATTGTGTTGCTTGAGGCCAGGCATACACAATGTAGGAACAGACACGCTTTTTGTGATGCTATCCGGCACAGCAGGCTAGCATCACCAAATTCACCCTCTGACGACCTCATTCTGCTTAGGCCTCATCTTCTGGGAAGTATCTATAGTATCAAATTTACATTGTTGTTAGTTAAATTTCCCTTCTAGGAAGTTTCTATATCCCCTAATTTGCAGAAGATAAAATTCATAAATGAGGTGCCCAATGGGTGAATATCACCAACTTCAACTGGGGAACTTAATTTTTATCCTTATCAGATTTGTGAAAATGGGATCACAAAGTCAAATAAGGGCAGAGCAAGAGACTTAACTATTTCACTACATAGTAATTCTTAAAATATGTTTGCAAGAACTAGTTGGCTTATATAGAATGGAATGTTCTTCCTTGACTGCAATTCAGATTTTTTAATGGGGTCACCTGGTCAAATAGGGGCCAAGCGAAGGACAGTTTCCCTCTTAATATGCTTCCTTCACAAGGACCATCAGGTCTATTTGACTGATATTTATGATTTGTATGAAGGGTTCTTTGGTGTCTGGGATTCAAATTTATTCAGATGGGGTCACCCGGTTAAATAGGGTGGGACCAGGGACATAACTATATGTCTCTATAGTAATTCTTAAAATGTCTTCTCAAGGGATTTTGGACTATTTAGCTTACATATAGTATGGAGGAATCAGGAAGATCCTTTAGTGACTGAGATACAGATTTGTTAAAATGAGGTCAACCTGTCAAGAAATGGCAGTCTATGGGGAGTTAACACTTTTGTGTCCAATAAAATCATAGAAATACCAAATTCATTAAAACATCTACCTTGGAACCACCTGACTGATTGGTCTGACATACATGTATTGTGTTTTGGGTCCATGGATAATTGGGCTTCAAACATGTTTAAATGGTTTTAGAAAAAGGCGCTTGTGAGATTGGAAATTTCCAACAATTGAGAAAGTTTGAGGTGTCGGTTGTGAAATTCCAACCTAAGACTTGGGAGTCTGGATCCCGGTTGGGAGGGGACTTGTTGAGCTGGAGGAGGGGGGTGATCAGTAGTGTACAGTTGGCAATTTCAAGGTGGTTTTTTACCAAGCTAAGTCTCTCTAGCCACATATCCTGTTTAAATCTACTTCTTTTAAAGTGATTATGAAAAGTGCTGACTGTTTTGGTCTCCAGAGTCCCAGTCTTATCAGTCTTTGCAGTCTGGTGAGCGACCCCACAGTCATTGACTGTCTTGTTTTATAACATTCTGACAAAAGTTACCAGTCGGAGGTTCATGGAATACACATTTCCGTACATCTAAGAGAATCCTTCGACTGACAACTTTGGTCAAAATGTCAGTGCAAATAACTGTGAGTTTGGTCACAAATGGGGTTTCAGCTTGTTTGAAAAATAGTATAGCATATGCTCGTAGATGCCAAAATACTATATAATATATAATTATCTTAGTTTATTACATTTTTCCTCGTTTCTGGTCGCATTTGCGATCGCATCGGCTGTTATGAATGAGTGATACTCATCAATTTGAAACCACGTGATTCCCCACTGTGAACCTAATTGAACTTCTACGGGATTAGTGATGTTTGTTGACAAATCACTGTAACAGTTTGGTTACATGAAAATGGTTTCAACATTAAAAATTTTAATAATGAATATAAGAACAAAGTTGATCTCTTTCTCCGTCTTCTTTTTAGTGGTAATGTTTTTACAGACTTATATATTTTTTGCACATTTACCCATTGCGAGTGCTTTGGGCCCATTAAATTCATCTCCTCCATGTGTTACGTCTGATTTCAGAATTCATTACATTGTAGTTTCATATCAATGGCAGCATAGAACCGCCACAACACTTTATTTACTGTCTGGACTATTTACTATCTTGATTAATCAAATTATAATCTTGTTTAATCAACTTACTATCTTGATTAATCAACTTTATCAAGATTAATCAAGATAGCTAAGTTGATTAATCAAGATAGCTAAATTGATTAATCAAGATAGTATGTTGATTAATCAAGATAGCTAAATTGATTAATCAAGATAGCTAAGTTGATTAATCAAGGTAGCTAAATTGATTAATCAAGATAGTAAGTTGATTAATCAAGATAGTAATTAAAGGGGTGTGGTACAGTAATGCCCCAAATAATTGCCTCCTTAACCACAGCAGAATTATGAGTAATTTTTCAGGATTTAGTTGGAAATATGACTTGTTGCCATTCATCGGAAAGCCCTCATTGAGAGCAATGAATGGCAACAAGCCATTTAGGGCATAACTGTAGTTCTACGCTGCCGTACATATCGATTAATTTTTTACAAAGCTAGCTTTATCTTCTACTCCAGGTGAGAATTGCACGTGATCTTTATTTATAAAAGAAAATGATGGACGGGTAAAATATTTAATATATTTGATGAAGGCCAAATAAATATAAATTCCGTGTTCTCAGACACATCCCTCATCACTGAAATGTTCAAACATTTTCTTTAATATTTTCTGTTAGAAATATTGGATGTGAACAACTGAAATGAATTTATTTGGTTTCTGAAGTATGTTTTCCCCCCCCCCCCCTCCCTCATCTCAAAATATAGATCTAATTGCCTGAGAACGCAGATATTTTATTTTAATGGCCTATTACATAAAGCTGTATCTATCAATATGATACTTGTATCAATCACAATGATGGTGTATCAAAAAGCTAGAATAATTTAAACTTATGTACAAGACTAACAAAAGAACATTCCATATGTGTTGTGCTTTGTAGTAAATTGTTGATCATGGAACAATCTAGAATTGTACCACAAAACGCTGACATATCCTAGGAAACATAGGCTACTGACCAATCACGAGTCTTGTTTAGGAAAAGTCGTATTACGATTACCATTGTATTTCAGTTCATATTCTCAGTAAATAAACTCATGTAGAGCACTTAATTTATTGCAGAAAATCTTCCATTTTGGTAGCCACATTCATGTACAAAGTTAAATTTCTGTTTAAGTCTTTCTAGCACATTTGTTTAACTCTTTCTAGCTAAATTATAAATGTGAATATGTACCTGTAAATATACTTTTGTTTTTATTTGGATGCTTTCTCTATCTTTCTACATGTACCTTAGTTGTGTTTTATGTTCTCTACTAGGGGATTGCTTGTCAAAAATGGTTCTATATCGTTTTGTCAGTTGATTATGCATATATGTGGTAGCAGTTTAGACTGTTTTCTCTATCACTAACCGATTAATGTTTATTGTTTTGCTACAGTTTTCACCGATATATATCAACGTGTAGGTCTGGCGACGTGACCTGCAAAGTGCATCTCCATAGATTAAACACATGTTACAAGTTACATGTACGAGTGGCTCAACCTCTATAGAATATGTAGCTAGTGTCATCGCTTAAACTGTTTATGTCCGTGAGGGGGATTTGAGCATCTATTGGGCAAGGCTCTGCCGAGTCCAATAGATGCCAAATCCCCGAGCGGGCATAAACAGTTTTAGCGACAACATTAGCTACATATTTTATTTATCCATCGCATAATACTTGCACTTTGTGAGGTAAATCTGTCTTTTCCTCAGTTTTACATTCGTTATTCGATGACGCCATTACATTTATTAGGTCAATCAAACTATTTAGCATTCATGATGTGGAAAAACCGGAGTGCAGCTTAGAGCGAAATAGTTTGTTGGGTTTTTTTTAATAGTTATTATAAGCTGGCCTTTAGCTAATGGTTTATAGATGTTTTAGAGCAAAAACACATATCCAATTACGAATTTTGTATCACTTGCGGTGAATTATGGATGGTAGACATGTCCCAAAATCACAATGACATCATTTAGGTCAGCTGATGTCCCTAGTTACCTGCGCAATTTGCATATACAATTATGTCACGAAAGTAGTACTAACCTAATAAAGCTACGTTGACCTAATAAAGCTACATTGATGTAATAAATGTAATGTTTATTAGGCAGGCTTTATGTAGGCAATAGAGGTAGTGAGCGGTGGATAAATACCAGGAACCAACGAGGTCATGACAATATGCAGTTATCCATTATATCATATCATGTTTATATCTAAATTGAAGGCAATACTCAAATATGTTTTTGGGCATTAATTGTGCTATTCACGTATCCGCTATGCCTTTCACAATATTGACAAAAGGCCTCAAGGAATGGTCCTGTGAATATTCGATGTTCGATTCGGTCCCGATATTAGATTCAAATCATTTGGAAATTTTGGTTTGAGAACGTTTGAATATCTCAAAGGTAAACACTTTTGGCTTTATTCTATCATTCTCTGTTAATATCTAGACAGTCAACATTTCTGTAGAGATGATATAATTTATTCAGTCGGGCAACTTCGGGACAAGCATGAATACTTATCGCTGATGTTAACACTTATTCAGGTGTGTCACACAGCCATGTCCCATTTCCCTTGATTGGAAACTACTTGATCGAAAATAGAGTTGTTTTTTATTCCGTGAGGGCACAATAGAATATGTATATCCGAAAGCTTATATTGAACTAACAATCAAGCATCATTTGGAAACTAGGATATATAATTAGTTCTGATCGAATCATGTGCTTATATTTCACTGTTGCCTGCACGATAAAAGAACATCCATCGCTTGAAAAATACTGTTATCGCCTTTTTTGCCTTGAATGATATTTGATTATGTTTGATATGATATTCGCGAATAATAATGCGTATTCGGTTCGATATTTGTTTCACCCGGAAACAAAGTATTCACAGGACCTACTCCAAGGTTACTTCAGTTTTATTTTATCTTGTACATTTTGAGAATTGAACAAGCCATTATTCATGATTAACCCTTTCATGATGGGATCTGCGCTGGTGCAGCATTAAAGATCATGTGCCAGTTCATTCTCTTATATATGTGAGTCTCCCATAGGTAGCCTCGCATATAAAAGAGAATGCACTCGCTTACATGCTCAAGGTAAATATTGTTAGGCCAATGTATTCTCTTATATATGCAAGGCTCCCTATGGGAAACTTGCATATATAAGAGAACACATTGGCACAGGGTTTTCGCCAAATTTCAGGATGCCATGGAAGGGTTAAGCATTGATTAGATTCCAGAGATAATTCATGATTCCCCAATGAATGGAGTTGCAACAAATAATGGTATACATGTACCTTTATAATTCGCATTGGCCAAAGGTCATGCGGCAGAAAATTTCGAACAAAATATAAAGCATCTTATTTGTTAGTTTAATCCTGATGCTTCATTTCTTTACACTGTGAATTTGTTCTGTGATGGCTAAATGAAATACTCAGATATTTCGGCAAGATAAAAGCCTCATTGTTTGTTTTATATTGTACAACAGTTTTTTGTTTCCAAGCTTCTCAACTTGGTCTATCTCTTACTGTAAGGCCAGGAACCTATGTCACTAATGTAATCTCTAAATCATCACTTCAGACATTCAGGAACCAACGTCACTAATGTATTCTCTAAATCGTCACTTCAGACGTTCGGATAGTCGCTATCTGAGCTAGATATTTGTTGCATGAGTTATTGTACTTACGAGTGAAAGGGATTATGTGCATTTCATGAACATCTCTTAACCCTTTACCCAACAAACCGGCCAAAACCGGCCAAATAAAGCTTCAACAGCCTAAAATATCTTCGGTCTGTCTCAATAGAACCATACACATATGGATATCATTGGAACCGGCTCCTTGACCACATTGTGATAGTTACAGTTATTCCCTGTGCCAATGCATTCTCTTATATATGCGAGTCGACCATAGGTCGCCTCGCATATATAAGAGAATGCATTGGCCTAAAAAAATCTTTTTTTAATACTTTTTACCATTTTTTCTTACATTCTTTAACAATTTTAGAATTTTTAATGTGTTAAGCCAATGCATTCTCTTATATATGCGAGGCGACCTATGGTCGACTCGCATATATAAGAGAATGCATTGGCACAGGGCCCTTCTGTTGGGTAAAGGGTTAAACGGTTGAAGGCCCACTTAATTTTCGAGTCGCCGATTATTTTTTTTATAGGGACTTGATATACGGTTTTAATAACAATCTATTCCATAAAATATTATTAAAATACTATAATTCATCACTATTTGAAACATCTGTGTCTCAGAAGATGCCCACATAGAAATAGAAAACTGCTGAAATCATAGAATGACTTCCCCCTTTAGCTCCCAGATTGCAACAGCATTCAAACTTTTTCAATGGAAGGGGAAGAACTCTATCTTTAATATATAGAGTTATTCCCCCTGCATTGAAAATAATACTGCTTTTTACTGCAATCCAGATGAAGAACGCGTTGGCAACTCAACAAAAACAACATGTCCTCAGTTTATTACACCGGATAAGTTGATAATACAATGTTTTATGGCTTCCTCTTTCAAATGGTATATACTATGGCATATATTTTATATAATGTAAAATGGGGCATCAAAATTAAGTGGGCCTTTGAGAGTGCTTGATGTTCAAAATCAGGGCACAATCCATACCCATAATAAGTCATAAATTTGTATTTAGCGATTACCGTTTTTTGACTGGATTGTGAATTTCCACAGCTCGTATAATAGTTTATCACATTAGACAACTGTTTATATATGTTTTAAACAAATCTAAAATCAAAACTTCTTTGGGTTAGAGAATTGATTGGTGATGTAGGTTCCTCACCATGTTCCTGTGTCATTGAACTATAATACTGCTTTCACCATATTGTGATATAATTTTGTGTTAAGTTTTATTTTTATTTTATTTTGATGTTTTCTATTTAGTCCAAGTCCCCATCGCTGCAGTTTTTTTCCTCTGCCGTTTTTGACACAATCTTTTTGTATGTTTTCAGTTACAAATTTAGTCAAGACAAAGATGAACTTTGGACTGATTCCATCTTTCTTCTAATATCAGTTACTTATACTTTGAAAAAACATGTAATATACAGCAATGCATTTACTCACTCCTGGCTCAGTGGTCCTGCAAATTTACTATGATGATGGTGGGTCCTGCTGAATTGCTATGATGCTGATAGGACAAAAAGAACCGTTATGTTTTCTAAAGTTGTCATTTTCACAGTGTTTAAATAATCTGAACATATCGAGGAAAATCCATTATTTGTATAAAAACATTCAAAAATATAAATATATAAAAGAGTAGGATATGTCTGTCTCTGTTCCGAGATTTTTCTCCCAGACCCCTTGACTGATTTCAACCAAATTTGGTGTGGTGACTCGGGTAATTTGAAAAAAAGTTCAATCTAAATAATAAAATTTATTTACATTTTTATTTTTTATATCAAAATGTAAAATGATCAAAATGTGTGAAGCTGCTGAATAATTGCTTAAAGGTAGTCAATCCAATCAGACCATCAAGATACAACAACAACAATATTTCTTCAAAATATGCTTTAGTTATCAGAATCAATTTATTGCAACAAAATAATGGTAACCACTGTCAACTATGGTATCATATTTCCCAAAACTTGTTATTTATCAACATTTTGTTCAACAAAATATGGCCGTATTAATACTAGTATTTTAATAGTATTATCACTAATGTATCACAAAATTTGACCTTATTACCACTTGATTTTAGAGTTATTCATCTTCAATTTTGTCCGAAACCCTCCGTTTTACCATGTGTTTCTGGGCAACATATTATTACACATCTCGAGAAATAACAAACTTCAAAAATTTATATCTGATCACTCTGAGCTTTGATGGGTGGGTTCCTCGACTCGAATAAAATATTTTTTTACCCCCGAAGCCAAAGAAATAGTAATTTAGGAGCAGCTGATCGGACTGAGTACTTTAAGATCAAAATATGTGCAAATGTGCACAGGGCCCTAGCTAGTTGTAATATATTTTTAAAACGGCTGTGTTCTTTGTTAAAAATGGCCCATATAATAGTCATTTTATAAGCACAGTGCCAACATTTTAAAAATAGTTAAAATATATAAATGTACATAAATGTTCCATACACACATTGGCTTTTTCTCAAATCACTCGGATCAGCCAATCACCGTGAAAAAATTACAACTTTAGAAAAAAATACTATTAATTTGTTCTTAACAGCATCAGTTTTTCCTATCAGCATCATAGCAATTCAGCAGGATCAACCAACATCATATTAAATTAGCAGGAGCACTTATCCAGGCGTTAAACTTGAACAGGGCTGATGTAGTTAGGACAATTGTTGGTTGGTGCATGTTGTTATATTTGTTTATACTGGAAATCACCCTTACCATTGATTTCATATGTTGATGCATATCATACATCATCCTGTGATCTGTGTTTCAAATTTTACCAATTAAATTTATGAAACGTTATATTTTGAATTGTTTTGCCTATTTTTTTTTATGACAATTCATCAATTATGTTGTTGCCAGAAATGGTAGGGCCCTGCGAATCAATTCGATACGATTCGAAATCTTTTGTCTGATTCAATTTGATTTGAAATCGGCTTCCCTGATTCAAATTTTTTCAAATCTTTTCCATCAGGTGCATTCCCATTGTTTCTATATACTGTACTACAGAATACAAACCATACTGCCCCTGTGCTAAATACCTTTGCGATATGATCAAACATACAGATAAAACTATCGCAATTGAGATAGACTGCCCCATCTTTATAAGAATGATGTAAGCCAATCGGGACTCCAGAATTACATACAAATGCAATAAGTGAAAACCTCGCCAGTCTCCATTCTGGATACTGTCATAGGTCAAGGAGTTCAGAATGATACAATTTAAATCGCATGTTTCAAGTGCACCGCACAAAGTTTGCCAACTATGAAAGTGCGGAAACAAATTATAAACAGTTAACCCCATTCATGATTCACCGCCATCAGTATATTTGACGAAAATGAGCTCCATTCTATAGCTTACTGTATTTCTTGTTGCTTATGATATCTTCGCATTATTATGCCCCCGACCCTCCAAAGGAGGATTTGGGGGCATACAGTGGAGACCTCTGTCCAATCGTCTTTACGTCCTTAACAAACATTTCACAACACAGCTCAGGTATTGATAGTCCAATTTGGATGACATTTGATATGCAGGTAGATCAGCATTATGGAAAGGATCTCCACATAGTGCAGGTTTTGTCCGCACTTTTTTCCAGAGTTATGGCCCTTTCCTGTACATGGTGTAAAAATTGTCAACCCGCCTTCCGTAACAAACATTTCACAACACAGCTTAAGAATCAATAGTCCAATTTGGATGTCCTTTGGTATGCCAGTAGACCAGCATTGTGGAAAGGATCTCCACATAGTGCAGGTTTTGTTCACACTTTTTTTCCAGAGTTATGGCCCTTTGCTAGACTTAGTGTAAAACACATCAACACGTCCAAACATTAATTATGCTGTGGATGTCTTTATTATTTGATTTTGTTGTCCTATGGCATGGTGATAGCACATGTTGGGGGAAAGGATATCCACATACTAAGGGTTTCGTCCATTAATTTTTACCAGAGTTATGACCCTTGTTTGACTTGGAAATATGTGAATTTTGTGTCCGAAAGAACATTTTAGCTTGTAACTTGGGCAAGGATCTTCTGATTCAGTTGTGCTTTGGTATGTTGATAGCACAGCTCAGGGGAAAAGGATACCGACTTTCTTCAGGTTTCGTCCATTCATTTTTACCAGAGTTACAGCCCTTGTGACTTGGGAATTTCTTAATTTTGTCTATGTATGAACATTTCAACTTGTACCTTGAACATGTATCATCGGATTTGGTTGTGCTTTGGTGTATTGATAGCCCAGTTTAAGGGGAAGGATACCCACTTCTTGGATTTAGAAAATAGAAGAAAAAAAATCATCCATTGCCCACTCTCATCCATTGCCCACTTGTCGGGGGCATATACAGCTTGGCGTTGAAATTTTTGTAAAGTATATTATTGTGCAGAAGACACTTTATTATGGTTAGGTATTATTATGAGATTTTCCTATTCATTACAGCTACCACTCACTGAGAGCTTTCCGATGAATGGCAACAAACCATATTTCCGACTAAATCCTGAAAAGTTACCCATAATTCTGCTGTGGTTAATGAGTCGATTATTTAGGGCATTACTGTAGCTTTTTCAAACACTAAATCTTTCATAAACATTGCTACATCTTTAAACTACTTGATTCATTGAAAAGCTAGAGCATGTAACTAGTGCAAGCATTGTTTTTTATGTGGACCCATACCATATATGGTACACATAGTGCCGGAGTCTGGATCAAACATCTGTTTTTCGTCTGTCCGTCTACAATTGCTATCTGGCGCAATTACTCAAGTATTTTTTATCGTATCGTGTTCAAATTGTATGTGCATATTTATGATGACACACTTCTCACCTGTATATTTTTTGGTATCGATCGGTTTAGATATTATTTACACTTTGCATCCGCACATGGGCATGTGCTATCCGATGCGATATCTTAAGTATTGATTCCGTTCATATTTTTATATGTAGGTTTATGATGACACACCCTCACCTGTATAGTGTTTGGTATCGATTGGCTGAATGGTTTAGAAAATAATTAACCCTTCACACAAATGCTATCCGATGCAATAAGTCAAAGTATTCTGATCTGCCTCATATTTCTTACCTAGGTTTTTCTTAGAACATTCATCTCAATCATCTGTATGGATTTTGGTATTGTTTAGTTAACCCTTTCCACTCTTGTTTTTACTTATAATTCATGCAAGCTGCGATAACTCAAACATTTTTCATCTGATCTGCACAAAATTTGGTATGAGTTTCTCACCCCAAAATACAGATCGAGTTCGAATATGGGTTTGTTACAATATTTTTTAACAGAGTTATGGCCCTTTATAAATCAAGTAACTGATAATGTAATTAACACTTGTTTGCCACTGAATTTGAGGAGATATTCTCATCACAAAGAACATGTGAATTATTGGTTTGAGTTATTTTTAGCTGGACACAAGATAGATAGATCAGATAGTACATGACCGTGTTGGCTGGCAGAATTTGTTTATCAAATATGTCAAAAAGTAATTAATGGATGGCACTCTATTATTTCTGTTTTCTGTGCAATATTAAGTTAATTCGAGTTGAAACAGGTTCATTAGTTAATGTACACTCAAAAAGACACCTATTCTAAAAGAATAAATTGGAATAGACCATTATTCATTTGTAGGGATGTTTTACAGACATTGTTGTTTACAGACACTATCTTTTCCTAGAAAAAATTTAACCCGCCCATGCGTAGTTCCATCATATGGTGTCATTGAAAATTATTAACCCTCTCCACACATCACATTGTCTTCTGATGTTCATCTGATCATTCTATTCTATGTCCAGGTTGATGGTGATCCACTTTTCATGGATTTTGGGATTAAAATTAACCCATTTCAATGACACATGATATCCAAAAGGCAGATATCAAATTATCCCTTTCACCTTGAGCCAGGTTCAGTAAGGATTTCCATAAACCACCAATTGAATATTCATCATTTGGAAGAAATGTCTTATTTTGAAATTCCCTCAATTGCATTTGGGCTGCAGGATAATAACGGTGCTGGTATGCTTGAGACTGACTTATTGTATGGTGTAGTCAAATATTTTTCACCCAATCACTCTTATAATCACATCCAGGTTAATCATGACACATTCTTCACCTGCATAGTTTGGTATCAATTGAATGGTTTTGAAAATATTAACCCTACATTTAATTTTATTTCCGCTGTTTGCAGACATTGTATCTTTCCAATGATCAGCTTTGAAGAATATTAACCCACCCATTCCAGACATACAGTATGCTATCCAATTCACAGTATCTCCTTCCAGTCTGATTTCATTATCAGTTCAATTTTCCAGTATAATCAGCCAAAATATGGAGCAAGTTTTGCCACGATTGTCAAACTGATACGGATGACCGATCGTCCAATGACCCGACATCAGAATACGCAGCGCATGGCTTGTCAGTACAAAATGTGGAGCGTGTTTTGCTTGTGGAAATCTTGCATATAACCATGATTAAATTACACAGGATTAATTCTAGAATTCTCCAAACTTTTCAGGGTTTAGTGGGAAATATGGCTTGTTGCCATTCATCGGAAAGCTCTGTGAGAGTTTTCCGATGAATGGCAACAAGCCATATTTCCCACTAAATCCTGAAAAGTTACCCATAATTCTGCTGTGGTTAAGGAGTCGATTACTTAGGGCATTACTGATATTTTTAACGAAAAAATATTATCCCCAATCTTCCAGACCATCCCGAAAAGAATTTCTCGACGTTCAAAAACAGGTTTGTTCATTGTCAGCATCATATCAGGACAGCTATCCAATTCATTAATCTCAATCTAACTTTTGGATCTGTAAATGAGCCCCACATTTATCTTCTACACAGTGTATATAATGAGTGTCAATGGTACTGTAGCACAACTTGGTGAGGGAATAATTTGTAAAAATGTAATGCATTGCACTTAATAGACATGTGCTGAAGGATTTAGTCATGAAAAGAGTTAAATCCAAATTATGCAAATTTAATAGCTCCCATCCTAAACGAGCTACAATTCTCAAAACATTTCTCTAACAAGTGCACCGCTGGGCGGAGGTAACGCCCCCCCGACTGTTCAATCAGAGAGGATTTTTCTTATTTTTGTGCAAATACTTATTAAATGGCACTTTGTAAAGTTATGTTATTCATGAGTAAACAATTCAAAATCAAGTTATCATCTGGAAACGAAAAAAAGTAGCAGAAAACCTGAATTTTCTAAGTCCAAAAAGGGGCGTAACTCTGGAAAAAATGGGCGGACGAAACCACGGCTATGGGGAAATCTTGTCCCCCCGGCTGGTCTATTGGCATACCAAAGATCAAATGAATTGAATTAGTGAAACCAAAGTTATGAGTTGAAACGTTCGTATGCCACAGAAAACTGAATTTTCTAAGTCCAAAAAGGGGTGTAACTCTGGAAAAAATGGGCGGACGAAACCGCAGTTATGGGGAAATCTTGTCCCCCCGGCTGGTCTATTAGCATACCAAAGATCAACTGAATTGAGTTAGCGAAACCAAAGTTATGAGTTGAAACGTTCGTACGGACGGACGGAGGGCTCCACTATATACCCCCAAATCTCCATCGGAGATCGGGGGCATAATAAATGTGGCTGCAGGGTATGCTGATGGATTCAAATGTGAAATCCCAAAAATTCAAATTAGTCCTTAATTTTTTCAATGGATTCCCATGGGTCTGGGTTATTTTTTAGTTAATTTTTATATATTAGACGGGTCCCAGATAGATTTCTGTGAAGTGTCTTTGAAGCCCTTTTCCCACACTTGGTGTGATTTCCTTGAAAATAGACCTGGGACCCTTCCGATTAACAGAAGTATATAATGAAATATAAATTCTGCACCCGTGATACTCCCAACTAGTAATAAAAAGTATTCTGGAATGGTCTATTATTCATCTGTTGGGGTGTTCAGGAAATATAATAAGCAGATGATCGGTAATACAGAAGGATTCCTATTCATTAGTGGCATAATAAGTCACCATTGAAACTTATATGAACATTTCATAAAGGAACATCAATGAGTAAGGCCAAAAAAAAAAGAAAAAAGTTTTGTTTCTCAGGCCCCGCCGCATTGAATAAAAAGGGCCGCATTAGACCTTTTTATTGCAATGCCTGATGTTATGACAAAAAAACTTACGAAAAAAACAATTTGAAAAAAAAAACAATTTTGTGTGGATTTTATCAACATGTCCATAGCAGATATGTGTTGAATATTAGTGTGCATTGAGCTCTAACATATACTGTGTTAAAAAGTGACTTGCAGGCTTACAACATGAAGTAGATGACTACAATTAAGAAAATGATTAGCTGATCCTCATGCTCTTCTTACAATTAGTCATTGTGAACAACTTACACTAATTGTAATTTTATACAATTGAAAGGCACAGGACTAAATTCAGGATCACATATTAGAATGGGGAGGTATCAGTTTTTAGACAACAATAACAGTAGTTAATGTCAGGGGCATTATATATTGATAGGTAATCCCAGTCATACACTGGTGGTACAATGTCATTTTTATACAAGACTAAATGAGTTTATATGCATAACAGTTCCCTCTACCTTTCTGGTTATTACTAGACAGATGAAGGTATCTTTGTCCATGCTTACTATGCGCAGAAAAAAATAAAAAATAAAAATAAAACCCTCCCTCCCTCATTGATTTGAAGAAAAAAATTGCCCGAGAACCAAAACACTTTTTTTTTTTGGCCTAAGTTACATTTTTTTTTTTAAATGGGTTGTTTTATATTGGGTGATTTTAGTTACAGGGAATTCTGGATGTCTTCAAAAAGTGGTAGAGCAGGTTGGTTGGGGCTTAGCCTCGACTCAGCTGCTAGGCCATGTTACAAAATCAGTTTTATTGGTTTGGTTGAATCCTTTCTAAACCAAATACTGATCAACAAGTAGTTCCCTTAGGAGATGTTCAGATAATAAGTTCAATAAACGACCAATGAAAAGGAATCCTTCTTCACTTCTATTATCTGTCTGTTGTCTAATTTTTCAATGAACTCCCCTCCAAATGAATAATAGACCATTCCAATATATTCTTCTATAACTGGGCGGGAGAATACATTCAGTATATAAAGGGTTAAACATATTTCCCCCCACGGTAAGTAACTAACAAACTTACACGGAGCAGATTCTAAATAAACTTGTGCTCATTAGACAGTTCTGGAGCAGATTTTAAATAAATTTCAGCGGTCTCTGGTTGTGAAGTAATGGATAAAGGTTTGAGACCTCATCTTATGACTCCGGTAAGTTAATAAAAGTAACACCCAAAAAGTTTCAATGGTTTTATTGACCAATTCTCGACAAAAGCTTTAAACATCAAAACATTTCTTATAAATATATGCAATAAGAATAGTTTTTACAGTGGAAAATGAAGGTTTGACAAACATTTTTGGAAGCAATGTATGTATAGCCAAAGGAAAACAAATCCACAAATGAAAACCAAGTGTTCAATATATATGTGCTAACTGAACAGATTTGAGATCTACACATGGTTACAAAAGTAGAGGTGAACATTCTACTGTCGATCAACATTGTATAAAGTCATCTATGTATCTGCTATTTATGGAAGACAAAACCAAACGCTTGTCGTGGAACAAGTCAAAGTGACATATATGAGATGCACCAGAATTTAAAAACGCAGGAATGATATGTCTTTGCAATATTGAATAAACTTTTTACAAATGGTCTCATTTTAACAAAATTGATCAGTAAAATTTCCAGTTGGTTGAAACCTATGTAAAATAATTTAAAATGTTAAGTTCGGGAGGATGTGGCAGTAATGGTACACTCACAAATGGAATTAACAGGTCTCCTCCACAATCAGCATTATCTTTATTTATTCAACCATGCAAACCATGTGTAGTACAGCAAATCGTCGAAAATACTGTGTGTTAAAATAAAGCACTAGCAGTGGTTCCTTTTTTTGGATATTTCGAGAACATCCAGTATTTTGATACAGAAAAAAGCACTAGGATAAAAAGAAGAGAGTGCAGGAGATGTCATGCTATATCATTACTATCAATATACAGTATTCACATATATGTATTGCCAGCCATCTTGAGATCAATTATTTCTTAAAGTACATGTTACCGTTAGGATTTGGAAGCTTATCGAACTAATTGACATTCTATTTGACATTATCATAAAATTCCTAAGTGTTAGGTGTTCATGATAAAGAAATTACAAAAATTAACGTATTTTCCAAGAAATTACACAAATAAATCATTTTGTAAATAAATATTTGCTCTTGATATTTTGAAACAGATCAACTTGATTTCATCTTATTTGATTGATGTTTGAACAATAACAGCACTATTATTGGTTTTTGTTCAAGATTTAAAAGACAATGCTCTAATTTTCCAACTGGTTGTATGTTTAGTTGTAGTATGTGATTAAAATTGAGGATTAATTGTAAGATAACATCTTAAGGAATATCAACATCAATACATATATTTTAAAGAATCACGACAAAATTCCTATCAAATTTACCAACAAAATCAAATAAATAGGACAATGATGAAGCAGTCTGGCTGCCACCATTCAAGACACATTCATTCAATCACAGATTCATATTAACGTCAGACCGATAACTCTGAGCTGAACACACCATGTTATTTGAAAAATGTACCAGTGTTTAAGCCTTTCAGTGCCAAGTCCGATTTTTGTATCAACCCATATTTCCTTGATCATTTTTCAAATTTATTGATTATAATAATGAGATACATTGATGAAAAGAGCTCTTAGAGCTCTTTCCATCAATGTATCACATTATTATAATCAATAAATTTGAAAAATGATCAAGGAAATATGGGTTGATACAAAAATCGAACTTGGCACTGAAAGGGTTAATGACTGAATGATCAAAATAATTGCTCTCAGACTTCAGCCCCATTTTTAATCCTTCCTTCACTGAATGGATTCTCCCATTCAGTTATAAAAGAATAGTTTGGAATGGTCTATTATTAATTTGTTTTTTTTATAATAGATGTACAGAAGACACATATTATGCCTATTCAGTCACTTGGAGGTAATGTTCAGATAAAAATTCAACAAAAGGTCTTACACCATTTGTTGAACTTATAATCTGAACATTCCCCCAAGTGATTTCTACTCGTTAATTAGTATTTAGTCACCAAAAGGTAAAAATCTTGTCACTAAAGTTTTGCATTGCTCTTCAAAACTATCAATATGCAATTCTCCAATAATTCTCTGCATTCCTAAACAAACTGTATTCCTATGACTTGAGTGTAGTGAAATTTTGCAAAAACGCTGTCCCAATGCATTCTCTTATATATGCGAGTCTCACATAGGGAGCCTTGCATATATAAGAGAATATATTGGCCTAACAATATTAACCTTGACCTTGTAAGCCAGTGCATTCTCTTATATGAGAGGCTCCCTATGGGAGACTTGCATATATAAGAGAATGCACTGACACAGGATCATTAATGCTGCACCAGCTCAACTCCCGTCATGAAAGGGTTAAATTATTCCTCGTCATCATTCTTTAACCAAGAAACTATTTCTGGAACATTGATTTTTGATTCCATAACATGTTTCTAATAAGGCCATGTTTACATGATATTGCATATCAAAGAACGCCAATAAATAAACAATGTCAATGTTTATCATTTGTATTATATTGGTATTTTGCAATAATTGTGGCTTATAGTGGTTTTGAGAGCACTCAACTATTTCAGTTCAGAGATAGATTATAAATTACAGAAAATTGAACAATTGAAAAAAAAAAAACATGACAATATATGTCAAATCACTGACTTTTAATTGCGAACTTCATTTGGAGTCAGTATACAGGACAAAAAAACTAAATATAACCTGACTTATTCAACTCAAAGAAATCAGTCTGAATAACGTCGGATCCATACTGCCAACAAAAAAAATCTCCATAAACATCACAATGATCTCATATAATGATGATGTCACATATAAATAAAAGAAGTGCTGTTAACTTTGATGAAAACCTACAAGCATATATAAGATAGGCTAGGTATGAGCTTCTATGCATACTCAACACTGATCGCATTATAAGAACAATGATAGAAGCGATTCGAAAAATGGACAACATGGAATAAAGGTATGATGAATAGATAGGGTCAAATTTCAAAAACACCTACTGGTATTCTTATTAATAATGCTAACTTTCCAAACAAATGAGAATTGTTTTTCTTTGTTGTTTTAATAATTGAGAATTATAAACTCTTAGTCCAAGTTGGTTGTTGAAACAGTGTAAGTTGTATTTGTAGTTCTCATTTGGCATGTACAAATGTGTTAATTTTTTATCACAAATGTTATCACACATTTGGTGAAGTATCAAATTTGGAAAAATTAAAATTGAAAAAGTTCCAAAATCCAAGAAAATGTAATTAGTTTTATTTATCGCTATCAGAAGATCTTGAGCCTCCATTCAATTGAAGAGGTACAAATCTGTTACAAATTGCATTAATTATGTTATAATTGTATGATTTGACGGTGATTAGGGAAAAATGTTTGCAACAGGAATGTTCTTATCCTTAAAACTTTTGCTGAAACAATTAAATGAGCCAACTCGAACCAAGCAGTGACTGAGTAAAGCACCATTAGGGGCTATGTTTTCAACAAGAGGCGTAATCGCTATGGAGATGATCTGATGCCCTTGAACCTAAAATCAGTGTGTTGGAGTTGAAAACCAACACCACTTTTATAAGATGAGATGCAAATACATGAAAGCCGAAATTTGCAGGAAATTCATGAAAATAGAAATATTTTTGTAAATTCCTGAAAATAACTACAGCTGGGGCACTATGTCATATCAAGGCTTCTGCATTTAACAGATGAGCAATTAATATAATTGTCTAATAAATTTCTAATTGACAAGCCAGCTAAGGATCAATAATATCTTACACCATGTACACAGCCAATGGCAGCCTGACCTCAAAAAAGTCCATGACCCGGCATAAATATAACACCAGAACCATCCAGTGGCAATGAAAGATGACAAAATCTCAAACTGTGGAGTTATATTCTCGGTGTTCCTGCATACTATCTTGAATGTGTGAAGCTGGTAGTGTGTTGATTGCTACAGTTCACCGACCACAGTTTGTCAACAAACTGTGTGAAGCATATGGAGTGTGACTGCAGTTTAAATTGTTATATGTTGTTTTACTGTACTTTGGCTTTCTTTTTCAGCATTGGAACCTTCTCTTTAACTCTGTTAATATAAATATAAGAAATTATCATCAAGTGTTTCTCTTCAATGCAGGGCTGCTTTGAATGTCTATATAGGTTATCACAACCATGTGTGTTTCCGAGATCTGTATTCAAGATGTGCTATGTTTTCGGATTACAGGGATCAGTCTAACCAGACTTAGTGTAAACAATATTTTATTCTCAAGAACTAGCACCTATAAGACATATTAATATAAAGACATTAACAATTCAACATTAGAGAAAAGGATTTGGCAGTAAGCCCAAGGCTTATAGGTGGCCATTTCCGTGGTATATATATTGCATCATGGTTTGATCGAGTCTCAATGATGAATTGCCTGTTCCACAAGCACCAGCAACCTATCCCGTGGCCAATTGCTGCATGCCCCCCCCCCCCACCCCACACAATCACATCTCTGGCATGCATGAGTATATGAGGGCACAATTTTTTTTAGGCTTTTGGTTCATGTCTTGCAGTTCATAACCATATTATGTCAGTTAAATCATTTGGTATCGTCAAAGAACTTTGGTACGGCGGAGAATATGTGAATATGTCAGAATTTTTGGTATAAGATATATCTATAGACCCATACAGTAATATTTTTACATCCAAGTTCGCATTTAGATTATCTAAACAACGGACTCTTTCATGCTTGAATATTGGACGGTGGGGTAAGAATAGCTCGGCAGTTGCTAATTCTCCACCATCGCAAAATGGACTATTATTCAAATGATTGAAAAACAGGTCATATTTCAGGTTACTGCAGTTTGTTCGCAGGCATAGTGACTTCTCCCTCCACAAAAATATGGCCAAATGCATGTTACAAAATATAAGTTCCTATATAACGAATAATCCCCAAACATAATTTTGAGATACATGGTAAATTTTTGGCATAGCTGCATGTTATATGTACTTGTCTCTGAGACATGCCAAACATTGCCCTGTGTACATGCCTGGGACTATTTAACATGAAAGGTGCTGATTTTTAGAAGCTGCATGTGGTTTTGAACCATGCACATTTTTTTGGATTGGGTGGTATTCAAACCCAGACCAGGGACGGCGAGCATGCCTTGCGACTCCAAGTCTGACAATAATACCACATGGTCACCGAAGCGACCCCAAAAAAGGAAGCTCAAAATTGCCACACTTCGACACTATATGTACATTTTAAGGTCTCTCCATAACTTTGAGAGCACAGCATTTTATTAAAAAATTTTTTTTCATCAGCAATTTTTTTTTTAAATACCAACAATAACCAAAACGAAACAAAATCCTGAATGCACATGCACTGTTACGGTGATCTAACCCTGTTTCATATGCTAAACAACTGCATTTGTTTTCAAATTATTTCACCAAACTTCCACAGAGGGAGTGATGAACTGACACATTGTGAGACGTAGAGTTGTAGCTTCATTGTAAGGTGTGATAATCACAACAATCAGATTAACATTTTCACAGCCCTCAGCAATCAGACTCATGTGTATACATGCTACCAGACTGGATCAATACAGGTGTTAATTGTTTTTATAACATGCTAATAGCGGATATTCGTGTGCAATCACAATTGGTAATTGTAAAATAGGCCATCCAAAATAAACTAATAAAATAAACTATTTGTTTCTCAGGCATGGCCGCAATGATTTTTTTAGGCCAACATTGATAATTTTTATTGAGGACAGGTAAAGAGGGAAATAATTATGCCAACACTGAATATTTTCTATTTGAAAATGACTATATAATCTTTTGACCATCGGCGACAGAGCTTTCTCTGTAGCCTGTCCCGACATTTGGAACTCTCTACCAAATGAAATGCGACACCGATTTTCGATCTGCTTTAAAAACTCACATATTCCTACGATGCTACCCCGACACAAAGAATACTAACAAAATCTGATTATACATAATTCCACATATCTATTATTTTCCATGTGCATTTCTTGTGTATTTATATAATGTGTAAAGCGCTTAGGGCCCCTTGCAGGGGATAGGCGCTATATAAATATTATTATTATTATATATTTAAGTGGAAAATGTGAGACTTACTGGTCGACAACATTCTTCACATGCGTGCAGGCAATAGACGCATATTCATCAATTTGAACCTGAAAGAAATATATAAATATTTCGATAAAATAATAAGTTTAATTCACTTAAAGCAATTTAAAGTGATAATAAATATAAAAATTCACCCAACGTTCTTTGCTTCAGTGTATAAACAGAAAATGTAAATGATACTCAGAAATAAATTAAAATCATATCGACTATGCATTCAGTTCATCCGATAAACAAATATTTACATCTAATTTTCACACCTGGAGACTGATACTCAGGAAACCAAAAATACGGCTCATTCATGGCAGCAGTGGTTAAATTTTTCAGTTCATCATATAACCAAAAACGAGCACTCCTGTACCCAACGAAAATGCCAGGCCTGACTTTCACCACCATTTGTCAATATCACACGGAAATAGTTAACAATCAGTGACAGGTGTACATTTTGAGCCACCCTCACAATGTAAACCACAATTAACTTCACAGTCAAACAAGAGGTTGCACCATGGATGCTGGGATACCCCCATGGTGAAAATTGAAATATGGGCAGGTCGGAAACCAAATTGTGAAAACAAATGTGATGAACGAACAAATTACTTGACAATTCTAATGAACAGTGGATGGAAATCCAACATTTTCAGATAAAGAAAGAGCGATAACTTGAACAACGCCACTCTTTTGAAAGCCCTCATGATGCCAAACCTGCATACCAAATTTTATTGAGATCCGATAACCCATGGTTGAGATATAAGAGCGGACTGTCGGAAATCCAACATTTTCAGATAAAAAGGGATAACTCTTGAACGGAAAATGTTAACAATGTCAATGACAACTCCTTTGAAAGCCCTCCTGATGCCGAAGGTGCACACCAAATTTCATTAAGATCCGATCACCCATGGTTGAGATATATGATTGGACGGACGGATGGACGGACGGACAGACAGACGCATGTAATCCAGTATACCCCCATCTTTTTGGATGGGCGTGTAATTAATGATGAGAATACAATACTTACTTTATACATCTCATAAACTTTAGGTGCTGAAAACACCAAGATAACACCTGAAAAAAAGTAGTGATAGTCATCAGCAATTTTATATCTAGAAATGTCGAACCTGACTTTGGTTTTTTGTTTCCAGGCAATTCCAATCAGATTGTTGATTATGACTTGGGAACAATTTGGGCCAAAAGTTTAGGAAAAAGAATTTTTTTTAAATACGCTATTGGCCACGGACTTCAAACTGACAGTTAGCAATATAGCAACATATGTCATTCAGCAGACCACTCTTCGTAGGCAAGCAGGTGTGTTGGGCCCCAAACTCTATTGTCACTGTGAACTAAGCCCTAAAGCTGATCTTTATTAAATATGATGTTATTAAAGACATGGATACAAACACATATTCCACAGTATTACCCACATGGTTAATGACATATTATGTACTTATTTCAGGGAATCAAACTGATAAGTAAGTACTAGGGCTGCAACGATTCATCGAGTTTCTGATGCATCGCGTTTTAAAGTTCACGATGCAATATTGGGAGGGTGCGATGAGATGCAAAAACATTCATTCAGAGTTATAAATAGTCAAGAGATCCAAACTTTTCCACCCAAAACTTCCCATCTGGGCAGATCTGGGGACTTTATTTAATAGTTATTAGAGTCTACTGCTATTTAACCCTTTCAGTGCCAAGTCCGATTTTTGTATCAACCCATATTTCCTTGATCATTTTTCAAATTTATTGATTATAATAATGTGATACATTGATGAAAAGAGCTCTTAGAGCTCTTTCCATCAATGTATCACATTATTATAATCAATAAATTTGAAAAAATCGGACTTGGCACTGAAAGGGTTAATAGCTATTAGAGTCTACTTCTAATACCTGGCCATGCATTTTGGTAATTTTAATTAGGTCTTGTAATTTACTTCAATTAATATGCTGAAGAGAACACTAAAATGATTAAGTTTTCATCTAGTTTTCACAGCCTTCAGTTGCCAAAAATTAGCATCACGATGCGCATTGTGATAGTAAAATCACAATTCGCATAGCATCGTGAAGTGAAGGTCTGAATTGTTGCAACCCTAGTAAGGACCCAAGGCATATTGCCCAGAGCAAAAAGGTAGCATTCAACTAGCATCAAAAACATCAATCGCACAATTTCAGAAAACTAAACTACGCACAATTGTAAACAAATACTCCACAGTTCGGGACGAATTTTCGATGATAAACAAACAGTGATTCCTCCAATGAGAGTTGCTACATAAAATTTACAATTAAGAATGCAATTGATAGATTGATTTATTGCAAAAGTCACATAATAGTGAAACAAGCAAAACGTATATATACATATGTACACAAATTCGGATATCACATTCATCATTGTTCATTTCATATACATGTTTATAAATACAGCAGTAATTAAATTAGATTACACAATAATAGGCATTAAACTTATCAAATAGGATATTTACATGACTTCACACATAACAATAAATGATTCCGCTCAAAAAGAATAGGACACCTTCTTAAAGGCACACGATACTTTTAGTGGCCCAGTAAAAGTTGACGAGAAGACGGCCTTGGACCAAATTGCGGATGAAGATGGATAAGTCTAAAATCAAGTGGCCTTTTTGTGTCAGATATTTGACAAACTGGCAAAATTTTGTTGAACAAAATGTTGATAACAGGTTTTGGGCAATTTAATGCTATAGTTGACTGTGGCTAGCATTATTTTTGGGCAATTAATCAATTCTGATAACTGAAGCAGCATTTAAAAAAATGTTGTTGGAATAGGATGATATGGGGACCATTGAATCGATTGAGTACCTTTAAATACTGCCTATTAGGATATAAAATTTATGAAAATAACTACTTTATTCTGTACGCCCACTCAATCACCCCGATGGAGTGCTTCACATGACTTTAAGGTTTGCTGAACACAACATATGTCATCTTACCCAACAGTTTTAGAACTGAGTACTTACCCATAATGATAAGAGTCATGCCATTGAACCATGAGCCTAGGTACGTCAGGAACCATAAGAAAATACCAAACTGCAACAAAAAAAGATGAACAAAAGTGAAGCTTAACCCTTTACCCAACAAACCGACCAAAACAGGCCAAATAAAGCTTCAACAGCCTAAAATATCTTCGGTCTGTCTCAATAGAACCATACAAATATGGATATCATTGGAACCGGCTCCTTGACCACATTGTGATAGTTACAGTTATGCCCTGTGCCAATGCATTCTCTTATATATGCGAGTCGACCATAGGTCGCCTCGCATATATAAGAGAATGCATTGGCCTAAAAAAAATCTTTTTTTTAACACTTTTTACTATTTTTTCTTACATTCTTTAACAATTTTATAATTTTTAATGTGTTAAGCCAATGCATTCTCTTATATATGCGAGGCGACCTATGGTCGACTCGCATATATAAGAGAATGCATTGGCACAGGGCCCTTCTGTTGGGTAAAGGGTTAAAGTATCATACTAGTTTTGTTCAGAGTACCATGGTATTCAGTTGCGGTGTTGTATAATACATCAAAGATTAACAGAGAACAGCCAATTGCTGCTAATTGAATAATACTTTATTTAAAATGATAAACTTAGAAAAACTGGTCATATAACTTAACAAGTCTCATTCAATAAACTGATTCTCAAACATATATGTAATGCAACTCGGCAATGGGGATATAAATGGCTCGAATAAACAACGAAAAGGTTCACAAATTCAACTAGAACTCAAAACTGAGAATTAAGATTAGACATCATAAACTCAGTGCAAACAGAATTCACCCTCGCAGTTCACAAATATTTTGGCAGACAGCTGCTAAGTGAGTTGTGCACTATTATTCCAGTAACAGCTTTATCTTAACCCAAATGTTATGAAAGTTATAATTGCGAACAAAAATTATTATAGTACTTTGCAGTGAGTGTTGCCTTGTACATGAGATTTTTGTTTTCTCAGTAACTTTCTGGGCCTGGCATGCTATGAAATACATTAACCATATCTTTACTAAATATTTATTGATGAGTAATTCCCTCAGGAAATGTTCGACACAGGCTATTCCTAGAACTTATTAACTAAACATTTCCCACTAAAGATTAGGAATCGTTCTGTACTTGTATTATCGGTTGTCTGCTTGTTATTCTTGAACTTCCCACCAGATGAATAATGAACAATCCCAATGTATACTTTTCTAGCATAAAGGGAGAATCCATTTAGTAAATAATTTGTTAAGGCCACTCTGTAAACTTGTTATTTCCCCCAATGTGGGAAGCAACAAAATCGACTACACATTTAACCCTATCTTAACCAAATATTCATTGATGAGTAGTTCCTTAACCTTCCATGACTGGAGCTTCCTAATTTGTTTTGCGAAAACCCTGTGCCAATGCATTCTATTATATATGCGAGTCTACCATAGGGAGCTTCGCATATATAAGAGAATACATTGGCCTAACAATATTTACCTTGACCTCGTAAGCCAATGCATTCTCTTATATATGTGAGGCTCCCTATGAAATACTCGCATACTGTATATAAGAGAATGCACTGGCACAGGATCTTTAATACTGCTCCCGTCATGAAAGGGCTAAGGAAATGCTTAAATAATAAGTTCAACAAACTGCTCATTTACTTGTACACCCCTGCAAATGAATAATAGACCATTCCAATATATAATGTTATAACTTAGTGGAAGAATCCATTCATTATAGAAAGGGTTAAGTCTGTAAATTCTCAGTTTGACCTCCCTGGCTCTAAAGTCAAGCATTTTTGCGAACACATTCACAATTTATTTTATATCATTCTGGTCAATCCTGGCACTAGAAGAGGTATACATACACGTTTTCTCAATTATTTTCAGACTAACCTACATTGAAACTAGCATGGACTCTCTACTAGAGAGTGCCTCTGAAACTACCGTTATTGAGAACAAGGAACAAAGTAAGCGCACTGACCAGACACCAGATAATGGTCTGGAACCCACCAAATATACACAAAGGCACAATCAGTCTGTATAAAGCCATTGCAACAAGACAGCAAAGCAAGTCAGACTGAACATACAGTCCAGCTTCCTAGAATTATGGCCTTCCAAATGGAGTAAGCCCCCATAGGGCTAATCGCCAATACACCACCAGGGAAAGCCCCCACCTTGGACATAACCAGAGAACACTTCCAACGAGATCATGTACGATTGTAAGGAGATAGTTAATGTCATCATAGACTCATTATGTTTCCGATGCTAACATGATAGGCAACACTTGTCGCATTGGACTGCAACCAAGTTGGTCACAGTATATCCAACCTTACATTGATAGGAGTACTCAGATAATGACCACCAAAGTCTGCAAAATTAGGGAAACAATTTTACATTTTACTCAGAATGTTATTTCCTTATGGCTTGAATAGGAAGGACTTTTTTCGTCACCTCTCTTCTTATTTTCAGACTAACCTTGAGAGAATCGACATAGTCTTCAATAAGAAACAGCCTCCTGACCTCTTTCACTGTGCAGTTAATGTGTGACAAAACATTTCTTACAGCTTTGTTGATTTTCTCCTCAGATAACACAAGATCAAATTCTAAATATGGCCTGAAATATAAACAGACATCTGGTTAATTAAGGGTCAGGCACGTTTTGCCAGATTATGTGACACAATATTTAAGTACTCTCCTGTAGGTGCCAAATAATAGTGTCAGTACGATTATTAATTTTGGAGAAAATTCCCAACGATCACTATTATTTGGAATTGAGACATAGAGTGAAATTGCCATCACTATTATTAATTTCAGCCTAAATCCCCACACATCACTATTATTAGGCCATCACAATTATTAGGCACCTGAGAGTAGTCAACTTGTTGGACATTTCAACCCAATTTACTTTACTTTTATGGCATGAAAAATATGTAAAATTTTGCTGTTTTCAGGTACCAAGAACTTCTGTTTAATGATAGAACTTTTTCAAAAGTGAAATTTATATATCCATGATATATTATCTGAAGAACATGAGGGGACTTAATTTTTCTTGATTCAAGAAATTTCATAATTATCAGGGTTTCCGATAGGGTAAAATAAATGAGTCTGTATTTCAGCTGTGTTGGGGAAACATTTAACGCGATGGGGCGACCATGATTCCGAAAGGTATACCGGTATTTAAACACCAAAAAACGTCTATGCATTGACCAATAATACCTAGCAAGGAGAATTAAACTAAGTATTTTCAAAAAATTTCAACAGGTAGCTTCCGTGAAAATGAAACCGAAAGGATATATTCTGTCAATCGTAAAACTATTTGTGCGCTGTGACGTCATACTGCAGAAGATATTTATAGCGGCGTAATATGAATGGTTGCGACATTGTTCAAACTCGGAACGCGTAGCTTGTTCGCAATAGTCTGTATAAGTCCAACAACTATAGTTAGGACCACTGCTATTAACAGAGTTTCAGCCCCCGTGTTATGAAATATAATTGAGTTTTGGTGGATAATGTGAACACGTGCGTCGTTGTTTGTGCTTGTGGCCCACGCGGGATAACAAAACTATTATTAACCTATTTTGACTTTATCTCTATATTGGGGGATATGTTTTGCATGCGATCTCAGAGCATGCGTAGTTTCATCCAGAAATCCTGTCCACAAACTATCGATACTCAGCAGTCCGGCATTCTTTGATGTTACTGCGACATTTTCATATACTGTGTATTATGCTGTATACAATTACAATTAACGTCTCTATTTGACCGCACACCAAACATGGCATTGTAGTTTTGTTGATTTTATTTCAAAGGGTTAGCCTGTAACGGTAACATACATAATTGACCTGCCTTTTCACCAGTATTTTGCTTAACCATCGAACTCCAGTTGCAGTCAGATTCTTGTTATGATAGATTGTTATTGACTTTAGGTACATGTATGTCTCAAACATGTCATCAGCGAGGGGAATGAGGTCGTTACACGGACGCTGAGCCGTAGCAATGGAAACCCTGTAATTATTCTCCTTTAGAAAGAGCTTTTCGATGAATGGCAACAAGCCATATTTCCGACTAAATCCTGAAAAGCTACCCATAATTCTGCTGTGGTTAAGGAGTCGATTATTTAGGGCATTACTGTATGTTCTCACTGAAATTATGAAGCTGCATGGTTTTTTGAGACAGTGCAAATTATTTTAGGATCAGGTGGGATTCGAACCCTGGCCAGTGATGGTGACCTTGCCTAGTGACTAAGTCTGACGTCAATACCACATGGCCACCGAAGGGACCCAAAAAGGAAGCTCAAATGGCTGCTGTATTCAGACTGACCTAATCCAAAAAAAATTTGCACTGTTACAAAAACACATGCAGCTTTTTAAATCGGCACCTTGTGTGTTATATGGTCCCAGGCAAGTACAAACGGCAATGCTCGGCATGTCTCGGAGACATGGACATATAACATGCAGCTGTGCCAAATATCTACCATACAACTGAAATTATAGTTATCCCATGGTTTTTTAGTACTATATAGGGAACCTATGTTCCAGAAACTGATATTTGAGTACCCAGGTTCCCAGATTAGTACCAGGGTACCCATTTTGATCGACTCATGACCTTTCACATAACTTGGCATAAGTTGTGTGTTATCAAATTACCTCAAATAATTCAGCGTCAAAAGATGCCATGAATTGATTTCAGATTTATTGAATTAACCTGAGTATGTGAGTACTCAAAATCATGGGATAAAAACTACTAGTAATTCACAATTTATACACAAAGCTAATTTTTTTTAATTTTTACATAACGACCAGCCAATTTAATAGCTTCTTGCTCTACCCCTTTTGAGACTAGTTCATTTCTAAATTAGCAACAATTCGACAGGTAGTTCTCCTGCAGAGATTATAAATTGTGTAATTAAAATTCATATCAACCAGAACAAAATCAGAGGAAATTTGCCAAGAATTGTTTAAACATAACTGATTACAATGCCAGAAGTATTGGCAAGCATATAACTGCACAGGGGTTTAGAGAATAACACTTGTTTACATTCAGGGATATCGACTAGAATCATGGCCTAGATAGTATAAATCAATGATGACCCAGTTCCTGCAGGACCATGAAATCCCCCAGCTCAGCTGATGGGATTATATATAGCTTCAGTATTCATTATACAAATGAAGCTCTGATTAATCAGATTTGTTACATCTTTATTGCATTGATGTTACAGTAACAGGCAATGCCAGAGAAGCCGATTCATTCCCAGGCATTAGACCAATTAAAGCTATTGGCTTTTTACCTATACTCAGTGTTATTGGCCATATAATTTTTTCACTTACGAAATGCCTCCATATTTTTCCTATCCAAAATTAGTTTTACTCAGTCTCCTAGTCAGTTTTGTCAGCCATAAGATTATTTCACTTTTAAATATAGAATGCTGATTTGATCACATTGACTACTGCTGGGATTGATTAGTATAAACCAAGTTCTAACCTACTAGTAGCTGTCAATTTGAATATTATCACCCCGAAACCTCTGATTAACAACTGCTCAACAAATGGGTATGCAAGCCTGTAAATAGTGTGTCTGTCATTTGCAGAATGAGGTCCCCACAGGGTGAATTTAGGCTAGCATCACCAAATTCACGCTCTGGGGACCTCATTGTACTTAAGCCTCGTCTGGGAAGTATCTATAGTCTCAAATTAACACTGTTTTTAGATACTTTTCCCCTTCTCTTCAGTTTCTATATCCCTTTATTAATAACCCTTTGAACCCTGGCTCCCCACAAAGATCGACACCATGACCCTGGGCTCCCAGTGTTATTTTTTATTTATTGTAGACTGTGTTTAGGCGCAATGTGCTGGTTCTGTTTAAGTGGTGCCATAGATCTGAAACTTCACATGTATGTTACCCATGGACCACTGAGTATTTTAAGATCGTGATGCATTGCCACAACACGATCACACCCTGGCAATGGTTGCTATGCAACTACCCAAAATTGAAAGTAAAATGCAATTATAGCTTTTATTGACGTATTTCAGCCCAAGGAAATGGCGTTTTCGATGCAGCCAAAAATGTCCCATTGTGAAATGTGATATATATCTGGCCAGATGAGTGAACCTAACTTTTGTTTAAGGGTAGCAACGGTTGCTAAGCAAATACCCCAAATGATCCAATGACACCATTGCCCTGAGCATTCAATTATATTATGCCTCATTTTAGACATTTCCTAGGCGCATGTTAGGTTTTTCGGAAATCACGTGACGAGCGTTTCGGTTGGTATCATCGACAACCAACTTCCAGAGTGCATCATCCCAAAGTAATCAACCTTGGGGTGTACTGTTCACACTTATTGAAGTTGGTTCAATCTGTGGTCCCGACTTCTCTTTTGGTGTAAAGGTACCGGTATTTGTCCTTTTTCCAGGTATGGACATTATGATCACCGTAACTAATTGCTGGTATGAAGCCACGCCCCCACCTCGACATAAGCTCCACCCACTTCCACAACACCTCAACTGCCCCATACATTGATCTCTTGTATCAGTACTTGAAACAATGCCACCCGCTGCTGGAGCGACTGACATCTGAATCTCTCCCAGTGTCACTGTGCTTTCATTCTCCCATTCTAACTCACAACTGTCTAGTCATCATCTAAATCTTCCGCGTCCGATTCCAAAATTTGCCAGACCACCTCGTCTACCGAAAATGTTTTAGCTTCATAATTCATGATGTTGTGTGCTTAAACGCAATGGCAACAAGACAAACAAAAAGATAATTATTGGAGAAGCAGACGACCATGACCAGGGATGTGCTCACGCCGGGCGGGGGCACCCACCACTCAAAACGATCGCCCGGGAGTCACTACGTTTTCAAACCGTGCGCATCTTGCATGTCTGATAGCGACGACATGTTGCCGTCTGTGGCATTTTTAATGCCTCCTATAAAGCACGTGGGGAGCCTTGATTAATGAGGTGTCAAAAGGTCTGCGATGACCGGTGAATTTTATTACAAAGAGCCGACATAATCAAATACTTTCCGCGCGTGCTGATCTGAAGTCACGCATGGAGTTAAAAGTCCCGGGTTGAATTTGGAACGTTCAGTTTCAATGATCCTTAGCCAAAACGATGTCGTTATTGAAATTTTTCACTCAAACTTTGAAAAGTCAAAAGCTCAAATCATGTCTCAGAAACCGCATGGTGGAGGAAACATTAGACGCGGTCATGCGTTTAGTAATTGAAGTACCGCCCCTTCCACGACGCGGTTAAACTGTGGGCAGACGGAAAGAATAGGCGATTAAAAGTCCATTCCATGAAAGTGTGACGTAACAGAAGTTGTATAAACAAACATTGTAAATAGACGTCACTGTGTATAGAAAAAAGAAGGAAATCACGTGGGAAATATGACATGACGCGATTAGTACTCAGGCGATGATTGGCACGTGTTCGTGTGACGCTGTTGTTAGTTCTCTCCCAGACAGCCTTTGATATAATGCCGCCGTTTCAGTTTACTGTACCGGATTAACCTGTTAAATAATTGGATTTATATAAAGAATATGCAGAGGATACTTATACCGGGTGAGTTACACTGACTTTCAAATTATGTTCGCCCAAATTTAAAATATGAAATGTCCCTATTTTATGATAATTTGTCAGAGGCCTTGTGGTGTATTTTACACCTGAAATGCAAGGAAAACGCGTTTGCGGGCGCTAATAATCAAAATTTTCTTCCGATTGGGCAGACCATAGTCGCCCAATCGGACCGATGACCCTCCCGCCCGGGACTGATTTGGGGATTGGCACATCCCTGCACGACGATGTCTGTAAACAATAAACAGGTGGCGGTCAGTACATGGCCGGTTGAGCAGCCAGTATACCGGCCACTTGGGTATTTGGAGGTTCACGCTGCGGCCGGTTTTCCGGCCGCTCGGGTTCAAAGTGTTCATTTTCAGAAGATAAAATGCATAATCGAGGTGACTAATGGGTGGAACATCACTCACCAACTTGGAAACTTCAATTTGATCCTAGGTCTCCCATAGCAGTTGATGCCTAAGCAGAATGAGGTCCTGAGAGGGTGAATTTGGTGATGCTAGCCCACTGTGCAGGATAGCGTCACTAAATTCACCCTCTGCCTCTGGGGATCTCATTCTGCAAAGGACAGACACACTATTTGCAGCCTTGTGGATATGGGGCAAAATAATATTAACCCAGTTTTGTCAGCCAAATACAGGGAATTGTTTTGTTTAGGGTATGCCTCCTTTATTGTTCATATCCACCATTGGTACTACTCCTAGTCTGTGTTACCAGCCATCTTAATTGTTTCACTTATGGAATGCTGATTTCTTTATCACATTGACTACTGCCTGGGATTGATTAGTATAAACTCAGACCTAGCTGTCACTCTCAATATAGTCACCTGGACCACCCCCTGATTAATAGCTGCTCACAAAATGGATATGGGGCAGAATAATATTAACCTAGTTTTATCAGCCACACATATAATTGTCTCATTTTGAAATGCTGATTTCTCCATCACATTGACTAAAACTGGGATTGATTTGTAAAAACCAAGCTCAAATCAAGCTGTCAATTTGAATATTGTAAAATTGATCACCCCTGACAAATAGCTGTGAGCCTAATTCTCTTTGGTATGGATTAACCCTTTGATGACTTCATGTATACACGCTGATGGATAGTTAATACTTAATAGTTAACAAACAGGCTTATTATCTGAAAACAAGAGTTTTGGGATACCCCCATGGTGAAAATTATTGAAATATGGGCAGGACGGAGTCAAATTGTGAAAAAAAATGTGATGAACAAACAAATTACTTGACAATTCTAACAAACGACAGACGGAAATCCAACATTTTCAGATAAACAAAGAGGGATAACTCTTGAACGGAAAACATCAGGAGGGCTTTCAGAAGAGGCTTCATTGACATTGTTCACAGATGACAAACATTCATACCAAATTTCAATGAGATCTGATCACCCATGGATGAGATATATGAGCGGACGCACGGACACAACAGACGCATGTAATCCAGTATACCCACCATCTTTTGGGATGGGGGTATAATTAGAGTATACATGCAAATGGAAATAACCTAACACTATTTGAAGTTCAGCTGGCCATTGCCACTGGCCGAGTAACCTTCCATCTTCTGTCCATCTACATGTAACTTACTTGAACGGATGTCCTTCTCCTGTCTTTTGTACAGCAGCTAGTACATTCTTATAAACTCTGAAGCTGAACGTGACAGTGAGAGACGCTAAGGATAGGTATGCCACAACGCTAAGTACTGAGAAGAATGCCAATGATAGCAGCATAAACAGCATGCTTCCGAAAACCACCCCTGTCTTCTTCACATCTCGCCAGTATATGAGTTCCATCACTGAGAACAAAAAGGAAATTACGATATATATAAATGCTGTGTAATATCTGAAAACAATTGCAACTACCGGTTTGGTACATGTATTATTAGAAATCATATATAAATTGAAGATTAATCTGGGTTTCCCATTAAATGTAAAATTGACACAGTTTAAAGGCATTGTGCCGAATCATAAACTCGCGATTAATAGATCCAGCAATCTTCATTGTCCAACTGAGGGACAGGTTTGTCAAGATAAAAACAATAACACACATTTATAGCATAGCTTACAGCCCTTGGCCTTCTTCGAGATTTATATTTGACACAATGCCGTAAAACTATTTATTACATGATCCAACCCTTATTCCATTCATTAAACCAAATTCTGTGATAACGATATACAATTCATTGTATAATGGGAAATTGTGCCAGATGTACCCAAATGTATTATTATTGTGCAAACGTGACCTTTGACTGTCGTCTGTTTACATTATGTACGCTATACATGTATGCTAAATCTATGTTTGTGACTATTATTGAATTAGTTTAACAAATATTTCATTACATTTATGCCAATAAATATGAAAAAGAGTCTTATTGGGAACTTTATAGTGACGTTGCTACGATTTCTCACATTGCTATGACAAAATTCCTACATTAAACTTTCTCTTCAGCCCTAATGTAATCATCCAATAAAAATACAAAGTGTATTTTTGGAAGCAGATGGCAAAATACTCGAGTTAATGAAATGGTTGTAATTATTCAACGATAACTGGCTTAAATACATGTATATCTGACTAGATGGGGGGAAATCCATACTAGTAACTTATCCAGGATGTTGTTTTAATTTCCAAGACTGCAATATAAAGATAATATCCCATAACTTTCTAGAATTTAGACAGACTCATAACGTTCATAGTACCCAAGTTATACAATTTAATGCTTTCATTTCATTTGAATTGAGAGCGAAGTCATTTTTCAATCTGGACAGTTTGATCAAACCGAATTTCTGCTGAATTCACCACAAATTTTTGTAAAGCATGTAAAGAGATATGTTATACAGGTTTCGCATAGTTCAAAACTGGGAAATAGTTATTAAAGCTTATGTCATGACACTATATTATATTCACAATGGAGAATAGTAAATATTATATGTCAGGGGCCCCAGCACTGTAGAGCCATAATGGGATGGTTAAGTGTGCCCCCCCCCCCACAATTTACATTACTACATTTGTACAAGAACCCTTATCCTCATATGACCTACATATAGCAACCCCCAGAGTTATGAAATTGATTTTACTGATACATCTGAAATCTAATACAATTTACATTATTGAATTATCTATGCAATGGTATATAGACAAAGCTACTATGGGATTTGAGCTATTACATTCTAATGAGTCTGACAGTGAGTCTCAACTGTTAACCCAGGATATAATGAGTCTGATACCAAACCCTAGAGAGATCAGCAATAAGCGCTTAAGATCTAATAGCCTGAGAATATGGTGCTGGAATTTGCTGAATGAGAAATCCAGTGGATGAATTTAGTGACGTAACCCCACACAGCTAGTGTCACTAAATTCATCCTTTGGGGACCTCATTCTGGATGGCCTCATCCATTATGGGAGACCTATAGACTACGATTTAAGTTCCCAGATGGTGAATATTGTGATGTGCACCCGTTGGGTGCCTCAAATACATATATGCAATGTGTCATCTGCCAATTTGGGGATATAGAGAAACTAAACTAATTGAGAGGCTGATCACGAACGTCAGATGTTTAACCCATACCTTCGACCATAATGACTAAAACAATCTAATATAAACCATTAATCTACAAAAGAATATCAGAAAATTATTCACAATGTTGTCAATAGTGCCTTCAACCAGGCCGACTCAAAATCAGTGAATATACACTTGCACAAATAATGTGGAGACGATTAGAAAGATATATGAGGGGGCTTCCATCGTTGGATATGTATAAATATGAGACTGACTACATGCTGACTAGAGAACATTTTACGATATATGGAATTTATTATCCATTAATTTCATACTGGTATATTTCCGATGATTTAGAGAGACACTAACAACCAATATGGCAATTAAAATGACTTTGTTTAGTATTTATAGGCCTATATGATGTGTCACATGTGCTTTGTATTACAAAGATTAGTTTTTCAAAGCCACTGGTACATGTATAAAAGTAAATAAGATCTTTATTATTAACAAAATATCAAAATATCTTAACCACAGCAGAATTATGGGTAATTTTTCAGGAATTAGTCGAAAATATGGCTTGTTGCCATTCATCGGAAAGCTCTCACTGAGAGCTTTCCGATGAATGGCAACAAGCCATATTTCCGACTAAATCCTGACAAATTACCCACAATTCTGCTGTGGTTAAGGAGTCGATTATTTAGGGCATTACTGTACATATAGAGGAAAATTATGGAACTTCATTTTTGTCAGCATTAGTCTCTTCCTTTAGATATGTCATGAAGACAAATGGCGTTATCATGCCACTTCTGCCATCAAATAAATTTTGGGCTGAATTTTGATAGAATGTGCCACCATCCCTCCACAAACCCACTCGGAATTCACCCTGCAAAGGCCCAGGTTTAAATTCAATGTTCTACTGGTAGAAATATTTCACTTTATTGTCATCTTGTGACAGACAAGCCCTGTATATTTTGTGCATGTGAAGGCAATTGTTTTTAACAAAATAACAGGCATAGTAAGAATTATAATAATATTTTGGGTGATGACAGGGAAGTTACATCACTTTGTCAAAACTTGGTATACGTTGTCTGCTAACCCGATAGTGATCAACAATGAATGGCATCCTAATAATATTGAGGCCTTAAAATAAGGTGCTGGACATTTGAAGAATGAGCCCCCCCCCCCCCCCCCCACCCCCACAAGGGTGAATTTTAGTGATGCTACCTCACACAACGGTCTAGCGTCACCAGATTCATCCTCTGGGGACCTCTCAGATGTTGATGTGCACCCATTGGGCACCTCGATAATGCATTGTGTCAGCTGCCAATTTGGGGATGTAGAGAAACTCAACTAAGAAAAAGAAACTTTCTAAAAAAAAAACTTTTTAATTTGATAACAAAGATACTTTCCCCCGATAAGAAAAGGTCTAACCAGAATGAGGTCCCCAAAGGGTGAATTTAGTTATACTAGCCTGCTGTGCAGGGTAGTGTCGCTAAATTACCCCTCTGGGGACCTCATTATGCAAATGACCAGCACCATATTTTGAGGCCTGCTAATATTCAGACAACTGAATCATCAGACAATCGATATTAGGAAGACTATGAAATCAATTAACTCAACATGGTCCATTCTACAGCTCATAAAACTCCACTGTGCAAATAAGTAAATGAGCACCAGGCCCAATCAATGTTCAGTCTTCTATGCAAGTGATATTTATGGGTCACATAATTCCTGGAGATGCCAGCTGAATGAACACAACACAGGGTCATAGCTGTAGGGAGACTCCCCAAGCCTGGAAATAGCATGTCTGGCGTTTGCAGAATGAGGTCCCCCAGAGGGTGAATTCTACCCTTACAGTGGGATAGCATCACAATAATTACTCCCTGGGGACCTCATTCTGGTTAGGTCTCAATCCGCCTCATCTTTTGGGTAGTCCATATATACATGTACATGCATATAGTCTCAATTTAACATTGTATTTTGTTACTTTTTCCTTTCTGATCAGTTTCTATATCCTCTAATTTGCAGAAGATAAAATGCATAATCGACGCTCAGGTGACTAATGAGTGAGCATCACCAACTTCAACTGGGAGACTTCAATCTGATCCTATGTCTCCCTAGCAGTTGAAGCCTTAGAAGAAAGAGGCAGAAGGTAAATTTTGTGACACTAGCCCACCATACGTGATAGTGACTAATTTCACCCTCTGGGGACCTCAAGTCACCTTATTCTACAAATGTCAGATTTCTAGGCTTGGGACTCCCATGAGAAAAAGTTTGCACTTTCTGAAATATTTTACAGGTCAGCCCTTGTACTACCATAAACGAGTTTAGTGCCAGGGTCAATCTACCAGATTGGCTCTGAAACAACAGTCAGGAACGCTAACTTAAGTCATTGGATATTTGATTTGTGGTAGGTCTACAGTGCTTAAATTAAGAGCCTGTTTATATGAGACTGGGCTAGACCAGCCAACCAAGTGAGCCCAGCTAACCAAGCTGAGCGTTTGAGCTGTTTATATGACTACCCCGTGCCCGCCTGCCTGGAGATAAGCAGAATTAAGGATTTTATTACCAATCACTTGATGTCATAACCAGGGTCCGCGCTGGACTGAAATTTACTTTTGCCAAATAATTTGCCAAATGAAAATATTTTTTGCCAAATTATTTTACCATTTGCCAAATGCTGATAGTATCGTTTTCTGTAACCTTAAGTCTTATATTTTGACACTCGCTGTTTGAAGGACTTGATATCGATAGAAAAGCAGTTAATTAGTAAATAATTAATAATACTCGCATCTCTATTGTGGTTTATCATACACCAATAAACCAATCACCGAACAATACAATGGTAGAAGGGTTGCTTCATTATAAGGGCATAGGATTAGCAGTGTAAACACCACCACCACACTAAATACCAGTAATCACTCCAACAATGGGTACTAATGCTTTGAGATAAAACACCACTAATATAATTATGTTGTAAAGAGTTTCCTGAAATTAATTGTAATGATTGACCAATATTGTTCAACTTTCTTGTGAAATTAAAAAGTGACTTGCCAAAACTTTTGCCAAATGAAAATATTTTTTGCCAAATGTGAATTATTTTTGCCATTGGAAAATTTGGCAAGTGACAGCGCGAACCCTGGTCATAACATTTTCATTCCGATATGCATGTGCTGATCTATGTGCGTGATGTGCATATTTTATACTTTATCTTAATTTTAACAAGATAAAATGAGTCCAAAAAATCGCGAGCCATTTCCGAAGATTATTTTTAATTTTGCTTTGCTTTCGTAAGAAACATATAAACTTTGAGAACAGTACGCTTGTACTTGAAAAAGAATTTGACTGTCTTAACATTCACACCCACACAGATGTCTATCTCATATTTATAGCTGGCTCGGTTCACAGGACTGGCTCGTCTAATATAAACACAAACATTTTTAACATATTTGTTGTGTTTAAAAAGACTATTATTTATGAAGGTCCATTTAAAGATATCATAGAGCGAAAAATGACAAATTTATAGTATCGGTATATTCAGCCATGTTAGGTCTTTTATGTAACGTCAAGATAAAATCTCAAAGGTTCAATTTTCGTTGAGATAATTAAATTCATGTGTTTAGGCTTTTATGACCTAGCTATCATTCTTTTGAATATTACTGATTGGAAATAGTTACCAGAATTCAAATGCTGCTGCAGAGCCTAATAATTGGTTTCCAAACTATGCCATGTCATGTTGGGAAGGATCAACATTTAAATCAAACAGAAAATCAACATTCAAATCAGAGAGAAGTTCAGCATTCAAATCAGAGAGTAGATCAACATTCAAATCAGAGAGTAGATCAACATTCAAATCAGAGAGAATTCAACATTCAAATCAGAGAGAAGATCAACATTCAAATTGGATAAAAGATCTTTAAAACTTGATGACAGAAAAAACAATGGTCAGGGTATACCAGTAGATCTATTCATTAAACAATGGTCGGGTATAGATCTAGACATTTAAACTTTTGAATATTCTTTATTGTTTGACTAATACATTGTCTTTAATATGAGATGCGCTAGTGCAGCATTAAAGATCTAGTGCCAGTGCATTGACTTATATATGGGAATCTCCCATAGGGAGCCTCGCATATATACATGTAAGAGAATGCACTGGCTTACAAGGTCAAGGTAAATATTGTTAGGCCTGGCAATGTATTCTCTTATATAAGCGAGACTACCTACATGGAAACTCGCATATACATAAGAGATATGTATAAGAGAATGCATTGGCACAGTTTCACCAAATTTGAGGAAGCTTCAGTCATGGAAGGGTTAATTTATGGGCTGGCTATCATGACGTAATGATACAATATAATGTGCATACTAGTATATTCAATAAATGATTGAAATTTGAACTAAACTGGTCACTTTACCCTGTCAATCCATTTTTGTATTAATCCACAACAGCGTCCACAACGCTGTGAGTGGACATGTGTTACATATTAAGTAGTACATCGACCAAAGTAACATTTACAGGGTGCTTGAATGGCAAAGCTATTATTGAGGGAATACACATTATTTCGTATTTGGTCCTTTGTGAGCTGAATTGCATATAATCAGATCAATAACCAATGCATAATTGATTCAGTCGCACGCACGGCAGAACGACAAACGGCTGAATAAAGCAAAAATAAGCACCATGGTGCTGGAATGCTAAATAAGCCACAGAAGCAGGGATATAAACATAATTTGATATGCAATGAGGTTCAACATAATTGATTGTTATGTGACAAGAAGCATTGCTCATGGGTCACTTTCACGGAAACGGGGCAACCTTTATCAGATCAATTGTTGTATCACACTGCACATATATCAAGGTGCGTAAATTGACATGAAATCAGCAGACAAGAGAATCCCACGATCAATAATCTGTAAATATCATCAGATCTAAACGAGTGCATCGGTGCCTGCAAAGGTCGCTCAAAGTAAACTAATTTTCTCAAATCAATCGCAGCTAAGTTCAATGTCAACAGCTGGTTTTTGTTAGTAAACATGAACTGTCGGGGTGTTCAGAAGGGAATGGCGAAACCCTTCCATGACTGCAGCTTCCTGAAATCTTGCGAAAAACCCTGTGCCAATGCATTCTCTTATATATGCGAGTCTTTCAAGGAGACTCGCATATAACATACATAAGAGAATACATTGACCTAACAATATTTAACTTGACCTTGTAAGCCAGTGCAGTTTCTCCATATGGGAGACTCGCATATATAAGAAAATACACTAGCACATGGATCTTTAATGCTGCAACTCCCGTCATGAAAGGGTTAATGGCAGGGTAATTGCCGTACGTTTATCGACTAATAATTCGTCCAGAATTAAGGAGTAAATATTTGTGCTTCGTTCCGACGTTGTGTTCTCTGAAATGGTACTGTAGATTTGGTTGGAGTATTTGGAAATCTTATTTGATTTCTACATTCTTCCAGTGGAGATAAATGTCTGGGTACTAACTTATCAGTTTTATTGACAGAAATAAGTCCACAATATGTCTTTAAGAAAACAAATCAGCAGATAAGAGCCTCCCACTCTCGATCAATAATCTGAAAATATCATCAGATTTTAACAGAGTGCATCAATGTCTGCAAAGGTCGTTCAAATAAACTCATTCTCTCAAATCAATCGGCGCTAAATTCAATGTCAACTGCTGGTTTTTGTCAGTCAACATGAACATGAACTTGATGTTGGTTTCAATCAAACACCAATAAGATTTCAATGGGAGACTTCCGAGATAAAATCAAAGTTAGCTGCTGGCATCATATTTTCCAAAAATAAATAGCCTTCAATATTTTATATACTTATCCTTTCCAAAACAAAAATAATGTGCTATTTGCTTTTTGTTTAATGTTATAGTCGTCCATTCAGAATGATTTTATCCCATGTATAGATGTGTAAAAAAAACCAGCACCCACCAGCACCCACACCCCTAATTTTTCTAGCTTCACACAATTTTTTGGAGTGAATAAAATACATGTACTCAAAATTTTAATGATTGCTGTGTAACACTCGAAATCAATTATTGAAAATATATCAGAGCTCTTATTTCAGGGAGTTCATTGATTGTTTATCATCAAGACTCTCTCTCTCTTTAGATACATCGATCAATAAAATGCATCTATTTTACTATGATGAAAGCAAGCCGGCACTAGTTTTAATACACCTTTTATCAGTATGATCATCATCTGAGTCAGACTTTATCTAACTGAGTCACAAAGCATGAAAATCAATTCCTCACATCATTGCATGTTGCAATCACTCACCGACAGTAAAAGCGGATAACACTCACGCACACTCTTGGCACAGACAGCAATTGCATGCTAATAATTCAATATTACAGTTATTTAAAAAGAGATTGCAGGGAAAATCACTGTCTTTCTAGGCATCCTGGCATTGTAGGCAGAAAATAACCCAAGAGACTTAAATGTTATGCTTTGTAGAATACCTATAGAGCCGGTCAGTCTGATTCATTGCATTGTTTGTAAAGGATTTTATCTCAGCTTAAAAGTGGTCTACCTCTTTGTAAATATGTGTTATATAGTTAACGGGGCATAGAATATTAGAAGACCCATGTCAGGAAATGCTTATATCGATTAATATTGATTATATTTTTGAATATTTTCTGGTCTAAAAAGGTGTAGTTGTTTAGCTAACGAACAATTTATGGTTACTGTTAAGAGAGAAGAAATTTTATTGTGTAATTTTGTCACACATAAACGTTAATTACATGTAGACTCATTATTGATTTCACTATGTAATAAAACAATACAAACAATCAATCTGGGATATTTGACATTCAGAGCAAAGCTATGGGAACATCTTAATGATCCATATCGCCAAGTGGTTCCACCTGAATGTTCTGTTCTAAAAATAGAACAATAAAGTGTCACACTTTATAATAAAATACTCAACATAAAATCAATATTAATTGATAAGCATTTCCTGGTAGGGATTTCCAACTCATTTGGATTATTTCATACCCAGAAAACTATCTAAGATTTGTTATTTAACTCTTTCGCAGCCAAACGCGCATAAATGCGAACTTCGAAGACGCTGCCAATCGCGCATTTTTGCGAATTTGGTATGTAGTCTAATGTATGGGATATAACTCTATTCTTTCGGGCATGTTTGACAGTGTACAATGTATTTATATGTAGTACTGTTGCGCGCGAAGTGACAATTTTGATATATACCTGTATTGTCAGTAAGGTTTTGATAAATTTTCAACAGTTGGAGATCTTGAAGTGCCAGTTGTAATTTAGTTTGGTCCAGTTGGGAGTTATGGGCAATGATCTATTGGGGGAGTGACAATGTCCTCAAGGTCATGCTATTTCTGACGTTATGGGAGTACAGTCAGAGCCGGAATATTGCGTCATTGTTGTTAGCACGTGGTTATCTGTCGAAAATGGCTGCTCGCAAAAGACTCAGGACTGAAGAAGTTATTGTTATTACCTCTATACTCTAATGATCGAGGGGCACCTGCGGCGCATAAGATACTTATACCTATTATTTAGGTGGGCAGTAGCCTCTATAGGGGCGCCTGCGGCGCATAAGATACTATGGGTGGCGGGATAGGGTGGCGGGTGGGTAACTAACCTATATACTCTAATGATCGAGGGGCGCCTGCGGCGCATAAGATACTTATACCTATTATTTATAATACACCTTTACTGGTTTTGAACAACCCTTGTCTATTGTATCATTTTCCAGTGATGATAACAGGCAACTAAATTAATTATGCTGGTGAGTTGACCATGCGTACGCCCGCGTGACCCATATAATTCACATAAATCATCGTAAAACCCAATTTTCCTGAAATTCAAGATGGCCGCCAAGATCACGTGACTTATAAGGGGCGGAGCAGGGTCATATGTCCCCCTGCAGGTATATATATACATATGGGTATGGTTATATATATCTATATTTGGAATTGTACCTATCAGGGAATATTCAAGCAACAAAAGCACGAACTCAACAAAGTGCGCCATTGTATCCCATTTTGCTACAAATAGGTGGCAACTTGCATAAATCCAAGATGGACGCCAAGGTCACGTGACCTATTTTATGTCCAAAGTGGGTTCATATAGGTTACTCCCGTGTACCCTACTGTTGGACAGCGTATAATTGGGTTGAAAATTAGAAAACAAACAACACACCCATTCATAGCCACACAAACTGTACATATACTGACAAATAGCCACTAATCCAAGATGGCCGCAAATGTCACGTGACCTTGGTGGGCGTGTCCACCTATGTATATCTATGTCTATATACATGTGAAGTTTCAACTAATTATATTAGAAACTGCTTGAGATATAATGTATTACCCATATATACCTGAAATACATGGATATATGTACAGGATGCGTGGCACTGGGGGCTACGTCTGTGGTGGCGGGTGGCAGCGAAAGAGTTAAAGAGCTAATCCATCTTTAACCTCTTCGCTGCTATGACATCCATAACTATTACGAATGTAAAAGTGCATTTTGTATGCTATATGGTCCATAGTACCTACGGACCATATAGCATACAACATGCACTTTTACATTACTTCAACGCACTTGTAGGTGGCCATCAATAATCATTGGTAACTCAGAAATTAGTGCAACTGACAAGTGTATCTCAAAGTTTCTAACAATGTGCAATGTTCAAGGATTGTGTATGATAATAGCTTTGCTTTTCACAACATTTCCATTATATTTTTCCACTGCAAAATGCCAAGAACGTCATTGGCCACTCTTTAAGTCCACTTTTACAAAATCTGTTCAGCTTCTCACTGGGAGAACTCAGGTTCCAACCAACAATGTAAGAAAACTTAAAATAAAACAATAAACATTGACAGAAATTTTATGTGAGCCATGAAAATCTATAAATTTATCAAATGTAGGAAAATAATCAACTCAATGAGTTGAACTCATACTAGTAATATTGGTTGAAAAAAAAACTAAAAGAATGGTTGATGGGGGGGGGGGGGGGGGGGGTGTACATGTACTACCCTAAACTGTTGCACAACATATCTGCAGACAGCAAGTGACGAAACAGCTGGCTCCTGCTATTATACTCATCTCATTATCCCAACATTATCCCCACCCTCAGCATGGTATGTCTGCCCTTCTGTACTTAGACCATTCTTCAGGCCAACATTAATTTTGTTCAGCTTCAGCCAGATTTACTAGAATCTTTCTACCAGTCCACATTGCTTTGGTACAAAATAGCACACATGGCACCAATATGTGCCATGTCCTTGACAGACCAATGTATACAGCTCAAATAGTCCCTGGCAATCCATCAAAATGTTTACCTGGTGTACCCTGTGAGGCCATTATAAAATGTACTATGTTTTCCATGTCCTTTGTGGAAAAATACAGTAATGCCCTAATTAATCGACTCCTTAACCACAGCAGAATTATGGGTAACTTTTCAGGATTTAGTCGAAAATATGGCTTGTTGCCATTCATCGGAAAGCTCTCCCCGAGAGCTTTCCGATGAATGGCAACAAGCCATATTTCCGACTAAATCCTGAAAAGTTACCCATAATTCTGCTGTGCTTAAGGAGTCGATTAATTAGGGCATTACTGTACCTACACAAAATCTTCTATTGGCCTCTTAGAAATATGTTAACTTGTGGGTCGGGATATTAACCCTTTCATGATGGGAGTTGCACTGGTGCAGCATTAAAGACCCTATACCAGTGCATTCTCTTAAATATTGGGAGCCTCGCATATATTTATAAGAGAATGCACTGGCTCTATACAAGGTCAAGGTAACTATTGTTAGGCCAATGTGTTCTCTTATACATGCGAGAGAATGCATTGGTAATTTGGGTTAAAAACTTTTTTTATGTTACAACTTACATAGAGTGACAGAATGATGTACATAGACAAGCCGTGGTGATACGGGGTAGTAGGCGGTAACCACTGCGGTATCGAGATGGTCACTGTAGTGGAGTTATGGTACCATGCAGTTATAATACTGTGGTCTATTAGTGGGTTGTCACACCAAAACTTAAAGAAAATAATACGTCCACGAGGATCTTATTAAGTTCCACAGATATAAGGAGAATCACTGCATTTTATTTTCATGCCTGCGAACCGTGACTGAATGCATCGAGGTGTAACTGCGGACCGCAGTGTTACCGGGGTGACACCACGTTAGAGGTGGTCAATTACTTATATATAGCTGTAGGATCAGATTGAAGTTCCCAGTTGAAGTTGAAGACGTTCACCCATTTAATAGTCACCTCGGTGATGCATTTTATCTTCAGCAAATTAGGGATATAGAAACTGAAGGGAAAAAGTAACTAACAAGACAGTCAATGACTGTGGGGTCGCACACCAGACTGTAAAGACCGAGAAGACTGGGACTCAGAAGTCTACAATAGTCAGTACTTGTAAAATCACTTCAAAACAAGTAGTTCTAAACACAGGTTGACACAGGTAGAGGGTCTTCTTTAAATGGTGGGAGGGGTATTGAGGGTGTCCACCTTGAAATTTCTAACTGCACCCTCTCCTCCTCCCCCAATAGATCATTGCCCATAACTCCCAACTGGACCAAACTAAATTACAACTGGCACTTCAAGATCTCCAACTGTTGAAAATTTATCAAAACCTTACTGACAATACAGGTATATATCAAAATTATTACATGTAATATAGGAAGCTATATACAAGTAGCAAACATGAATTCATAGCATAGATAGGGTGGGTGCGGGAGTGTTAAATCTCCTACATGTATCTCTGCCCCAATTTGAACCAAATCTAAATCCCAATCTATGAGATCCATTGATCAAAGTATTTTCAAAGGGTATATTAACAAAGTTGAAGTGAGTTCACAAATTTTAGGGAAGGGTTAACAACATGGCACCTCTGATAATTGTTCCTGGAAATCATGATCAGCATAATAAATAAGACTCATCATTATCACAGATGAAAAGGAGTTAATAGCCTATATAAACATAATATTGTAACACCTGCATGTACAATTGCATAGAACACAGCACATATGAATTAATCTAATTTAAATTGAAATTAATGACACAAATAACCATTATCCAGCCATTTCTGTTATTAGTTTATCAAACACTTTCAGACAAAATAAGATCTCATTTCATACACAAGAAACGTTGGAGATAATGGCAGGCAGACAAGCTTTATATTGTCGTCAGTGAAGGAGATGACTTCTCAAATAATATTGTGGCATTAGGAATGTGAAAGCACAACATTTGTAACACTGGTACATGTACTTATTTGACCCTTCAATTTGCAAGGGTAATGATCTGTTAGTTCATGATTTTTCTCCCAGACCCCTGGATCGATTTCAACTAAATTTGGTGGGGTGAGGCGGTGTGCCCTGGCGGATGTTGTAACAGGGTTAGTTTTTAAAATTTAAAATTAAAAAATATTCAAATAAAGAATTGTTGATGGATGGACGGCTAGCTGGACGACGGACGAGTGATGACTATATCCCCACAACTAAAAACAATGTTAATTTGAGACTATCGATACACTTCCTTGAAGATGAGGCGTAAGCAGATTGAGGTCCCCAGACAATGAATTGGTGATGCTAGCCCGCTATGTGGAGTAGCACCACTAAATTCACATTCTGGGGACCTTATTCTGAAAATGACCAACACACTATATCCAGGTTTGTACATGGAGATATTTAGATGAATATCAAAGTTATCCAAACTCAGATAACAGTTCTAACAGGCAGACGACATCTTGGGGTCTGAATTTTTTATAATATGGTCACTTTGAGGGTTGTCATAGTTGTCAAAAGTACAGTACCACTTTTGTGACAAAAAGACGCCATTTATTCTCCTCATGTGGTTTTTGCATTAAGATCACATGGCAAATTATAAGAAAGAAAATATATTTTTCAACACCATATCAATGAGTTACAGTATGCCCTAAATAATCGACTCCTTAACCACAGCAGAATTATGGGTAACTTTTCAGGATTTAGTCGGAAATATAACTTGTTGCCATTAATCAGAAAGCTGTCAGTGAGCCATATTTCTGACTAAATCCTGAAAAATTACGCATAATTCTGCTGTGGTTAAGGAGTCGATTATTTAGTGCATTACTGTAGGTTAGAACTATTTCATACAGGTTTGTCTTGATATCCATTTAGTGTTGAAATGATTAGGGGTTTTCAGAAGTGGACTACAAGTCATTCATCAAACCTAGTCTCCTGGAACATGATTGACAACGGAACGTCTTTTCAAACTATATTTTGAAAACTGTTACTGTTGAGTTTCTGGCGGATTACTTCACAAATATGCCATTAATGCCAACTTAATGGTAATTGTCACAAGAAATCCAGTCAAAAATAAAAATAATCAGCCCGACAAATGTTTCTATTAAATATCGGCATCATCAAAGGGTCACTGCAGGGAGTAATAATGGAATCTTTGAATAATAAGGGTACCGAATTATTGAAAGTTGTTCATCTTATGAAGGGATCTTTACACCACATGTTGTTTGTGGCGATCAGTAGGCCAAGTCAGGGATTTGTTTTGACTAATCGACTGGTGGAGTTCAGCATCGATTCATTTAATTATCAAGTCTACAACGATTAGTTTAAAAAATCATTTCAAAACTAATATACATCCTCCAAAATTAAGGCCCTGCAAATCGGGGGTTTAGTCAAATCAAATATCGAATCGAATCAGGGTGCGAATGAAATCAGATTGAAGAGGAGAATCAAAATTGGTTCTGACGATTTGAAAGTTGAGAATATCCAGTATGTTTGTTCATTAAAACTTGCAACTGCATTCCCCAGCACTGCTAATATTGGAGTGCTGAACACAGTCACTTGATCTTATGAATAGAGCACATGTTTATTGGTAACTAGAGGTTCAAGAACATGCGCTGTGATCACCTGTGATTGAAAAATACAGAAAAGGTGCAACATAGTTTGTTTTCTTTATTAGATACACAAGCAACACATATAATTAAATACACGTGCATGTTTTCGAGGCATAAATATATATTTTTTCAAATGTTTTTCATGACTAACAGTCATTCGACTGACATCTATCACCATTTCAACTGAGCTATTTAATATTATTTCACAAGAGTTTGCTATGCAAATCAGATGTTGGCAATTGCACGAATCAATTTTGATTTTCGCCAGTGATCGTCACATCACGAAAATCTTTATGCGAATCGACTTGGTGATTCGCGTGGAAAATTAAACCCTGTACACAAAAACTATTCGGGAGTGGATTTCATCAGAGGGATGTAAAATATCATACAAAAAGGCTGGACTTGATCGAATGGGATGAAAACAGGGCTGTTGCCTGGTGTGGGCATACCTATAACATATTGCTGAGATACTCAGGCAGATGGACTCCAAAATCAAAATTTTCAGATAAATAAAGATGAAGAATAACTCTCAAACAGAAAACCCAAACAAAACGATTGAACAATCCATTAAATGTACTCATTGTAATGAACATTCATACAAATTTCATTGACATCTGACAACCCGTGGTTGAGATATGATATCTGCCCCAGACGGACAGAAGGACATTACGACAGATGGAGGATTGGATGAGTAGTTATCCCACAGTAAATGTTCAAATAATAAGTTCAACAAACGACCATGTTCGATGAACTTATTATCTAAATATTTCCCTCAATAAATGTCTTCACTTTTATCTGTTGTCCCCTTGTTTTACCTTAACATCTCTCCAAATGAATAATAGATAATTCCAATGTACACTTTTATAACTGAGTGGGAGAATCCATTTAGTATAGAAAGGTTATACCATTCAAGTGACATTTTTAACCCTTCCATAACTGGAGCTTCCTGAAATTTTGCGAAAACCCTGTGCCAATGCATTCTCTTATATATGTGAGTTAGGGCCCTGCGAATTTTGATCATATCGAATCGAATATCGAATCGAATTATACATGTGTGTTGCATTCTTAATTAGGCATGTTTTGCCAAAGATTAGACGATGTTTGAAACGTTCTATGAACTTCCATGAACTTCCATCATAACTTATGTGGCGATCAACCGTCGATCGCGATACTATTAAATTCAACTGATTATTGTCGAGAAGAAAAAACAACAGATCAAAACGTCCATGCGGACCTTTACGATTAATATATAACCGGCTTATCGGAACTAAAATCACACAAAGTTTGTACAGTTTGCATGTACATGTAAAATTGCAAATGAGCATTCGGAAACATCCGTTATTGTAAACTTGAAGATGCAACAACAGTCGCAGGGTAGCCTGTTTGTGTAGTACTGGATGCTTCTCGAACTGATGATTCCATAGATGGGTTGTTGTCCCAGATGCTTGCGATTTATACACCATGTTGTATTCATCACACGTGTAAGTTCTTGTACTGTCTGAGAAGCTTATCGTGTTTAAAATAAACATGAATAACGGACGACTTATATTGTCAAGTGTCATGTCAAAGGAACGCTCCGAAACTGACAGTCAACTTCAAAAGAAAACTCCACCAACATGCACTTTTCGATGCCTGAAACACGTGTTGTTTACATCATCAGCGATGTCACATACACATCACGCGGAACCTGAGATGGATAGTCGGCGGAAAACGCTAGCAGTTGCTCAGTTTCATAGTTATTATAATTTACATGCGTCGTCGGTCCAACGGCGATCTCAGAGATTTTGGCAACCATGTTAAAAGCTAGAATTCAGACGTATTTAGTGGTCCTAATTTAGTGGCTAATTACTGGCCATACTTATAGTTAACAGCATGCGTACAATCGTTATGTACAATAAGAATTATAAAGCGCATATATTCATAATTTTAGGGAATTAAATGGCACAGAAATAGCTAAGATCGACGTGTGTACGTGTTCGTAAGTAGCCTATAATTTCATCCATATACATGTATATTCGAAATTTCGAGTTGGAAATTTCGACTCGAATTCGAATCGAATTTGACATTCGAATCGAATCTCGAATCGAATATCGAATATTCACAGGACCCTAATGCGAGTCTGCCATATATATAAGAGAATCATTTGACTAACAATATTTACATAAGCCAGTACATTCTCCTTATATACGAGGCTCTCTATGGGAGACTCGCATATATAAGAGAATGCACTGGCACAGGATCTTCATAGCTGCACCAGCGCAGCTCCCGTCATGAAAGGATACAAGACAACAATAAATTCCAATTTGACATACACGTACTAGCCCTTGAAACCTGATGGAAACAAAGATATTTTGAACTCTGGCCTAAAGCAATATGTACTTCTGTTAGAGCAGTAGCAAGTCACTCCATCGTTCTATCTCACTTCATCATCAGATCTCACCTGTACCACTGCCTTTATTCTCTCTGTTTGTCTTAGGATTTCTCAGCATTGTCTGTAGTTATTTAGTGATAGAATAGCTCACATAGCTCCAATAAGTTAGGCGATCATAACATTATCTGTGCACAGCTTCTGGTGCATATCTGATGAGTTTTCGGGTTGTCTGATGTCAACAAGATGAATGTTTTCTTATCCATGCTGGCTTCTATTGGTCTTCAAATAATTACTGCTGACGATGACTTCACGATGTCAATGAATTTATTGTGGAAATGTTCCAAATAGACATGTGGAGGTTTTAATTTTAATAGTCTTCAAAAATAGCAAGGCTCCTTCATTGAAAAGGAAGAAGTCGATGATCTAATCTTGAAGCAGTTGTACCAAAAGTATATGAATTGTCTCTGCCACTTGGTATTTAACCCTTTCATGATGGGAGCTTCGCTGGTGCGCAGCATTAAAGATCATGTGCCAGTGCATTCTCTTATATACATGTATGTTAGTCTCCCATAGACAGCCTCGCATATATAAGAGAATGCACTTGCTTACAATGTCAAGGTAAGGATAGGATAATTTTTGTTTACAATATACACACATGAAAAGTACAATTACAAATATATATAATATTAATAAGACTATTCATGTATATTGTTAGGTAAATACTGTTAGGCCAATGTATTTCTATTATATATATGCAAGGCTCCCTATGGGAGACTCGCATATATAAGAGAATACATTGGCACAAGGTTTTCGCAAAATTTCAGGAAGCTCCAGTCATGAAAGAGTTTTAAAAATTATGAATATACATGTACATGTATCATCTGATAGATCATTATATAATATTCAAGATTGAAATATTCGAGATTGTGTACAAGCCATAAAACATATGGTATAAAGCCCAGCATTTGTGGGAAATAACTTTCGATAAGGTTTTAATACATAATGTATATATATATATATACAGTACTAGTACATGGCGTACACATGCCACTTATGACATACAGTGTACATTGAGCCAGTATATCAGGTTCTTATATGCTGATTAAATGTAAATATATTTGACCCCCTGCTACTCTTATCAACAGTTGTATGCATATATTGGTAGTTAACATGGATGGTCTACAGTAGCAACCGTTCATGCAAATATAATGTACATGTATGTATCTGTACATAACATTTCAATGTGGAAGTACTGTATAAAGTTGTTATATAAATACAGCATTGAAACCACATATGGTTGCCATATATATTATTAGTATTGTGCAACATTCATATACTAGTAGTAGTCTATGGTGAGGCGACATAATAGGCATTTTCTATATTAAAATCCTGCTTGCAGAATTCTGAGTTGTTATGATAGGACATTTCATAATATTTCAGTGACTCATAACTTAATTTTTTTTAAATGGTCTAGTTTCGGAGACTGATCGAGACACATTAAAATTAGCATAAGATAGCATTTAGTCAAAGTCTTCTCGTACATAAACCAGTTAAGATATTGGGATAGCGAAATTCAGTTTTTTGTCCGAGACCGCCCCATTACCATTTGTATGACATGAGTTCCAACCATGGTTGGTGGAGGGAATTGTAAGTTTATTTTACTTGATCTTACCTAACAAATCAATACCTGATGCTATGTATATCAGAAAGAGTGACATATTATGTCATAATGGTGTTTTATAATCTAACTTTCATGGTTAAATAACACATAGAATATTCCTGTTTATTTGGACTAACATTGGTTTGTTTACATTTTAATAGTTGAAAGCCAATGTATTCCGTAATGTACTCGGCTAAGTCCGGCTTCTACATGTATGCTAACAATCCAGTGCATCCAAGATCACCCATAAAACAATCGAGTACACCTCATACACAATAGATCACCGACAACATTCGCTGTTATTTTATTCCAACATCCCACCACTATTTTATGTGTTTATTTTAACTGTATTAGTGGTCCTATATTACTTAATACTTTTCTTGCACGGAACATCTCGCAATATATACATGTATGCAATTTTTAATTTACAAATTTTGACCACAGGGTTTTGTTTATGATTATCTTACGATTGTTAGAAATTTTTTGCGAAATATGCTGATGTCACTTTGTGAGGTCAATTGAGTTTGCATACTTTTTATAATATGTAAACGCTACAGAAATGTCTTTATTTCACATTAAATTACCGCTTTCAATTTACAACTGACGTGGTTTTCAGAACAAATATCATGTCTTCTATGGAATAAACCTGTTTATTGTCGCAATTGCGATAGCTGATTACATTTAATTGTGGTTTTATGTGAGCTGGTCACTAATGGTAATGGGGTGGTCTCAGACGAAAAATAGCACTTTATAGCTATCCCAATATATTAGCTGGTTTTCGTACGAGCAGACTTGGACTACATGTATATAGCATTCTGTTGTGAAATCTTCCAACTACCACAATATATACAAGTATATCATGCTGAAATGTTAGCAAATGTTGAAACAGACATAATTGTCTGACAGACATAAATTGTAGATGCAGTGATATGTACACTTAATGAACCAATACTTTATAGAGATTCAAGAGATTGAATACAAGTTTTAAATAATAAAATTGTAGATCAGTAGAGAATTCGTTTGACAAAACATGAGAGGGCTCAAAATATTCACCTGTCTGCCTGTCAGTGAGAGGTAATTAATTCCTGGTGACAGGTAGATTATTGTGCTACATTGTACATGTACAGTAATGCTCTAATTAATCGACTGCTTAACCACAGCAGAATTATGGGTAACGTTTCAGGATTTAGTCGGAAATATGGCGTGTTGCCATTCATCGGAAAGCTCTCAGTGAGACGTTAGTCACGTTACCCATAATTATGCTGTGGTTAAGCAGTCGATTAATTAGAGCATTACTGTATTTGTAATGTATGACAGGAAAGCTCCTAATAAAGTCTTCAGGTCTATACATTACATGTAGAATCAGACCTAAAAATATGGTGCCGGACATTTGCAGAATGAGGTCACTGAGGGTGAATTTAGTGACACTTCCCGCGCAGTGGGCTAGTGTCAGCATATTCATCATCTGGGGACCACATTCTGCAAATGTCACCATATTTTCAAGTCTGCATAGAATATGAAATGACATAAACTTTTATCAGTTTGAGACATCCCTTGGTATGTATTTTTAACTGTTGGCATAAGACACATGTATTCAACAGAATAGCAAGCACCAGCAAATTCATCCTCTGGGGACCTCATTCTGCATGGCCTTATCTGCTATGGAAGACTTAGACTCAGACTTAAGTTACCCGATGGTGAAGATTGTAATACAATGTGATGAAAGTGCGACGTCTTTAACGGTTATATCCGATGTATCATGCCAGTATCGAAGATCCGACAAGACTGTTGATTCTCCGATAAACTTTGAATTAAATCTGTGTTGGTTACAGACGGTCAAACTTTCATCACATCGAATACCTGTGGCTTTCCGTAAATTGGGTTTGGAAATCCTCGTTACCAACTGTTACCAAGGGGGAAACACGTGGATGACGAAATAATTCTAATTTTATTGTCTTCGTTTCGATGAAGGCGCAACATCTTCACGGGGTCTAAATACAGAACACAACTTGCATCACAATCTAGAATCTTTTATTGAACTCGTTGCGGACGGCGTATAGTCACATTTCACACAAGCTCCGTTCAAAACTCATTCAATAAAAGATTTTCGATTAATATGCATATTGTGTTCTGTCTATTTCCAGATCAGTTATTGCCGAGAAAGATCATACATGTACAGGCCTGGAGATTTCAAAAACTATTGTTTGTTTGCCTAGTTACTAGAGAGTTACAGTAATGCCCTAAATAATCGACTTCTTAACCACAGCAGAAAATTACATTACAGGTAATTTCTCAGTGAGAGTTTTCCGATGAAAGGCAACAAGCCATTTTTCCGACTAAATCCTGAAAAATTACCCATAATATTCTGCTGTGGTTAAGGAGTCGATTATTTAGGGCATTACTGTACACAAATGGTTATAATTACTACACTGGGCACAGTGGGTGCACATCACCATCTGGGAACTTAAATCATAGCAGATGAGGCCATGCAGAATGAGGTCCCAGAGGATAAATTTAGTAATGCTAGAACGTTGTGTGGGTTTTCTGACCCCTCCCTCCTGGCTGCAATATACATGTAAGAAACAGATACGAGTCACAAGACAAAACAAAACAATGTCACATCAACAGAAAGCGAAAGGGAAACAGAAGCTAACAGGGAGAGAAATCCAGTCCTGGGATCATGGTACATGACAAGATATGAAAACCACTAAGACTTGAAAACAGCTGTCTGACAAAGCCTCTCACCCATATTTAATAATACTAAACTTTCTAAAGCCAGCTATACATGTAGGTATTTCAACATGAGTGACGAATATCTGCTAAAGGGTTACCCACACCAAACCAACAAAAGGAGTTTGGACACACAAAAGCTAGCAAAACGAATGCATGTCATTTTATTTTACGTCTTTGAAGAATTTAATGAAATGTCCTCAAGAACATGTTGTGACAACTTTTTAAGCTTATTACAGTTTAGAATGGATGTAGAGTTAAGTTCATACATGTATACCGGTATATATTAAGATTGTAAAACATAAAGAATGTGGAAAATAACGTTAAATAGGTTAAATTTGTCTTTATGGCAATTAATCTTTTCTTTACTAAATTTATTCTCCCATTCAGTTTAGATCATGTCATGAATCTTTACTCTGGCTAATGCCATTAGAGATCATATTCCATAAACCTGGGAACTTTTAGAATTTTTGACAGTGAATCTAATAAAATCGAAAAAATAACACAGGAAATATATTTCTTTGTTATTATATGTTTCTTAATAATGTACTTCACTGTGGGTGAAGGTCCCAACTCGAAACATCATTATTTAAGTGACTTTGTGAGCAATTTTGCTTTGCGATTCTTACAATTATTGAATTTCTGATGGGTAATTAACTGAATGTTTATTGCGATAATGGTTCTCAAAAGTCACAGAAAAGCATGCAATTTCGTGTTGGGACCTTCACATATTGTGAAGTACATTATTAAGGAACAGATAATCATTAAGAAATATATTCCCCGTGTTATTTTTTTTCGACTTTATAAGGTTCCCTGTCAAATCTTCAAAAAGTTCCCAGGTTTTGTACAGGTGGAATATGATCTCTACGGGCGTTAGCCATAGTAGAGATTCACAACATGATCTACCATTCAGTTATAAAGGTATACATTAGAATAGTCTATTATTCAACTGGAGGGATGTTCAGGAAATATACAATGTAACAAGACAACAGATAATTAAAGTGTCAAAGAATTCTTATTAATTGGTGGGAAATGTTAAGATAATAATTTCAACAAATGGCCTTAAAATTATTATCTGAACATTTCCCAAAGGAACTACTTGACAAAGAGATCTGGTAAAGAAAGTTTTAAATACTATAATCACTTGAATCCTTCATTCAAGTTACCGTATGTTATCCTGCTCAATGGGCTAGCTTCACCAAATTCATATTTTGGGAATCTCATTCTGCTTAGGCCTCAACTGCTATGGGAGACCTAGATATAGGATCAGACTGAAGTCTCCCAGTAGAAGTTGGTGATGTTCACCCAATAGTCACCTTGATTATGCATTTTATTTCTGCAAAATTAGGGATGGATAAAGAAACTTCCCAGAAGGGAAAATGTAATTAAAAACAATGTTAGTTTGAGACTATAGATACTTCCCAGAAAATGAGGCCTAAGCAGAATGATGACCTCAGAGGGTGAATTTTGTTATGCTAGCTTGCTGTGCAGGATAGCGTCACTAAATTCACCCTCTGGGGACCTTATTCTGCAAATGACAGACACACTATTTGAAGGCTTGAGGCTCTCCCACCATATTGCTTGCATCCATCCATTCCAAAACACTATTCAAACTTCAAAGTAGTACTCTTCTCAGTTAAGTAAAATCTGTTTTGCTCACAGAGAGGAAATATTTAGGTTCGCCATTCAGAAAATGAGAAAGATGAATAACATGTACATGAGAATCAGAGTTGATAGCAGAGAAATTTCCATCCACAAGAAGTGAACCAAGAGTTTAGATCATGCCATGAATCTCTGATCAGAATATGCAAGTACAAATAATATTCCACCAGTTAAAAACCTGGGAACTTTTAGAAGTTCTTGCTGGGATCTTTATAATATCGAAAAATTATGCGGGTAACAACCCATGAAATTGGCATTTTTCTTACACAGCATTGCCTTGGAATTGCATTAAAAACTATTAAATTTGGCTTCTACAGGTTATTCTACATGATCTCAGTGACTTTTGTGAGTCAATACAGTATGAATATAAAATATGAATTGATTAATAAGATCAACATTAATTGATAGAAGTGTTTCCAAACCGATGTCTTCGACATATATTTTTTATTTTATAACCCGGAATCTATATAAAATGTATATAGATAGACCATCTTAAAGTTTAGCCAAATATACAACATAGCATAAGATATTACCAATCAGTGTTTAGTATGCTACTTTAATTATAGCATGTTTGATAGATATCAATAGAAACTCATGGGACATTGTGATGAAATTATAGCAATCGCGTGGAATGATTGTTTATATTTAGAGTTCGCAAGCTCCTGTCATGCTACATGTAGATCATGCTGTGAATATCTACTATTGTTATTAACGCCCGTAGAGATCATATTCCACCAGGAAACAAGACAGTCAATGACTGTGGGGTCGCTCACAAGACTGCAAAGACTGGGACTCTGGAGACCAAAACAGTCAGCACTTTTCATAATCACTTTAAAAGAAGTAGATTTACACAGGATATGTGGCTATGTAGATTGGTGAAAATCAACCTTGAAATTGCCAACTATACACTACTGATCACCCCCTCCTCCAGCTCAACAAGTCCCCTCCCGACTGGGCTCCAGACTCCCAAGTCTTAGGTTGGAATTTCACAACCGACACCTCAAACTTTCTCAATTGTTGGAAATTTCCAATCTCACAAGCGCCTTTTTCTAAAACCATTTAGATATGTTTGAAGCCCAATTATCCATGGACCCAAAACACAATACATGTATGTCAGACCAATCAGTCAGGTGGTTCCAAGGTAAATGTTTTAATGAATTTGGTATTTCGATGATTTTATTAGACACAAAAGTGTTAACTCCCCATAGCCTGCCATTTCTTGACAGGTTGACCTCATTTTAACAAATCTGAATCTCAGTCACAAAAGAATCCTGATTCCTCCATACTATATGTAAGCTAAATAGTCCAAACTCTCTTGAGAAGACATTTTAAGAATTACTATAGAGATATATAGTTATGTCCCTGGTCCCACCCTATTTAACCTGGTGACCCCATCTGAATAAATTTGAATCCCAGACACCAAAGAACCCTTCATACATATCATAAATATCAGTAAAATAGACCTGATGGTCCTTGTGAAGGAAGCATATTAAGAGGGAAACTGTCCTTCGCTTGGCCCCTATTTGACCAGGTGACCCCATTTAAAAAAATCTGAATTGCAGTCAAGGAAGAACATTCCATTCTATATAAGCCAACTAGTTCTTGCAAACATATTTTAAGAATTACTATGTAGTGAAATAGTTAAGTCTCTTGCTCTGCCCTTATTTGACTTTGTGATCCCATTTTAAGATTTAAGTTCCCCAGTTGAAGTTGGTGATATTCACCCATTGGGCACCTCATTTATGAATTTTATCTTCTGCAAATTAGGGGATATAGAAACTTCCTAGAAGGGAAATTTAACTAACAACAATGTAAATTTGATACTATAGATACTTCCCAGAAGATGAGGCCTAAGCAGAATGAGGTCTCCAGAGGGTGAATTTGGTGATGCTAGCCCGCTGTGCGGGATAGCATCACAAAAAGCGTGTCTGTTCCTACATTGTGCATGCCTGGCCTCAAGCAACACAATGTATTATACAATCAAGCCTTGAAATAGTGTGATAGTGTGTCTGTCATTTGCAGAATGAGGGCCCCAGAGGGTGAATTTAGTGACGCTATCCCGCAGAGTGGGCTAGCATCACTAAATTCACCCTCTGGGGACCTCATTCTGATAAGGCCCTCAACTGCTATGGAAGACCTAGAATAAGATTGAAGTTCCCCAGTTGAAGTTGGCGATGTTCACCCATTGGGCACCTCAATTATGAATTTTATCTTCTGCAAATTAGGGGGTAAAGAAACTTCCTAGAAGGGAAATTTAACTAACAACAATGTAAATTTGATACTATAGATACTTCCCAGAAGATGAGGCCTAAGCAGAATGAGGTCTCCAGATGGTGAATTTGGTGATGCTAGCCCGCTGTGTGGGATAGCATCACTAAAAGCATGTCTGTTCCTACATGTGCATGTCTGGCCTCAAGCAACACAATGTATTATACAATCAAGCCTTGAAATAGTGTGTCTGTCATTTGCAGAATGAGGTCCTCAGAGGGTGAATTTAGTGACGCTATCCTGCACAGCGGGCTAGCATCACTAAATTCACCATCTGGGGACCTCATTCTGCTAAGGCCCCCAACTGCTATGGCAGACCTAGGATAAGATTGAAGTTCCCCAGTTGAAGTTGGTGATGTTCACCCATTGGGCACCTTAATTATGAATTTATCTTCTGCAAATTAGGGAATATAGAAACTTCCTAGAAGGGAAATGTAACTAACAACAATGTTAATTTGATACTATAGATACTTCCCAGAAGATGAGGCCTAAGCAGAATGAGGTCTCCAGAGGGTGAATTTGGTGATGCTAGGCCGCTGTGCGGGATAGCATCACTAAATTCACCCTCTGGGGACCTCATTCTGCAAATGACATTAGTCCTGATATGAACAATACATGAATGATTGGGAATTAATGACTTCTAGCAGATCTGCAAGGAATGTTTATAAACATATGAAGATTGACATGATTGTGTCAGCATACCCAGCGTATATACAGTTACAGCCAAAGTAAATGCTTCTTATTAATGATTCTGTCAAGAATTTGAGTAAATTTTATTTTTGGGACCAGGCCAGCGTGGCAGAAGCAGTGCACTTGAGTGAAGGGCCAGGGGGCACAACCTTCAGAAATGTAATGGCATTAGTTTTTCAATTTTCAAAAAATGTTAAACAATATATATATATATAATTGACCATGGAGTTAAATACAATTTTTTTTTTTTTTTTTTAAATATTTTAATAAAAAAAACAATTCCACAGTTTTTTTAAATATTCTTTTATTTTTTAATATATCATTTCTATTCTTTTCTCTTTTCTTTTAATCTGAATTTTTGTTTTTGGAGTTATGTCCCTGGCCCCACCCACATTTGACCCAGTGACCTCATTTGAACAAATCTGAACCCCAGTCAACCAAGGATCCTTCATATCAAATATGAACCCATTTGGCCTGATGGTATTTGAGAAGATGTTTAAAAGAATTACTATGGAGGGAAAGAGTTATGGTCCTGGTTTCTCAACTAATCAACCTGGTGACCTCATTTGAACAAATCTGAATGTGAGTCACCTAGGGAACATCCACACCAAATATGAACCCATTAGGCCTTATGGTTCTGGAAAAGAAGTCGTTCTAAGAATTACTATCAAGGAATAGAGTTGTGGCCCTGCTTTCGCAACTATTTGACCCAGTGACCTCATTTGAACAAATCTGAATGAGAGTCACCTAGGAAACATCCACACCAAATATGAACCAATTCGGTCCAATGGAACTTCAGAAGAAGATGTTCAAAGAATTGTTGACGGACGGATGGACAGACGGATGAGGAGTGATGACTATAGCTCCACCGGAGACTTCGTCTCAGGTGAGCTAAAAACCTTGGAACTTTTTGAAGTTTTGACAGGGAACCTTATAAAGTTGAAAAATAACGCAGGGAATATATTTCTTAGTTATTACCTGTTCCTTAATAATGTACTTCACTGAAGGTGAAGATCCCAACTCGAAAATTGTCAAAATTGCATGATTTTCTGTGATTTTTCTGAGATGATATCGCAATAAACATTGAATTAATTACACAGGAGAAATTCCATAATTGTAAGCGAAGCAAAGCAAAATCGTTCACAAACTTGATAAAATTCCCTGTCAAAACTTCAAAAAGTTCCAAGGTTTTGTACTGGTGGAATATGATCTCTACAGGCAAAAGCCAGAGTAGAGATTCGTGACATGATCTAATGTCATGCATTCAATTCAATTCTTAATTGGTCAAAAATGTCCTATGGGAGCGTTTTGTTTACAAAGTTTGCCATCACGCCTATACTCAGGTTTTTTAGGAGAGTGTGGAATTTCCCAGCCCCGCATAGATATATACATTCGCACGTAGTCGTGTGTTTTTATGCTTAACGTCACAGACGATCATTGCTTCCTAGTTCAAATAGTTAATTTGGTTATGATTATAAGAACCGGAAGTTGCGCAGTGTAACGTTAAATCAGGTCCGCGCACACATTCGAAAGACACTGTGCAATCAACGATATAGATTCTAAGAACAGCCAGCATCGCAAGACAGCGGCAGTTACTTCATTACGCTAATGACTAATTAAACATTCTCATTGGTTGATGAGTTATTACGAGGGGGGACAGCTTGAGAAATCTAAAAGCTAATAGGATAGCGTCCTTTCACAAGAACTTTCGTTGGGTGTAGGACGCAAAAAAAAATCGTCGTGGTTTTTCCTTGCTTTCTAAGTTTCAACACGTTTTGTTTTAAATTCACAAACTTTTACAACACACAATTTTTAGTTTCTTGGCCCACCACCACCCCATTGAGCACCACCTTTTCTTCAGAGGCGGTCTTTTGGTCGCCCGCAACATTATTTTTAGGTTATGTAAATATTCTATTTCAGGATTCGTTATGTATATAAATATTTTATGATTTTCTATATAAATGTCCCATCTCAAAAACGGTCTTTTGGTCGCCCGCAACATTATTTTTAGGTTATGTAAATATTCTATTTCAGGATTCGTTATGTATATAAATATTTTATGATTTTCTATATAAATGTCCCATCTCAAAAACACAGCTGATGGGAGCCATATCCACGTGTCCACATACCGCCTGTAGTTCTTGATCACGCAAATGAGCAAGAGATTCATGTCATGATATACCAATTGTTAGGAATACATGTAATACCAGTTGATGAAGATGAGTTCATAAATATGTGTGCAATTTGGTACTATTACAGTAATGCTCTAATTAATCGACTCTTTAACCACAGCAGAATTATGGGTAACTTTTCAGGATTTTGTTGGAAATATGGCTTGTTGCCATTCATCGGAAAGCTCTCACTGAGAGCTTTCCGATGAATGGCAACAAGCCATAATTCTGCTGTGGTTAAAGAGTAGATTAATTAGGGCATTACTGTATATATGTAAAGTTCAAACATGAGTTAGACCAGTATAATTTATCAGTCGTGCCTGAGTTGAGTCATTTCATTCTTAAATGTCTTTAGATATATCTTCATGCCAATAGCATGAGAAGCGCAATTCTCTCAATCACAAAAGCTTGGCAGGATGCATGTATACCCACGTCCATCAAATATATAAAAATAGCAACATGCAACTTACGGCAACTAAAATCTTCTGCAGTAGACTCAGCTAGAAAACAGAGATACATATAGCAACCAATAGAAACAGAGGGAAAATAAAGAAAAAATTTATATCTGAAAATAGTTTCCTAAATTAAAAAAACAAAATTCCCCATAAATCATGTTTCAAATTCAGAGCAAATCGCCTTTCTGAAGTAGAATCGGCTCCAAAATAAACACACAGAGATAGAGAGAAAATAAAGAAAAGATTTATACATTTAAAATAATTATGGACTAAATTGATAATGGCATTCTGAACAAATATTTTTCCTTTTCAAACTGGGTACATGTAACTTGAAACATAGTTCAAAGTGACTGTACTTGTAAGAGCTACATGTACTTGTAAATGTAGCAGGTCAAATTGTACATCTTGTATACAGGAAATCTGATTGAAACCAAATTTTATGCAACTGACTGATATATTGATCCAGTACAACCGTTGGTTGAGCAACTCAAATAGATCATTTTCAGTGGTAACAGTTGTATTTCATTGAAAACTGGGATGTGTTGTTATAACATGTACTCGTATGTACATTACATGCGTAAAATGCACTGACTTGGTATTTCTTCCCAGAAGCCAACACTTACAAGTACTAGTTACAGGTATTAGAGCGTTTTAGCTTTTGAGAAAAATTCATGAAGCCATTAATTTGAAGAAGCAGCTTTATCTGGTTTTAGTTTTTATTAACTATTTCACGTCACTATTTTAAATCAAGTGATTATTCTGTTTATTATATTCCACTATAAACATCTGATTTACCAGAAATCTGAATAGTACCTCCATTATACCCATGATGCAGAAATGTTGGTAGCGCGTATGAATACATAACGTGATAGTTAAAGTGACATAATTCAAAGTGAAATTATCATTTATAATCACTCGAGAAATCAAGGTAAATCATACATAGGAATGTAATAAAGTGTTTTAACTTTTGAGACAAATTCATGAATCCATTCATTGGAAGAAGCAGCTTTATGTCAGAAGATATAGTTTTTATTAAAATTTGCCATGATAATCAATATTGAAATAAGCGATCTCTCCACTACTTTAAAAACATCTGAAAATCTATATGTGGTAATTATAAATAAGGTGAGTTATTTTTCTGTTTACAGCAATATATATTGATTTCCTCAGCTGATTGCATCTAATCTGACGCAGTGCAACTACGTAATTGTCTGGTAGTTCAAAGCATCGCTTCAGAGGAAAGCTGAACGAGGTGAATCTTTTTCCCCGGGTAATTATATATCGGAGAGACAACCAGACATACTGAGAACACATGTATTAGAGATGAGGATCAACGAGACGTCCCGACGACATGTGTAAATCAATGATGATCAATGAACACGCTATACTCATGAGAGCGAGAGATTTTGTGGTTAAGATGGCGCTAATGTCACAATTATTTTCCCTCACCATCCTCATATTTATTTAGTTCTTCAAAAATATACCATGGCCAGCAATACTGAAAACGTTACCTATGGCTTGTCACCTTAATACGGCCCTAGGATTTCAGAAAATTTGAAGAACTTCCCTCAGCAAAAATTTATACATGTATTTCTGGCAAATTTGGAAAAATATCACCATTTTCAATTATTGGGAATCTTTCAACCCAACTTGGTTTTGGTTTTTTAGGGTTTATTGATGTTTCAATCACCAGGCTATAAATTGGGGTTGTCCAGTTTTATTTGTGGAGAAAGTCCCCCACCCCCCCCCCCAAATTTCACTTGAAAATCAAACCACTGGACATAGAAACAAACACCCCTCCCCAGTAAGCAACTAACAATCATGCATAGGCACACAGACCACTGGTATGTTAACCACTCTCAATCTGCACTTATTCGGTAGTCAACCAGCTTGGGCATTACTTACAGCTTTAATATTACCGCCTAATGTGGATGCCCCTTAATACTGGCAAAGCCACCTGTGTCCCCATCATAACCCAGATGCGCTATTTTATAAATTATTGAACAAGAGATTGACAATATTATGCTTATAAATTCAATTCATGTTACTAACATTACTTAAGTGAACAGAATTATGGTTTCTTGGGACAAATCCATTCTGACCTTACCACTCCATATATATGCAAATGCCCCCCCCCCCCCAATTGTGTTTCAAACGAGTTCATCAAATTGAGTGCGATTGTATAACAAGTATATGTACATATAGCACATCTTTATTTGTAATGCAACATTGCCTAAAACTAATAGTTCAGCATTTGTGTTCCAATGGATGTTGTTTTGTGATACAATTCTAGAATGTACATGTATCACAAAAAGTCGTGGTAAACTCAATGCAAATGCTGTCACCATCTCAAACTTTCAGAACACTCATACATGTACAGTAATACCCTAAATAATTTATTCCTTAACCACAGCAGAATTATGGGTAATTTTTCAGGATTTAGTCGGAAATATGGCTTGTTGCCATTCATCGGAAAGCTCTAAATCCTGAAAAGTTGCCCATAATTCTGCTGTGGTTAAGGAGTCGATTATTTAGGGCATTACTGTACATGTACATGTCATCCTGCAATCAGATTCTTAGTGATCAAATTCTACTATAAGTCCCGACTTGCCATGTATATATTTCATAATTGGTAGATAATACAATGTAATTTCACCTATATAAATGACCACATGTTCTGAGATTGTCATGAATGATAGTATATGCACTGATACCCACATCAAAAGATCCAATCAACATTGGCAATAAAGCAGTGCCTTGTCTGTGGTATTATATGTTTATGATGGCATTGTTAACATAACTAGTGAGAGTAAGAGACATGCCGCTGACTAATACATGGTTTATACAGAAAGCATGGGTAGATACCAATCTACTAACTGCACTGTGGTGCACAGGCTACATGTACCAGCAAGTAATTGAGGAAATGCACTCTATGTTAAGAAGCTTGTGTTAATATGTCCACTCGCTGCATCATCAGTAGTCTACCCGCTACTTAGGACTGAAAGGATTCGTCACGAATACAATGCATAACATTATACTGGTAAATAAGATCGCATTTAAAGTGATTTTGAAAAAATTGAAAATTTTGAGACTGAGACCTTAATAGAGGACAATCAAACTTGTATTAAATTGTTCACATCAGTGTTCTCGCTGTCGGTGGCCAATGGCCATTTTTTTCTCAAAAGTGACCACAAAAAATTTCATTTTGCCAACCTTTTGGCCAAACTTTTTTTCACCACAATTGTGATGGTTGTTCAAAGGTGATTATTAATTGTCAAACACCTTAATCTCTGCACTGGTTATATCATATTTTGTTGATTAGGCAATCTGTAAGATGAAATATGTAAATGCATTGTCCTATAATTCGATGTACCAGCGATGGCATTTCAGGTACGTAATGTGTTGTAAACTGCCTCCCGTCTTATAACAACAACCGGGCTTAACACCATAAAGGTTATTAATACAACAATAGGTATTCAACATTTATCGCCTCACGATAATAAGCAAAAGAACAGTTGTTTTATTTCTGCAAAAATAGCGATGACAACAAACACAAACTCATTACTTGATCAGTTGACGAACATGGTGTCAGCGATGCGACATCGAGAGTTATATATTTTAGAAATATAATTTAGTCATCAATTGTGAGCCCAGAAAATGAGGATTTAATTTGGCCAAAGTTTTTTAATTTGGCCAATTTTTTTGGACAGAAGATTTTCGGTCCAGGGTGAACACTGGTTCACAGTACAGCCCTCCAGTTTAAACGGACATGACTCATTTGAGCTAAGATAGGCTGACAAAAACACAAAATATTAATATACCAGCTGCTTTTGCTTTGAAAAATAATTTCCATGGTCACAGCCATATATGGGTCAGTATGTGAGACTTGTATGACACGGTATGAGGTCACATATATTGTGTTCTCCTTCATTTATGGTGGCTTTGTATAAAGATAGCATCAATTTCTGTTGGGGATATTGACCTTACACTATATTTTAATACAAGTATTGGTACATGTGCACCAAATACCAAATTACCTAAGTTATCATACTTAACAAGCAAATTACAAAAAGTTATATCAACCTACGCTTAACTAAGACAGTTAGGCTTCCCTTGCTAAACTATAATCCCGTAGAAAGGTAGTTCAAATATTTATCAACCTATTTTGATACAGGCAAAATTTCAAAAGCGAATATTATTACGTGTATTTTGGAGCGCAAAGCTTTAAGCTTTAATATCATATTAAAAATATTTAATCCTGAAATTTGTTTAAATTAACAAGAAACTCAAACTGAATGTCACCAAGGAGTATAAACTTGTAACCAACACAAATCAACAAGGAATCATGCAGAATATATTTATAAGTTATACATGTATAGGCTAGTATCGTAGGTGATTGTTAGGTAACAGCTATATATAGTAACTCACCCCGTGGATCTACATTCTTCATCCATGTTGCTACAAAAACAAAGCAGAAAATGAAATATTACTGTACTATGATACATGTACATATATTATCATACATGTGTTTCGCCAAAAAATTCTGATTGGAGGCTTTATAATATACCCGAAAATCATTCGAAGTTAGAGAGAACTATGTACAGAGATTTTGGTACAAATGCGGAATCAACATGTTCGGAATATAATTGGTCATATACTCACTCGTCAACATAAAATTACTTTATAAGAAATTACCGGGGTTTTTTTTCTATATATTTTTAAAAATCTTTAATGACAATACACATGTCCCTCAGCCCTCATAATTGGCTACGGCAATCAGCAATGCCAAAGCCATTTGCTGAAGCAACAGGGCCAAGACAAAGGGTTGCCGTAGCAGATTGCCGAAGCCAAACAATGTGAACTAGAGGTGTGACTGTCCCAATGGGACTACGGATACCCCCCTTTTTAAAATACTAAGATGTTTCACATGTCAGTAAACATTTAGTTAAAACTAGAGGTGTGACTGTCCCAATGGGACTACGGATACCCCCCTTTTTAAAATACTAAGATGTTTCACATGTCAGTAAACATTTAGTTAAAATAATAAAATAACAGTACCCATTGCAGGTGTACAACCATAACCCTAATCTTAAACCTATTGACCGAAAATTGTAGGAATAAAAGCTTGGACAAAATTATGTATGTTGCGAAAAAATTTCTAAGTCGAAAAAGGGGAATAACTCCACACAAAAAATGCCGGACAGACGTCATAATCGCAGGTGCACAGGTTCCCATGGTACTAAATATCAGTTCCAAGATTAAAAAACATTGACTGAAAAATGTAGGAATAAAAGCTTGGACAAAATTATGCATGTTGCAAAAAAAGTTTCTAAGTTGAAAAAGGGGGATAACTCCACCAAAAAATGTCAGACAGATGTCATAATCGCAGGTGCACAAGTTCCAATGGTACTAAATATCTGTGCCAAGTTTTAAAAAAATTGACCGAAAAATGTAGGAATAAAAGATCGGACAAAAGTATACATGTTGCGAAAAATTTCTAAGTCGAAAAAGGGGGGATAACTCCAAAAATAAAAGTCCGACAGACGTCATAATCGCAGGTGCACAGGTTCCCATGATGGTTGATGTCTGTGCCAAGTTTCACAGAAATTGATCAAAAAACGACTGAGAAAAACTCCGGACAAATTTGTGTCCACGGACGGACGGACGACGGACGACGGACGGACGACGGACGGACGACGGACGGACGGACGGACAAGCTGACTCCAGTATACCCCCCCTAACTTCGTTCCGGGGGGTATAATAATAAAATAACAGTTCCCATTGCAGGTGTACAACCATAATCCTAATCTTAAACCTATTGACCGAAAATTGTAGGAATAAAAGCTTGGACAAAATTATGTATGTTGCGAAAAAATTTCTAAGTCGAAAAAGGGGAATAACTCCACAAAAAAATGTCGGACAGACGTCATAATCGCAGGTGCACAGGTTCCCATGGTACTAAATATCAGTGCCAAGATTAAAAAACATTGACCGAAAAATGTAGGAATAAAAGCTCGGACAAAATTATGCATGTTGCAAAAAAAGTTTCTAAGTTGAAAAAGGGGGATAACTCCACCAAAAAATGTCGGACAGATGTCATAATCGCAGGTGCACAAGTTCCAATGGTACTAAATATCTGTGCCAAGTTTTTAAAAAATTGACCGAAAAATGTAGGAATAAAAGATCGGACAAAAGTATACATGTTGCGAAAAGTTTCTAAGTCGAAAAAGGGGGGATAACTCCAAAAAAAAAAGTCCGACAGACGTCATAATCGCAGGTGCACAGGTTCCCATGATGGTTGATGTCTGTGCCAAGTTTCACGGAAATTGATCAAAAAACGACTGAGAAAAACTCCGGACAAATTTGTGTCCACGGACGGACGGACATACAGTTGACAGATACGTTAGGTCAATAATTTTGTCCATGCATAATGGGGTTAGTAAATATGTCAGTGCCCCCATTGTGGGGTTGGCATTAGCTGAACAGTTGACAGATACGTTGTGTCAATAATTTTGTCCATGCATAATGGGGTTAGAAAAGGGTTTTGTCCATGTATACTGGGGTTATAAACATTGAGGGGTTGATAAAGTCCATGCATTGTGAAGTTAAACCATATATTCATTATGAGGTCATAAAGGGTTTTGTCCATGTATACTGGGGTTACAAACATTGAGGAGAATATGCGTTGTGTCAATAATTTTGTCCATGCATAATGGGGTTAGTAAAGGGTTTTGTCCATGTATACTGGGGTTATAAACATTGAGGGTTGATAAGTCCATGCATTGTGAAGTTAAACCATATATTCATTATGAGGTCATAAAGGGTTGTGTCCATGTATACTGGGGTTACAAACATTGAGGAGAATATGAGGGGTTGATAAAGTTCATGCATTGTGAAGTTAAAAAAATCATATTTGAATGAAGTCTCCTACTCAGAAGAGCTAAAATAATAAATTAGACTGATCCATTGTTCATTTGAAGGGGTATTTTCATAATGAGCATACGGCAGCAAGAAATAACTTTCCTGAGATTTATTAATGGATTCCCATTCATTCAGTGGTAGTGATGTTCAGATCTGATAACTTATTAACTGAACATCCATATATGTTCCGTCTCCAGCAAGATTCTAGGGTTCTGACCGGTCAAAGAACCCCTCAATATTTGTTATGTTCCCCTCTTGACACGCGAAACCAAGGGCCTTATGTTCACGGATGACGTCATGCAGAAATAGACTGTCGGGGTAAATTGTTCTGCATTTTAACAGTTATCATTCTGTTAACACTTAAAAGGCAGAAAACAAAGATTCCGACGGAACATACATGTATATGTTAGTGTGGTTCATTGACGATAACATGGTCTGATGTTTACAGCATACAACGTATGTTCAACCTCGACGTTTGCATCTCAGTTGAACATAAATTCCAAGCAGTGAACATCAGACCATGTTTAATACCGTCAATCCACCACAATAACTTATAATTTGTGTTTAAAATTGGATTGAAGACAATACTAAATACTGTCTGAGTGGACAAACTAGTGCACGAGCTGTAGAAGATCAGTGTACATGCGCAAATCAATGTTTGGCGAAAACTAACTTTCATGTAAAAATTAGATGAAAAATAAGAAATTTCTATATATTTCGTCTAACTTTCCAAATAATAGTTTCCATAAAAAATTGATTTCTACATGTGCACTGTGATTTTCTACACCTCATGCAGACATGCACTAGTTTGTCCTATCAGACAGTCATTTATTTATGTTTTAATCCAATTTTAAACACAAAGCGCTTTGGTTTAGAGGCTCAATGTTCCCGGCCCTGTTACAGTTGGAATCAGATTAAGTGGGCATTTAAGCTCGGTTTTAGCACACCCCGTAGCGAGAACACTGCCACGCATAAGCGCGATTATCCAAAAATGTATGCACACATAATGCACCATGTGAACTCTTGTTATGGAAAAAGGTTCATCATGGATTTATGTCAGCCAAAATTTTTTTTTTCACTTTTCAAGTTAGTCAGAATTTAACAACAAACATGAAATTCAAAGAAAATTTATTATTTGTGAATGCTTATCAAGAAATATAGCCTGTGGGACATGTGTATTGTGCTCGCTAACTGCGTGCACATATTTTTAATAAGCGCGTTAATATTCGCGTTTAAACAGACCGCCCACTTAATACGATTCCTTCTGTATTTATGGGGTTTGTCTATTACAGTATACATCCTCTTGACTGCCAATGTATTACAATATTCATTCTTTGCAATTTTGTATTTTATTCGAAGCAATGATCATTGGGCAACACAAAACCGCCAAAATTACAACTGATCACAACGGCTTTTATACTTTTAGTCAATAACTCTGTTAAGCTAATTTGAACATCTGGACAGAAACTTCTGCCGATTTATTTTCTTTTGCCTAAATACCAGCATCGGACTGTGATTCGGACATTTCATTCTGCCAGAAATGTGATGTGCAATGTGTAGGATGCATTTTGTCAGATAAAATAATCAATGTAATTTGTGAATGCGATTAAAAGTAGATTATAAGCCGTTAGTAGATTTGGTGGTTTTGTGTTGCTCGATGGTCATTGCTTTGAATAAAATCCCAATTGTATTGCGCATTTTCGCGCTAATTATTCGCGACATGTTATATGTTGTGTGGGCCAATATATCTGGATGGGGGTGTCAACCTTTGACCCACGGCTTCATCTGCCAATCAGCCGATAGTTACCTGTTCACAGGTAACTGAAAGTAATGAAAGTTGCAAATATTATTTCATAACATAAAATTTATATTGAATGTCTCAAAATAACATGTTTTCATATACATTTATAGATGTAATGACTTTCACATTCTAATAATGTCCCAATTTGTGAGAAACTGTACTAATTGCAGATGAGTTTATCCATAAATGTCCATTTCCTGGATAAAGGTGTGTCCTCCGCAACTTGTGATGAAAACAAATTTGTTTGGTAAACAATCAAGTCTAAAACTTCATCAGACATCACTGACATCAGTCAGAAAAAGTTCCAAGAACTCAATTTCTGTTGAATTCTCATCCAAAGAAAGCTGAGGACCGGTATTATTCCTGTCAAATCATGGAATTGACGACGAACAAGATTTTCAGTCCAGGTATCAGCAGGTGTTGTTGATTGTTGAGGTGGGTCACTGTGTCGTTGTTGTTGTTGTTGACTTCCGCTATTCACTATCCGTTGAATAAGAACCCAAGTGCTGTGTTCCCTCAGGTATTATCACTGCAAGTACTAATACTCTCTACTTCATAACGGAGTCCATCGGAGTCGCTATTTTCATCATCCGTTATTCATAGTCAGATTCATTTTATTCGGAGTCCGATAAACTGTCATCTAAGTCAGAATAATCTAGTATTTCAACCGGAATTATTTTCGTTCTCTGTCGCAAAGATGGCATATAGCATCCGCAGAAACTCAGGTGGACTAAACCAGGTGTATCATGAGAAAAAACATTGAAAATTTACCGATAAAAACGTGTACATTATTTTCTATGGAGGCCGCCATTGTTGTTACCCGGATGTGCATGAAACGGAAGCGGTGCGTAAAAATATTGTTCCGTCACCGGTTCAATCTCTTCTGATTGGTCGACGGAAACAAATCGGGAACAGACGGAAATTAACGGAAATTATGATGGTTTCATGGTGTTGTCCATTATAAAATAGATGGACAGATCAGTTTATGGACAAATCCGACCATGGACAAAACATTGTGGGGTTATTTTCAAAAACATATTTTTTGACCCCACAAAGTTCTTGTCAGCAGTCTCAGACATATGTATTGTGGGGTTAACCTCACAATACGTAAAAAACCCCACAATGCAGCACTGGACAGACAAATAACTTCACAGTGTATCTCTTGTAAGGACGACGCCGACGGACGACGCCGGACGGACGGACGGACAAGCTGACTCCAGTATACCCCCCCTAACTTCGTTGCGGGGGGTATAATTAAGAGGGCTGTGTACCTGGTAATCCCACACATAATGACATTGTAGTTTAACTAATAAATTGATCCAAAATAATTCTGATTTATTACATATATATTATAAATTTTAATATCCTAGTGAACTGAAAACAAGTGAAGGAAAATAATAATGGGGCGGGGTAGGTGAGGGGAAACAAACACTTATGGTTTAACCCTTATAGATACTCATTAAATATGGTCTGCATGTGTATCTCTTCCTAAATACATTTTATATAGTTTTCAGGATATAAAATAATAAATATGAGTTGAAAACACCTATCCAGAAGTGCTTCTATCATATAATATTGATTTCATATCAATATTTCCTTATAAAATACGATAATCAATATGGACAGTTTTTCATTACTATTTTTAGAGAGAGTTATCACTCAACCTACACTCAATAATGCAAACTGTAAAATGTCCCAAATTTATTGTAAGAACATTTTATATAAAATCAATAATAATTGATAGTAGCACTTCCTGACAGGGCTGTTCAATTCATCTTTATTATTTTATACCCAGGAAATTATATAAATCTTGTTATAGGAAGAGATAGACCATCTTTAATTAATAAGTAGTTCCCTCAGGAATATTCAGATAAGTTCAATGAAAGACCACAGGCTGTTTGTTGAATTTTTTATCTGAATATTTCCTTCAGCACTTGTATTATGGGTCTCTTGTCTGCATATACAAGTATGTCCCTAACATCCCTCCTGATAAATAATGAAACATTACAATGCATAATTTTGTAACTGAATGGAAAAATGACATATTTCATCTACAACTGTATCTATGTGACCTTAACATTGTTGTTTATACATACAAACACTGCCCCTGTCCCAATAGCATGTTCATTTGAGCACGCACACAGTGATCATCATCTGAAAGCATGCACTTCATTCAAACATTGGCACGTATAGAAAACGCTATTAAAATATACAGAGTGCACACGCATAATCAAACAGCCTGATCCACGGCCACGACTCTGATCCCCAGCTGAATATAGGTTTATGTCCAAAGCCATGTCATAATTAAAGAATCGCACCTTTTACTATTTATTATTAACTGTCAACTCTGGCATCTGGGGGCATTATGTAGCTGGAGTGATATTAGGCAATGTTTTTTATCACTGATACAGCTGACTGGTATGGAAATTATCCAGGGTTGAAAGTGTCGCACAAAATATAACAATATGCATATTTTCCGCTTGGTGTTTCATTCATTTCTACCTATTGCACGCAGTCATATAAATATGAAAGTGAATATATACAAAATATTCAGCGACATAAGGACATAAGAGCGACATAAGGACATAAGAGCGCTAGTCTTGAATTATATGATGCCTTCAACAAAAAAATATATTTAGCACAAGATCAATAGTTCAGGGTGCAGATCAGAGCTGTGGTGGCATATCAGGCTATTTGATTACATACATGTAGTACCATAAGCTATTTATATATAAATGGTATGACCAACTACTGAAACAAAATATTATATCAATTATGCATATAAATCATTAACCCTTCCATGACTGGAGCTTCCTGAAATTATGTGAAAACCCTATGCTGATACATTCTCTTATATATGCAAGCTCCCATATATAAGAGAATGCATGGCACATGATCTTTAATGCTGCAGCAGCGTAGCTCCCATCATCAAAGGGTCAAGGTAACAGTATCTAGATCATACCATTCCTCAATTAAAGAGACTCAAGGCCTTCAAGGTGGTTTCATACAAAATAACATAAAAGTCTATAAAACAACTACATTGTACTAGTATCATCTACAGGTACATTTACATGTTAAAATTAGATATATTTTGTTGTTATTTTCATTACTAATAACTCTCCAATAATGCGATCTCACATGTCAAAACCATTGTTATGTAAACATTAGTGTTACAGTGGAATTACCAATAAATTACAATTACATGTAGTTGAATAAGATACCAAAGGTTAAACAAAACTTGATGGTAAACATTCACTGGAAAAGGAAAAAATAATTGAGAAATATTCTGAAAATCATATTCAGACTAAAATATTTGGACTGACTACATGATTATCGATGTTTGTTGACAAATCACTATAACAGTTTTGTTTACATAAAAAATGGTTTCAACTCGTAAAATTTAGTTATTGAAGAACTATCAATAATGAATATGAGAACAAAGTTTTTCTATTTCTCCATGATCTTCTTTGTGGTGATTTTTTTACAGACTTTTATATTCTTTACCAAAGTGCCTTGGACCCCTTTAAACATTAATTGCGGGTTCCAGACATCGTGCTGCAAGAACATATTCTGTTTAATATAAAATCTAGTTTCTTACACAACTGGATTCATAAGTGCAGTTTACAAATGAAAATTTAATTAGAAACCATGGGACATGCACATAAACTGGTCTCATAAATATAAAACAAAGGCAATTTTTCCTCGTTTAAATACATAATTACAATAATAATATAAACATAACATGAACTGTACCAATTAGTCCCTCACAAATTATTTCACTGAAATAATATTGAATGATTTAGACAGAACAAATATTTACAATAAATACATACTAATGAAATCTTAAATGTGTCCAGCATTCTGAAGACGCTGTACTTTTATGATGCAAGAGTTTTGCAGGGCAATTATAATTCATAGAAACAAATAGCCACATTTCCAAATGTACTCCATACATGTATATACCATACATGTATTTCATCATGATCAAATACAGTCAACATACTCAAAATCATACTGACATACTGCATGTACAGTAATGCCCAAAGTATATGACCATTTAACCACAGCAAAGGGATTTAGTCCGGAAATATGGCTTGTTGCCATTCATAGAAAAGCTCTCACCGACATATTTCCGACTAAATCCTGAAAAAATTTCCCATAATTCTGCTGTGGTTTAGGGGTCGATTATTTAGGACATTACCGTATGTCTATCGTGGTCTCTTCTAAATATAATTTCCCAGAAGCGTCCAGGCTTCCCCCAAAAGTATGTCACATCATGTCAGTTAATCGCTTTGATTGGGACACTTTTATCTTAGGGCTGCTAATAGTGAGTTCTGATTGGCACAGACGTGGAACGTGATATAATAGCGTAGTTACGGTCCCATGGGATATGGTAGATCCATGTGTATTGAAATTGAGGCCAAGCATTTAATGAAAGTGTCAATGACACTGTAGCTCAACTTGGAAAGGGAATAACTTAATGTATTACAGTAAATGGAGCGATTAGGAATGTGGAAAGTTGAATGTCTAATACTAGTTTATAGACATGAAGAGAAAAGTAAAATCCAAGATGGCTGCTGGCGGCCATATTTTCCGGCGAATGACCCCAAAATGAGTCATTCCCATCTACATGTCATCGTTAACATCCATGAAAATTTTTCGGACGATCAGACTAAAGGTACGCCCTGTAGCCCATGCTAAAGAATTTAGTCATACAAAGAGTAAAATCCAAGATGGCTGCTGGCAACCATGTTTTTTAGCCGAATGACCCAAAAATGACTCGTTCCCATCTACATGTCATTATTAACATTCATGACAAATTTCATGATGATCAGACGAACAGTACGACCTGTGGCCCATGCTAATGGATTAAATTTTGAAATCAAAGATGGCTGCTGGCAGCCATGTTTTTTGTCCGAATGACCCCAAAATGACTCATTCCCATTTACATTCCAATTTCAACAGCAATGACAAATTTTATGATGATCAGACTAAAGGTACGACCTGTAGCCCGTGCTAAACGATTTAGTCATACAAAGAGTAAAATCCAAGATGGCTGCTGGTGGCCATGTTTTTTGGCCGAATGACCCCAAAATTACTCGTTCCCATCTACATGTCAATATTAACATGACAAATTTCATGATGATCAGACGAACAGTACGACCTGTGGCCTGTGCTAATGGATTAAATTTTGAAATCCAAGATGGCCGCTGGCGGCCATGTTTTTTGTCCGAATGACCCCAAAATGACTCGTTCCCATCTACGTTCCAATTTCAACAGCCATGACAAATTTCATGATGATCAGACTAAAGGTACGACCTGTAGCCCGTGCTAAAGGATTTAGTCATACAAGGAGTAAAATCAAAGATGGCTGCTGGCGGCCATGTTTTTTGGCCGATTGACCCCAAAATTACTCGTTCCCATCTACATGTCAATATTAACATCCATGACAAATTTCATAACAATAAGATGAACAGTACGGCCTGTAGCCCGTGCTAATGGATTGGATTTTGAAATCAAAGATGGCTGCTGGCGGCCATGTTTTTTTTTCGAATGACCCCAAAATGACTCGTTCCCATCTACATGTCAATGTCAACATCCATGACAAATTTCATAATAATCGGACCAAAGGTACGAACTGTAGCCCGTGCTAAATGAAATTGTTGACGCATCACACGCGGACACACATACACGCACACACGGACGACGGATACCAAGCCATGGCAATAGCTCAAACTTTACAAAGTAAAGTTGAGCTAATAAAAACATGATGTCCCTTGAATTCATTCAGTCTGCAGTAAGATCTCTACCAGCATTGAGAAGAGAAGGGCCAAATATCTTTGGAGCAAGGAAAATTCTCATATTAAAATGTGAATTGACAAAGGTTCAGCAGTACTTTGAATCTGACCAGGTACATGTACTTCGCACTTTGAGAATTGTAATCATGCTAATTCCGTGAGCAGCTAGCGAGACGTGGTTGTAAATCATACAGAGATACAGCTCACACAGAGCAGGTATGTGTTCTGCCAAATTTATGGAAAATCTCAAAAATAACCTGATGATAACACCTCTCCCAATTACAACAAATTAATATATTACTACAATCATCAGTCAGTTATTTAACACTTCCATGACTGGAGCTTCCTGAAATTTTTTGAAAATCCTGTGCCAATGCATTCTCTTTATTATATATGCGAATCTCACATATATACAAGAGAATGCATTGGCCGAACAATATGTACCTTGCCCTTGTAAAGCTAGGGTCTTTATTAATGCTGCACCAGCGTAGCTCCCTTCATGAAGGAGCTATATTGACTAATTCTTTCCAACTTATTTGGCAGTTCTCAGGGACATTAGTTTTTCAAAATTTGGTTAATTTTAAAATATACAAAATTTAAAGGGCCTTCCTTAACACACGAATGTGCCACAGGCCCTTCCAGTGCTGAATAAAGGCTCCCAAAGGGAGTCTGTTTCAGCTAGTCTACTGTAAAAAGAAATCTTTCAACAATGGGTTGGTTCCATTCCAAAACTATAGTAATACATGAATATATCATACATGTATCCGAAACTTGACGAAAGTGGGTTCGCCCGCGAGCCGACAGGTCCGACGATGGAATGTTCGCTTAGCAAATCATACTTTTAAAATCAATACATGTGTACAGGTAGAACCTGTATGTATCAGTTAATACTGGGGCACAATTTTTCTAGAGATAGGTAATAAATCTATTAAATCTACAGTGCAAACATACCTTCTTTATCTTAATACACTCCATTTAACCCTGTCCTTGCAAACAAAACAAGATAAAAGCTTCCAAGTATGAATTGCAGCATAGCTTTATATACATGTAGTACCTTTCAATGATCCTAGTCTCGTAGGGGTCTATTCATGGTCAGGAATATCATAATCAACACCATGTTTTTTTTTTTTTTTGCCATGTCAAGCTTTCACAGTACCTTTTGTTCGGTGAAGAAATGGTCAACATGTAATTACAGTACTGACATGAGGTAAATTGAGGGTGGTTTAGCATTTTTGTTATTTCTAGCCTTTAGGTCATATCACAACCCTTCCAGTTTTATTGGGAGTCAAGGCTGCACATACATGTAGGCAGGGGGCCCTGAAAATTAATTTGATTCAATGCGATTCAGAATCGTTTGTCTGATTTGAAATTGGCTGCGCTGATTCAAATTTTATCGAATCTATTCTATCAAGTGCATTGACTGCATTCACATGGTTTATATAGACTACAGAGTACTTACACCATTACTCTTGTGCTAAGTAACTTAATGGTACTAAGGAAGGCATGAACAAACAAGACAATTCTGTCGCAAATGATCTATTAATGGAACACCCAATTATTTCATGCATTATAATCTCATTAAGAATGATGTAAACCCAATATGAGTCAATATGATATCAAGGAGTTCAGAATGATACAATTTAAATGGTGGATTGCAGTAAAACATGGATATCGTCGAAGTTAGCCGACTGAAATTTGGAAAGCACATTATAAAGAGGTAATCCCCATCCACCACTCAATGAGAGCTTCCGCTGAATGGCAACAAGTCATATTTCTGACTATATCCTGAAAAATTATCCATAATTCTGCTGTGGTTAAGGAGTCGATTATTTAGAGCATTACATGTATCTCCCTTTATCAGATCACCAATCCATGCTTATCGGGAATTGAACCCGAATTGTCATCGCTGGAAGACTGGCTTTCGATATGACTGCCTAATGTGCCATGAGCCCTACCGACTTGGCCACTGGAAAACCCTGACATTGAGACTTGATGACCGTGAACCAACTTACCAGCTGCAAGTGTGAAATGTTATAAAGGAGTGATTACATGTAGTTATGAATATTATAAAGTTTTTACACCCAATTTACTAGTAAGGTATTTACAGACAGGAGAAATGCAAGCATTGCAAGCTTCACATTGTTTTGTATTGTCAGCTAGTGCTGCCATGATAAACCCCTTCTATGATACAATATACACATACATGTACATGTACAAGTGTATCACAGCTTTTGCTCACAGTACAATATGGCTTTGTCGTACATAACGCGAAATACATGTAGGCACCTGGCAAGCGTATGTTCATGTGGATGTGAGTGTATGTGTATATGCATGTCTCGCTGCTCTAGTGAAAAGCCTGTAAAATGGCAGCATGCATCTATTCGGCATTTCTCAAAATGTACCTGGTGTAATAATGTACATGTTCAATAAGCATATTGGTACTCATGATAATAAATAAGGATATTAAGATACTCAATCCGATCAGATGGTCCCAATATCATCAAGTTACAACAACAACAACATTTCTTCAAAATGCGTTTTAGTTATCAGAATCTATTAATTACAACAAAATAATGTTAACCACTGTCAACTATGGTATAAAATTTCACAAAACGTGTTATATATCAACATGTTGTTCAAGAAATTTGGCCGTATTTATCAAATACCGGCATCTAAAACACAAAGCCACTTGAATTAAGGGTTATCCATCTTCATCCGCAATATGGTCGGTTTGACAAATATTTGCCAGGTGGAATAAAGTACACATCTCGAGAAATAATGGACTTCTAAAATCGATATCTGATCACTCTGAGCTTTGATGAGATGTATCAAATATCTATTATCCCCGAAGCCAAAGAAATAGTAATTTAGGGGTGTTTAATCGGATAATGCATCTTTAAACTGTCCAATAGTATTAGGATATGCATTTGCAGAGGATATTTCAAAGAAAGAGAGATGGGTACATGTATGAAAGGGTTTGCAGTGAAGGTGAAGCATTTCATTTTATTTATATGAGCAGATTACTAGCTGAACTACTGGTATAAAAAGTGGGTTTTTTTTCTAAAGAATGGAAAGTACTTGTATGGATTTTATTTTGGTCACAGTCCTCATAATTTGCCGAAGCAAACTGAGCAACGATAAAGGGATGCCGTAGTGGACTGCCGAAGCCAAACAATCTGAATTAAGAAGGCTGATCACATGTTAAGCCTAAGGCGATAGATACTTGATTTTCAGTTTTGTATTATCCACCACATTTTGTTTCTTGTCCAAAATTACAACACAATTTCAATATTATTAGGTGTACAAATGACCAGTATGTATCTGCACAATGAAGGACTCATGTATATGCAGTATGATACTACATACATGTATTCAGTATTTGTGCAACACAAATTGTGCTATGATCAGACCGACATCCATCCGTTTATAAATATGGTGCGCTGCATATAGGGAATGGCTTGATTTTTTTTTATGTCTTTGGCTCAAGAATTAACAACATAACTATATCAGATGAAGGTTGAAGTTGGCAATTGGTGCAACTTAGAAATGCTACTATTGTTTGAATCAAGGCTCCATGTCGCATCATATATTTGCAGATTAGTTAAATATTATCAGTTTAAAAACATCCAAAACATGCAATTAACAATCATCTCATTCCCCATTCTGTTCTGTGATTCTAGTATAACACTATTTGACCCTTTCAATACTGAATGGATTCTCCCACTCAGTTATAAAAGAATACGAGTACATTGAAATACCAGGTCTATTATTCATCTGGACGGGTTTTCAGGAAAATATGCAGATAATACAAGTACAGTAACACCCTAAATAATCGACTCCTTAACCACAGCAGAATTATGGATAACTTTTCAGGATTTAGTTGGAAATATGGCTTGTTGCCATTCATTGAAAGCTCTCACTGAGAGCTTTCCGATGAATGGCAACAAGCCATATTTCCGACTAAATCCTGAAAAGTAACCCATAATTCTGCTGTGGTTAAGGAGTCGATTATTTAGGGCATTACATGTATGTAATACAAGTATGTACAGCAGGAGTCCTATTTAATGGAGGGAAATGTTCAACAATCCATTCATCTGACAAACTTTATGGTCGTTTGTGAACTTACTATCTGAAAATTTCCTAAGGGAACTACTTGTCAATGAGTCTTTAGTATAGAAAGGGTTAAACTCTAAATAAATTGACCATGGATTGACCTTTACTAAATTGAGTCAATTCTCATTGACGATTAGCTTCCTTAGCAAATGTCCAGATAATAAGTTCAACAAACGGCCATAGGATATGAATCCTTCTGCACTTGTAATACATGTACACTGTATCTGTTAACTTATTAAGTATTTTCGGAACATCGCTCCAGATGAATAATAGACCATTCAAATATATACTTTTATAACTGATGAGAGATTCCATTTAGTAAAGAAAAGGATTAAATATTAATGCCACTATTAAACTGATCAACTGATGAGATTTATAACTTAAAGAGGTACTGTATACTAAATCCGGCCATTTATGGGACCATCTTCTTTTATACTCAACAGAATATATGCAACAAATGAATGAATTTGAGACATGGATTAGTGCAAAATACACTCATGTGTTCTTTGAACGATGCAAACAACATAGTAATTATAATGAAAATGAATTTATGACTCCAGCCATTATAATTACCATGTTGTTTGCATCGTTCATAGAGCATATGAGTGTATTTTGCACGAATACTTAGCTCAAATTCATTCATTTGTTGCATATATTCTGCTGAGTATAAAAGGAAATGGTCCCATAAATGGCCGGATTTAGTGAACAGTACCACTTTAAGACTACATGTACATGTAGTTCAATAGGAGAATTGATTGAATAATTTCAATTAAAATAGAGCATTTAATAAAAAAAATTTAATAGTAATACCACAAGATTTTTTTTGAGGAATTTCTCTCTTGTTAGCCAGAAGATGTAAACATAATTAAGAAAAGAAATGAAATAAATCAACAAATCACACTAGAACTTTCAATATGGCGCAAGTCTAGCAATATGGCGCAAGTCTAGCAAAATTGCAGATTGGATGTTTTCAAACTTGAATCAACAACATCAGGTTACTGTTATTTATTTTTACTCTGTCTGCTTAATATTGTTATTTTGTTGCATCAAAATCAAAGGAACTACTTTAAAACATTACTGATTATTCAAATTCATATCTATATGTAAAACATGCAGTTGTAAAAAATAAATAAAATTTAAATTCTGTCAACTGGGTAACTTAAAATATTAAAATTGCTAACAGCAACAGCTCTAATTTAGTAACTGGCATCAACTATGATATTAACACATGTTTGAGAGCAAACGGGTTTGTCAACAATTATCTAAAAGGATCTTATTTTCCCTAGTTAGTGGATCTGTAACACATTGATTTTAGTGTTGAAATAATAACTGCATTCAGTTTAATATCAAGGTGATTGCTCTAAGACACATTCACAACCACAGGTACTATTTACACATCTGTTTGTAAGAATCAATTCTGCTTGTACAGTAATGCCCTAAATAATCATCTTCTTAACCACAGCAGAATTATGGTTAATTTTTCAGGATTTAGTCGGAAATATGGCTTGTTGCCATTCATCGGAAAGCTCTCAGTGAGAGCTTTCCGATGAATCCCAACAAGCCATATTTTCGACTAATTCCTGAAAAATTACCCATAATTCTGCTGTGGTTGCATATTTGTAAATAAAAACTTAAAACACATCTTAGTGCTGCTTTGTAAATGTCAATAACCAATGGGAATGATTTGTAAGTGTTCTGTACAACAATGCCATCTCCCCAGACATGTCAGCCAAGTCGCCCCTAAATCATCATCGGGGCGAGTTGTCTCCAGTCGGAGTCATTATGGATCTGTACCTACTGAATCAGAGCCAAATTACTTTTGTAATGTATATTTTCCCATTTACATTCTTCTCTCACATCGATTTTATGTGTTTCTTATCTTTTTCCCATTGGGACTGAGAATTTGTTTTGGCCCTGTTACATAAAAAAAATCCTTAAATTCTTAAATCAGATGTGTAAACAATGTACCATACATGTATAAGTGAAAGTAGTCTTGAGGCCATGTGAGAATGGTATTATAAACCATAAAGACAGAGAGCAAGACTGCAGATAGAGGTGTATTACGTGGAGGTTAACTCAACCATATACATACCATATTTTGAAATTATCATATTATACATAGAACAATCTGAAATAAATTATCAATATACATGAAACACATGTAAAATTATTGGTCAAATCATTTATTGATAGATCAATCATACTGCACATTGTACAACATACATGGGCTCTTTCACGTTAAAGGTTGACAAAATAAATTTTTCGGATAGGGAGGGAAAATGATGCATTTGTCATTGTGTTTGGGAGTGTCTTAATATTTCTATAGTACTGACCTGCAGACAAAATTTCACTACTATATTGGAAAAAATAACAAAATTATAGGGCGATGGGTACCAATTTTGGCATATTTTGAGTGGCCAATCATTGCTGTGATGATTTTGTATTCCTTATATTTATTTTAATTTATGGGTTTGCCAAAAATGTCCTCATTTAACCTTTAGCTTATGTCTGTTTGATCATGTGGTGAAAAATTTGAGTGATTTCGTGCATTCAGTTTGATATTTGAATTTGAAGGTTATTGAGATAATCCGTTAAAATGATTTATAGCATGTGAATCTAAAATAAAGCTTTTTATGAACACAATTTACAATAACCATGGATCAGGAATATAGTTCAGTTGGACATTTCATGGTATAGAAGATTAATGGTAAAATTGGTTTTCTGTGTATTAGTCTATTTAAATTATATTCAATTCTCCAAAATATGTGCACATAAATTCCGTTAAAATCTGTCCTCTCCGAGAATCTTTGTCAACTGCTAATATAAATGAAATGAGAAAATCATTTTGTATTGTGGGTAAACTGTCACTAGTATTGAGGGTGTATAAACTTTAATTGGTGGGCTGAACCATCCCGATTTGGTACAGCAGCTCATTAAATGTTAAAAAAAAAATGTCCTCTCCGAGAATTCAAGCATAGAACCCAGAGATTTTCTGGAAGACATTGGTTTATATTGAACTTTAACCATTCTGTTAATGAGAATGGGGTGTAGTAATAATATACTATATTAAAATACAGTTTATGCAACATGCTGTGTCCAATTTGAGCTACTAATGTGTTATTTCATTTATTTCCATTGAGGCAATTCAGGTCTGCTCAACTGCAATTGTCTGAGTAAATTGTCAATCTGAAGAATTTCTTGATTATTGATAATCATGTCATTGATTACAAGTGGTTTGATGGAAGTGTTGTTCGTAAAACATATGTTTCTCAATAGTTAAACATAATTGTCTTGAATTATCGGAGAGGACACATTTTTTAACAGATTACAGAGTAAAGGAATAATCCATGTGTGTGTACATATAATAGCATTGGAATACCATCGGACCCGTAAACTAGGTTCATACCCTGGTGGTCTGTATAGTTCTCAATAAAATAGTTTAGACCATACAAAAGTATTATCCATATATTTATACAACCATAACACGAGGATTCTGCCCCTATGACCCCTCGATACACTCAATACAGATTACCACAGTTCATATAAAAAAACAGGAAGTAACCCCCAATAGAATGATTTCACACATTACAATGTTTTACAAGTAACTTGGAAACTAAAATCAATAATAATCAATGTTAATCTTCTAAGCGCTCCATGGCCCCTAAATTTCAATGAACCATGACAGGATGAACAAATTGGAAATTATGGTTCATCGCAATAATCCACACCAAGTATTAACAATGTTTATCCGCCTTCTTGAATGGAGAAAAAGATTTTTGAAGTTCTTATTTTATTTAGAGTTATCTGACCCTTTTAATGCCTCCTGACTAGGACCGCTCGAAGCCCCTGACATGATAAACTGAAGATAGCCCATTTTCCAAATGCTCTATAGCACTCAATAGATTTGTTTCATACATACCGGTAGAAAAGCATTGAAATCCATGACAACCCCAGAGCCCTCAATGCTAATCTTCTCACCCCTCATTGTCCCCTAAAATCCACTCAACCATGACCCTATGAACAAATTATAAACCATGTCTCCATACCAAGTATTATGGAAATCGGCCCAGTGAGACTGAAAATAATTTTGAATTTTAAATAGTGCACTACTACATTAAATGTGGGTTCGCTCTGTCTGCTCATATTCTGAAAACATCCATACAAATGGACAATGGACTATTCCAATTTATACTTTTAGAATGAAATGGGAGAGTCCATTCATTTGTGAATGCCAATGAGTTACAGATTATAATAGGGCTAACATATGACAGCTAAAAATAACTCTAGTTCAATAATTCGCCTTGTCTGCAGGTATCTATTGTCTCTTATACAGTAAGGCCTGTATTAATCAGTAAACCTCACATCTGAATAATTGTAAGTCAAAAAGTCACTCCAGTAAAAAAAATTGTATCAAACCCATATTCGAACTTGATCTGTATTTTGGGCTGCGAAATCACAAACCAAAATACCAGATTTGGTTCCAGTCAGATAAAAACATGTTTGAGTCATCGCAGTATGCTTGAATTCTAAGTCGAAAAAGGCCCATACCTCTATTTAAAAATCATATCAAACCCATTTTCAAACTCATCCTGCATTTTGGGATGAGAAACTCGTAAAACAAAATTGTTCCGATTGGATAGAAAATGTTTGATTTATCGCACCATGCGTAAAATGTCTACATACGGATAGACGGACGGACGATGAGTGGTCAATCCGAACGTTAACATTACGTATAAAATACGATGGTATGGGTACACATAAAAACCGGTTATGGGACAACAGATCTTGCCCCAACTTATCATTTGTCGAGTCATGTTTCCAAGAGTCTCAATATGTTTATCTTCACATTTCTCAGTTTGACAGGTCTATTCAAGTTCTCTAAAATATATAACAAGGCAATGAAAATCGTCAATCTTTCTAAGATTGAGTTACAAGACTCTGATGTATACAGTGAATGAATGTTAAAAAAGTGTGTCCTCTCAGAGAAAAAGTCAGTGGAAATTGACCCAGTTACCCATAGTAATGTGCTCATTGTGTTGTGTTATACAATGTATCATTTGTGGTGCCAAGGGCATATTGTTCATAATGAATATATTCCAATTATGGATGTTAATAAAAATATATTTCCGACCGCCAGCCCACAATACTTTTTTCCTTTGGTTACAGGAAACAGCCCTCATAATTGGCTACGGCAATCGGCAATGCCGAAGCCATTTGCTGAAGCAAGCTGGGCCACGATAAAGGGTTGCCGTAGCAGATTGCCGAAGCCAAACAATCTGAATTAAAAGGGCTGAGGAAACATCACTATTTTTGTTTAGGCCGCATACACATTTTGCATAGTTCAGTACTGATCAGAAACTGGCACAAAAACTGATTACCACTAACAATTGCCTAGTACTTTTCCTCATAATACAACATGCAGTACTTATGACATACTAACAGCCTCATGACCGGAGATTTGTTTTAATAATTGACACCACAAGACAGATCTGTTTACCAGGCACATACTAATCCTCTACTGTCTGGGCATGACATCAAACGATCCCCGCCCAGACTGGACCAAACTGTGTGTGATCGTCTTATTTATAGATCAGCTTATTGATGAGGAAATGATTACAGACTGTCAATAGACTCAATACACCATTCAATCTGCCAGTCCAAAGGTACATACCGTATAACCTGTCTGTATTAATATAATGCTATAATAGGCAGCCTTACAACACATTACTGTGGTAGTTTTGTACTGTTGCATGTACATGTATGGTACATGTATAAGCCTGTTACATACGTTACGTACCACCACTTTTGGGATCTGAACAACAGTACCCGAGTACACCAAAAATATTACAGGGTGGCTGAGGGTGCAAAGTTGAAAGTAAAAAAAACAGTACAATGTCAGTACATACTGAAAATATGAAATTATCTTATAGACTGAATTATTGAAATGCAAAACTAGTATATATACATGTAGGCATGATATACCAGTAAATAATTTTTAATCTAGTTTTAGAAATATTACATTGTTATATTTAACACTAGCATTCAATTCCACATAAAAATTCCTACAAAAAATAAATATACGTAACATATGTATGTACTAGTACTAGTACATGCACCTGTGTTTCTTTTAAATATAAATCAATTTCTGGGCATGTAGCCCAGAAATATTCCATCAATTTTCAAATGTATTAAACCAGTGATTGTTGCAAAATTAAAGCTGTGATCAGAGTAGTACATGTATGCACATGTACGGTACGAGCACAAGACTCCATAAAATTATTATATTAAAAGGTATTCAATCTGATTCGATGATCCCCATAATGGCCCATATAATCAGATTCCAACAACATTTTTAGAAATGACGCTTCAGTTATCAGAATCGATTAATTGCCCAAAAATAATGCTAACCACTGTCAACTATAGAATTAAATTGCCCAAAATGTGTTATTTATCAAGATGTTGTTTTACGAAATTTGGCCTAATTATCAACAGAAAGCGTCTTGATTTTAGAGTTATCCATATTCATCTGCAATTTTATCAGAAACCGTCGGCTCGTCGACTGTTTACCGGGCCACTGATAATTCTCGATGGTGAACAATTATTGATTTCAAAAATAGATATCTAATAACTCTGAGCTTTGAAAGGTGGGTTCCTTGACTCGAATCAGATATTTTTTACCTCAAATCCAAATACCTGTAAATAGTAATTGAGGGGCGCTAAATCAGATTATGCATCTTTAAATACTAAATTCACACCCAGTTCAGACAGATATGCTATGAACGCAACAAAATTAAATTATGCCATTTACATGTACATGTACTTGTATTTGAAATCAATGAGACATCTGTCTGAATAAAATAAGTTTGTCCAGACATGCTAGCGAAGGACTTTCCATCGGGCTGCGACAGAATTAATTCATGAGATGGATTTAATTTGTGTTTGATTCAGACAGATGCAAAACCGACGTGTCGACACATAATCAAGTGGAAAACCCCAAGAATGACGTCATGATATTAATAGCGGACTGTTCTTTCAAGTTCAACAAGTACAGTTCATGTTTGTGTTTTCAATCATGCATGCATGCTTCAGGAAATACATGTATTATTATACCAGTAGTCCAGAGAATTTATTTTTCAGTCAAATACAGTTTGATTTTAATATAGAGAATACGTATGGGGACAGTAAATGTATGTCTGATGACCAAATTTACACCATGAGTGAGATTGCCAATCTACCGGCCCCACGAGGCTTGGCAAGTGAGGTAGACAGGCAACCCCACGAGTGGTGTAAACTTGTTTTTTCAGACATACAGTCCGTATATTTTGTTATACCACGATCATTTATAAACACTTGTAATGTCATAAAACGTGACGAGAGCTCCATTTCTTTTGCTTGTTATATGCTAATAGTGATCGTTGGGAATTTTCTCCAAAAATAATAAACGTTCTGACAATATTAGCACCGAGAGTATATGTACATGTACATGTTCCACTGTGTTGCTTCTATAGCTTATCTGTCTCAATCAAAGTGTTACATCACATCACACTCAATAATCAATATTAATGTCAAATTTATATCAGATCATAACATCAGCTTGAAACTGATACAACATGTTACATGTTGTAGACGAACAACTTAATTTGGATTTCAAAAATAATAATGTGCGACAGTAAAGATAACTTTCCAAAGATTGAGTGTGGAACTAAAAGTTTTGAGTCAATGTAAACAAAAAACCAAACATTTATAGCAGATTTACTTCATCTTCTGTATTTGTAATGTTTTGGCAAGAGATAGCAATTCAGAACTTTTATTGGTATTTAAAATAGTAGAAATGATATAACGATAGAAAGAAAATAGCTAAATACTGGAGTAACATCTTTGATTGTATTATTCATATACCGATATACCAAAATACAGGAATATCCTTGTTTATGGTTTCAAGCTTCTAACTACCGTACATTGGTGCATAGTAATTTGTTATAAGTACATGTACAGGTACCGGTAAGTTCATAAATATGTGAAATACTAGTAGTATGGGATGGAAACACTAAAGGGCAAGGGCAGCACAACCTTCAGAAAAGACTTTTCTCGATGCAATTTAAAATGTATTTGTACAGACTTCAAGGAGGCTTGGATCCCCTGCTCCGGCACTCCTCCATAAATACTGGTAGGTCACTGTGAAATACTTTTATGCAGACCTTACAAGTATTGGTATACCAGCATGTCCCAGAAAAGCTTACAAGACATACTCGCGACCCGCGTAGAATTACCACTTCGGGGGCCCTTTTCTTCTCCAGTCGTTTGTTGCAGGAAGCTAGCACCATAACTTTTTAGAAAGAAAGCCAATTTGTTTAGCACTACCACGATATCAACAAGTTCATCTGGAAATTCTGCATGCTGTTAAGTATTTTTTAAATCCATAATTTGGCGGATTAATTGAAAATGCATATCTACCAGTATGGCGCATGCGGTACATGACTTATTATATTCCAATATTGAGGTCATGATATTCCAAAACAGCATCGATGTTGGATGTAAAAACATCATCTCTATTTAACAGGTACACGTACATTTGTTACTGTACAAGAAACACAGATACATACCGGTACGTGTATACAGTAGTTTTCTTGGCATGAATATACTAGTACATGTATACTGGTAAAGGTTATGGCCCTACATGGGAGGCATCAAATCTGAAAATCTTTAATATGAGAAATATGAACCAAATTACCAATAATATTAATGTTGATTCAAATTAATATAAAAAGTTTAAGATGAAAAAAATATATTGTTAGTACAATACGCTAATGCATTACTAGTACGGTTGTTAAGCATTAAGTATTAAGGTACATATTAATGCAGTGTTAATGTACTTAAAAGTAATGACACATCCAGATGAAATTTGTGCCTGCTTTATACCCAGTACAATTAAGATCTTCTTGAAAATGTCCATAGTTAAAAGAAACAAGAAGAATCGTATTTTTCCATAAAAGCCAATACATAAAAATATGAAAACAATTAGAGGTAAATATTTCGATTTCAAATCCGAAAATAACAATTAGAACTGGAATAAGTTCACTGTAGAAAATTCAATCATCTACTGGTACAATGACGATCGACATGAATAATATTAATTTTCAAATTTAACAATATTCTGAAAAGTACATGTACATTTGGGTTCATTATCAAAAGTTACATCATATCATGTACACCCGTTATGTACATGTTGCAATTTTTTTTAATTTTTTTTTTTGGCATTTCAATTCGTAAAAAATTATAGAACATTCATAATTATACACTGGGTACCTGAGATATCTGGATGTATCAGAAAATTTAAAATATGAAGACTAGAAAGACCATTAGCGTATCTGTGAACTGCTATTAATAGAATGTCAAGAAATGAAATCCTATTTATGTCCACAGTCTCTGATAAGCCAACATGATGAAAAAAAAGGTGAATTGACAAAAGTGGTAAGTAATCAATACCCTGAGGGCTGAGGGTCAAGATTTAAATTCAAAACCAGCTCTAACCGTTATTTCCGCATTCAGTGCCAAATCAAATGATATAATTGTTGAATGTTTAAGAATATGTATAGCTATTTTAATTTTGACAAAAAAATTAAAAAGTTATGGTTTGGTTCACTGGTGTTCATGGAAAAATAATATAATATAGTTAGATTTCAAAAATAATTATGTTGGAAATGCAGAGTGAACTCATATTAAAATTATGTTGAGGTATATAAAAAGAAAATAATTATTAGTACTACTAGTACTGGAATGTTTTGGGCTTTATTGTAAAAAAAAAATTCTGAAAGACATTACCAATTTTGTGAAGCATAAAAATTGTACCAGCTCTCAAAACTAACCAGGTGACAGTATATACCGGTATAGATAAAAGATCCCCATAAAAAGTTTTCATTAGATTGTTTTAACTAAAGAATGAGCTTGGTATGCTGACATTGAAGATACCAAGACTCGTGTCTTCCCCAATATCCTGAAGACATGCATCTTCTTTTTAGGCTAGAACATTCCAAAGTTAACACATGAATGAAGCCATAAGTACTGGTACCAGTAGAATTATGTTTTTTGGATAACCCACCAATGAACAATGAACATTCAATAACTAATAGTGGTATATTGCATATGTACAGGCAGATTTAATAGCATATATTATATATGTGACAACATCTAACTTAAACTTATCCCCAACCATACATGTATGGTAAGATTAAGAAATTACATTAATCCTCATCCACTGGCATTTGTGACCAGGGTCACACATGCAAAATATTTGTAATTTCAAATTCAATTTGCAATTTTGCAATCCATACCAGGGTATTGCTTCAATAGAAGTTACACATATGTAACATATATATATACTGGTACATTTATATATGTACCATTATCTAATGTGCAAGTTGGTTAGACTAGAAGAAGAGAATTTTATCACTTCACCTGAAAGGAAAGTGCATGCATGTTTCAGACTGATTGTGTGATGGTAGCTTAATAAAATAGTTCAGATATTAGAGGCTAGTAGATCAAGATTGAACGTAATACTGAAGAAAATACCAAACTATTACGTTCAATTTGAACGAAGATGCTAGATGCAATACCATACCAAGGTATGTCAATTCACTGAAAGCTAGCTTTTTGGACACATGCAGAAGAATGAGCATGTGAAGTTACCTGATTTGGGAGCTATATCAGAAACTTCTTCTTTTGGTTCTGTGGAGTCGACAGGTTCCGTTTTGATAGGTGGCTCATATTTGACAGTTGGCTCTTTTTTCACAAATGTCTCTGCTTTAACAGAGGGCTCTGGGGGAGAAAACATGGGTTCATTAGCAGTTGCCTCAGGCTCAGATGTTGAAGACACGGGTGCAGAGTCTACATCAAATGGGCCAAAGTTCGGATTAGCGCTTGTTACTGGGGGAGGAGAAAAATCGAGCAAGGCCTCGTCAACTGTTGGTTCCCCATCTAGGTTAGAATCAAATTTGGACATCAAATCATCATATGCTGAATGGGCACCACCAACAAGATCGGAAGTCTCAGTACCAGATTTGTGTTCCGCTTCGGAGCTCTCTTCCGCAAATGAGGTTGACGTTATTTCCTTATCTTGATGCTGGCCTTCGTGTTCTTCCGGTCTTTCAACCTTTTCGAAATCGTTGAAATTATTGGTCTCCATATTCAAACTTCCTAGGAGATCCTGCGTGGAATCAGTCATTTGTAAATTGACGTGAATGTGGAATCAACAAGTGTAATATATCCCAAATAGCGATGACAACCTCTCGTTGCATTCACCGCAATGGCCGACTGTCTAAGACTTCGTTTATGCGCATGCGCGCTAAAGGTGCACGTTATGTCGATTGTGTATGAAACCCCGATCGATCATGCAATCACGGTCTATTACCTATGGAACGCCGGTCCGGCCATTTCAGTTGTCAGTGTAGTTGGACGTATTGCAGTTGGCAGTTGGGTGGCAGCCAATCGGACGGCACTTCCCGTGGGCCGGCGAAAGATGGTAGTATGTCCGCAGACCAGAGTTACCCGCAAATTTAGGCATCCGCGGTCGCAATTTATCTGATCTTCGATTTTGAAGATCCCCCGATTCCTACCGAAAGATATTCGGCATTACTCGGTTTGACGTCTGGGTGTATTCTGCACATACTCCGAACAGATCCCCAATTTGTAACACCCGAGCTACGGGACATAACTCTAATCCATACATGCCAAGTTTCATAAATGTATTTTGCCGTATTGAAGGAACAAACACCACCGTCAAGTCGAAGCGTGAAATGTGTACCTATTCAACCCGATAAAACTCCTCTCAATTACTATTTCAATGGCTTCGGGGGTAAAAAATATTTGATTCGAGTCGAGGAAGTCACCCATCAAAGCTCAGATTTGTTAGATATCGATTTTAGAAATCTATTATTTTTCATTATCGGGAATTCTTTCTGGCCCAGAAGATAGTAAAAAATTCGTTATTATTACCCACTTGATTATAGAGTTATCCATCCTTGTCTGTTTGAATAGAATTTTGGCGTAAAATCTCGAGCATGTTACCAAATTGACGGCAGTTATAAGTACTCATCTCGAGAACATAAGAATTTTCAAAAATCAATATCTAATGACTCTGAGCTTTGTTTGATGGGTTCCTCGACTCGAATCAAATATTTTTTACCCCCAAAGCCAAAGAAATAGTAATATAGGACCCTCTGATCGGATTGTTGTTGTTGGAATCTGTTGAGATGGGGACCCTCTTTACGGGTTGAGTACCTTTAAGCACTGTATAAATATGTAGTGATTGATAGTGCAGTGAACACGAGTATAGCATGTTGGAATTGGTGTTTTCAATAGTAACAATTTTTTTATTTACTTTGTGCGCTTATTTTTTTTTTTTTAAAGTCTTTTTCGTAACGTCTGGTGGCGTTCTACAGCACCGTAACTGACTGTTCTGTGTCTGTTCAAACTTCAAAGTCAAACTCTAGACGTATATAAATATCGTCTGCATGATTAAAAAACAATTTTCATTCATGATTAATTGACATTCAATAATTAACTAATTGTTAATTCGTCTTTATTATATATACGGTATAATCGCAGAGTACACAAATAAATGTAAATTATAACATCAAATAAAATACACAACTGAAGTCAACATCAACAAAAACAACAGCGAAGTATACTCAGATCTCCGATGTTGAAGATCCCCCGGAGATACCCGAATCGGCTCGGCAATATTCGGGGGATCTTCAAAATCGAAGATCCGCGGTCTACTCGATCAGAATCTGCACAATCTCCTGTCCAATAACAACAACAACAACTGGGAAGGGTTATTCGTCAGGGAACTGGCGACCACATCTTTCAGTGACGTCATTTTGGCGCGCTATGACAATGTACGCACAAGATTTCACGTCATGGGTTTGCTTGACAGTTACGTGAAAATTAACGTCACTGAGCGTTCTGAGATTGAGCGTCCTTGGCAACAGGTGCTTAATGCTCTTGAATTATTTGCGCGTCTTGTCTAATGTCAAAAGGTATTGACGCAACCGAATTATGTCAATTTGATATACTTTTATCTTCACAATGACTATGTTACGGTAGTTGTTTTACAAATACAAGGACAACTAAATTAATTTACTAATTAGTAAAATGCTCGATTTAAATATTACCGTAACGTACCACTTGGCACTACGGCAATTCAAATTTCAATACATTAGCGGCTGTTTTTCTCGACAATCAATATAAATATTTATTACGATTTTACAAGTACATCTACAACTTAGTAGTTAGTACAAGTTACAATACTGCATGATAGGTCTACAGTGTATATCATATGCCTACTGAATCGTACTGATAATAAACGTATGGCGAGTTCAACTGGGTTGAATGCATGTTAATGTTTGAAGATTTAAATTCAAGCGTTCCCAGGGCCATTGTGATGTAGAAATAATACCTGGAAAATGTGTATCTTTTGTATACTATTTCAAAGTTTGCATTCATCTGTGATTGTGATCTTTAGGAGTGACAGGACATATTTTGTCCATTTAAATTAACAGTATGCTTAAGTGTAAATGAATTACGCTTAAGTGTGATTCGCTTACGCTTAAGCATAATTTAGATATTGATTTACACTTACTCGTAATAGAATTTTGACTCTATTACTCTTTCAAAACATAATTCAATTATGCTTAAGCTGTATTATCATTTATGCTGAAGCATAATTTACTTATGATTATGTGTAAATGAATTAAGCTTAAGCGTAACAGAGTCATAATTATATTACGCTTAACAATAACATAAATCTGTATCTATTCTAGATTATGATTAAGCGAAATTCATATACACTCTCATAACACTTCCCTCAAGGCTCAAGATGAAATGGATGTGGAAATGATTTATGCTTAAGCATAATTAGCTATTCCGGTAATTAGGAGGGTTAAAAAAGTAGAGGCGCTTGGAAATTAATTTTAAATGTTTTTTATTATTTTGTGTTTAAAGTTTAAACATCCATATATATATATATATATATATATATATATATATATATATATATATATATATATATATATATATATATGCCATTAATCATGGAATTTAATGGGATACAATTATTCTCAATATAAGAATATAATATTAGCCAAAACATAAATGGTAGGATTGGTAGCCTACATTGTGGCTAATTTGTGGTATAGGTATTGAAAAAAATATTGAAGGCTATTTAGTTTGTATTAACTTTGTAATCCATTTATTACTTTCCATATGGCCTGGACATTATGGAATATATAAAGCCCAAACTGGGAATTTTTTTTACAGATACAATGTATGTTCCTTTTAAGTTTTACCTGAAAGCTTTAATATAGTGCAGACCGGGTGGACTCTGGTCATGCTTACCACATGCAGACTGCAGAGTCACAATCAGACATTGTCAGATAAGTTATTTACTATAACTTGTATATGGTAATCAGTAATAATAGTCAACCAGTTAGTGGCAGTTGCAAGTTACTACTATTAAGAGAAAATAATTTGGCCAAGTTTTGACAGAAACTTGTACACTGTCACTTCCAATATGAGTTCCATATATTTGGTCCTGATGTGATGTTAGGGCACATCTTGCAGGTGAGGCTGGTGAAACAAATTAAAACATAATACACAGTCAATTGAGTATCATAATTCATACAGGGTGGATGTTTTGCTGAACATTAATGGACATTATCTCGAGACTCAAGAGCAAATGATTGACCTAATTTGACATTTGACCAAGAAATTCTAGTTAAAAAGTACTTTGTATGGAAATAAATTCCATTGGAATCAGTTGTTGAATTTTATTTATGAACAGAACCTGATGTGAAATGATACAATGAGGGTTACGAGCGATTTCACCCTTTCAAAATACAAACCCTTAATAGCACCATGCATACACGATAGCATGGCATCAGTAGCTAGCTCGAAGACGAGTATGACTCATCACAAAATAGCACTTCAACCAGGCTCTGCTCATATTGATATTAAATTCAATTTGTGATTCCAATTTCCAAAACAATTTGCTATGAATGTGACCCTACTCCCGGCAACCCTATGGACTATTGTCACCTTAATTTACTACTAAAATATTACTAAATTAGTTAATTACTAATTAATATAATAATATTAATTTATTAGTATATTACTATGATAGATCATGCCATGAATCTCTACTCTCTGGCAAACACTAGTAACAGTAACACTCAGAGGCAGAGTAGTCTAGTAGAGATTCATGGCAATTGGCATGATCTATACTGTCACAACTGTGATACATCATACAATACTACTACTAGTATTTATTGATGGTAGTCATCTATTATTTTATTATAATAATAATATATATATTTTTTTTTTCTCCATAATTTAATAGTTCAGTAATTAACTGACTGTCAACCCGAAGCTGTCAAATCCGTGATGTCAAAATACTCAAATTGTCATTTAAATTTTAATTTGTTGTTGTTGTTCTTCTAACTGCTTGGACTGTAAAGTCATTCCAGTATAAATGGTCTCGTTGTACTCTCTTCTCGTGTACTTTCTCGTGTGTGCTTAACTCTATGTGCTGTGATACACTTGTAAATTTAAAATACTCTTGTGCGCATGCGTTAGGCGTAACATTGTTAATTATTTAGTTTGCCACAACTGTACTATCAGTTCCATCAAAACGTTTGGAAGATATAATGTATGATTGGAAAGCCTCTAACATCTGTTTTCTCTGTACTATATTAATATTAAAATTAAACACAAAATATTACGAATTTAAGACATGTCATAAAACTACATACCATCATGATTCATGGAACTATTCGGCTTTTAAATAACTACTTTTACCGATTACTTAGAATGTTAATCACATCAATGTTTACGTTGTCAGTGTCAAAAGGCTGAAACGAACACAGAAATCACACCAGAAAGATGGCGGCCAAATTACACTTACAGTAACTTACACTTACAGTTTCCTTTTTCTATGTTCCCTGTCTGTTTAGTTTTAATACTTCTAAATATTCCGTCAAAATGATGAATAAAACTCTATTTGGTTGCACAAATGTCTTTTCTAATCCCACAACCTAAGACCAAGCAAGTAGTATATAATTGTTTGATTCAAAACTGTCATCAAAACCGTGAACAACTTCAAATCAATTATCAACCGTTGACCCTGTTCACGTACACAGTCTTTGAATTTACCGCTCATCCTATTGTTGTCATTCACAAACTAAAAATAACGCACCCCGTTTTCCATGACGTCACTTTTGCCTGGTCGCCAGATCCCTGACTAATAGTACGTCCCCCTAGATTAGATTAGATTAGATTAGATTAGATTTTATTTTGACAGTTCAGGTTATACATGTGTACATGAATACATATTATGGATATGTTTACAAGTTGAATCAATATAATACACAACAGTATATACATATTATAATTATAATAGTATATATTAAATACAAATATGTTATATGTTGGGGTCTGATGAGACAGTTAGAGTTCAGACTGTGTAAACAATTGATATATACCCTAAGAGGATTTATCAATTTTCTCAAGAACTAAATCATTTTATTTTATAGAGGTTGTCGTCAGAATATAAGGTAAATTATGTGGCAGAAATCTGTATAAAAATAGAAATACTCATGTGACCTGAGACCATCAGGGATAACGCAAAAAGTTCTCTAAACGAGAACTTAATTCCATTGCGGTCCCTGGTGGCTTTCGGCACATGGGCAGTGAGTGAAGTTCGAAACTTCGGAGCACAATGTATAAAAGTATTTAAATTATATAAATTAAATAAAAGCCATTTCAGAAACGAGACTTATATGGAGAGGGAAAAGCTAATAAAATAAGTCAATACGCAAGTAATGTAACTTCAACAGCCCTTCGCCACCTGCATACACGCACCACTGCCATGTATGGCCGGCTTTGGACTGGTCTGTCCATGACCGAAAGATGGAAACCCGAAATACAGGCAGCAGTAACGATATATGCAACTGGCCAAATACTGTCATCGTACATTACAATATAAATTGAACTGCTGTATTGAGGAAATTCTAGTTAAAAGATGATAAAATAGATTGTGTCTAGTAAAAGGCAAATGGATTTTCTTCTCTTTTCATCAATTTCTCTAGTAGGTGTAGTCCGTAAACCTGACTTTTATTATCAGAGCATAGCTCTATAAAAGTCAGGACTGTATATCACTGAAAGCAGTACTCCGTCACCAATATTTGGTATGGACATTTACTCGACTTTTCACAAGCGATAACACACACTAAAAAATATTATTTAACAACCAAAACTCCCACATACTTGTAGATCAGAGCTTCTAGTACATTTCTAGTGTGTTGTCAATGCATGTTTAAGATGTTAGTCGTGTCATTCTTCGCATAAAGCGAGAGCATATTTCTACCGCCTCGAACTTTCAGCCATTTTGTATTTGCAAAAATCCGTCAAAACAGTGAATTAGGAATCGGAAACGGAACGAACATAATTGGATTCCGGCTATAACATGTTCTTGTTTGTTTCGAGTTTATTTTCGATTCAAATATTTATAAACATGAGAAATAAACTTAATGATTATATATGTATATATGCATGTAACCATTTCATAATCACCATCGTCATCATCCGGCATCAACATATTATTATTAAAATCATCATCGCCATGATATCATCATAATATATCATCAAATCAATTTTTTTCAAGGGCGTGGCTAAAGTGCCTTATTAAGTGTCCAAATTATTATTCCAACCTCTTTCCATCCTAATTGAGTGAGAATTTTCCAAATTGACACCTTAACTTACCAACTGTCGTCAAATTGTAATATAAGGTGACACTCCACAGTTTCGAATGATCAGTAGGGGTGATTTTATAGATATAAAGTGCTAGTGGTTTCTGGCACCATTCATGTGGTATGTATATTGAGACAAGGTGGGATATGAATTTGTGTAATTTTAGAAGGTGTTCTAGACTGATGAAAAAATTAAGTGCAAGTGACCTTGACCCCACCCATAGACAGCAGTAGCGTTTTCTGCGAAACAGTGGCTCTAGATACTGGGTCAATTTTTTAGCACTCAAAATTTGTCATCTGCGTTAAAAATTGATTTTCTGGAAAATTCAACGGCGAAAGTTTGAAATTTTTTCACATTGATGTTGGAAGCCAGAGGCCTTTAAACCAATAAAGGTGACCATGCTTGAACAAATCTGGTATTCGTGCCTCTTGGGTATGAAAATGCAATATTTTGGTAATTTTTTGAATAAAAATCACATATTCGATCAAAATATCAAGGGCCATAACTCTTGATAGCCCATATATTATGGAAATTATGTATCAAATTCTGAATGCCTATTCTGTACTAATTTCAGGCATATATATATTGTCTATATGGTTTGGGATCATAATCCAGATAAATTTCAATGAATCTATGGGCCCCCTATTTCTGGGCCCATACCTGTTGAAACTGTGGAGTGTCACCTAAGGTAGCCATACGGTCACTTATCGCCGTAGGTAATCGGCTTTAACTAATTGACGACTCTAAGACTATAATATTCAGATAGTGATGGGCGGTTAACCGAGAAAACAACTCAGTTTCGATTTTTAACAATAAACCGAAAACCGACCCACGCGACTCTGCTCAAACCGATATTACGTTTTTTTTATATGTTTATTTTTCACTTAAATCAACTTATTATACCTCCCCAGGTACTTATTAGTTGATATTGTTATCAAATTATCGGCGTCACTGATCAATATTATATCGGAATGTGTCCATTTCATCTCAGATATGTGCATGTTGTTATAATATCGTATAGGCGACTGTTTTTGTTCTTTTTCAAAACATATGGCCGAACAAAATAACGAACATGGTTCAACAAAAAGCCCTGTTTGGAGTTATTTTACGCGTCTAACTGGAGACGACTGCAAAAAAATGTCGCTGCTTAATATGTCATAAAAACGTCGCTTAAACCAGAGTCCGGCTAACTATATGAATGCCGAACGTACACAAGTCCAAATAAGGCGATAATCGCCAACCAAAAAAATGGAAGCGTCTGCTAACTCGAAAACTTAAGTAAATACTAAATGGTATGAACACTTTGGTCGTCTGGACATTCCGATGTGACGTAATCTGGTAGAAGTTTGCAGCCATTGTGCAGCTTGTAAAATATGTCGCAACATCACACATATCAAAGCGATCACACCGCAGTCATTGAATGTGGGTCAAGCATACACGTGTCAATAATTGTTACACAGTCAGGTCAAGGACGCCCAGTGTTTGTGAATTTGCTGCTGTTTGTGGTTGAATTCTCAGACACTAATCAATGCATATAATATGATAAATATGTTTTAAACATGTCAGAAAGGGATAAACAGTGAAGATGGGGGTGTTTATTTTTTAAAATACCGAATTGTATCATCTTATCGCGTTGGATTCAGTTTGCGTCGGCATTTTGTCCCGTTGTTTACCTGTGATCGCATTTCCTTCCTAAAAAATTGAACGTTATTGGGACATTATTGACTCTAATTGCGGTTACTTTGAAAGTATATTCATTTCAGTATAATTTCACTATCTAGTAAAAAAAAACGAACCGAAACCGATGTTTTTTTCTCCCAGAAAAACCGAAACCGAAAATAAAAAATCAAAACCGCCCATCTCTACTCGGTTTCGACTCCATATTGTCGCTAATGCTTTGTCAACGTTATTGGCACGTAAATCTTATGTAAGCATAGCGATGGCGACGTGGTCGGAACTTGGGCGTTTGATACCGAGACCACTATTTGAATATTAATGTGTGTTCCAGAACGAAAAAGTTGAAGAAAATTGACAAATTTGTGAATTTAAAAACAGTTCAAACGTTAGTGTATTCCATGCCTCAGCCCGGACATATATACCAAATTTCAAACATATAACACCCCGTTTACACATTTTATTGGAGCCGGGCACGGCCTTGGCTTACACTTTATATTGTGTCCCCGCACATATCGCCACGCCCTTGGTCATTGTTTCTTTGAAATCAAACTCCATTGTTTATTAAAACTTGAAATTCAAAAAATAGTTGTTGCTGTTGCTTTCACTCGGTCGATCGTTCCCGTAATTATCTGATCTCCTTTCCGGTTATGTAGTTGTAAGTTCGTTCCGCCTGTTCCGTTCCGTCAATTTACTACAGATCAAGTTTTAAATGTTGACAAATTAACGGTCTCGGATTTATCTCAAAGTTCGGATTATATTTCGAGAGTCAGGTATTGTACACAATGCCTTCGTAATCTGCCATTATCACTTGATCTTACAACATAATGGTAGCAGATAAAACCATCTAGTTATATGTGAATTTGGTGATTGAAATGAGGCGGGGTAGTGTCTAATTTTTTCCCGAAATAGTTTTTCGGCAAGCAGTCTACCATGTATTTTTAAAACAACTACAAATGTCACATTTTTTATTTTTTTCGTCGGGTAGCTTGTTGATACTCACTCAGAACAGATTAGTCTTCAACATAATTTATATACAATGTTTGTATTTTCATGTTATAAGTGGGAAAAAAATTCATAATAATGGAAAAGCACTTGGAGGTCGTGAATAAAGCTACGGAGGCCCAACTATTCGAGAGCGTCTAGCTCTGTTTGAATAGTTGGGTCCACCAACTATAGTAGGTGTTGTTTAATGCAAAATTTCCAGTGTTTGAGATCAAAAGGGTCACGAGTATGGTATACTTTATCAAGACCATTCCATAGTTTCGCTCCTGTAAAATAGAAACTGTGGATGCCCTTGGATTTTACAGAGGGTAATGAGTATTTCAGGGTCCCTGATCGAGTTACATATGTACAATGAGTACTAGCTAATATAAAATTATTGTCTAGATATGCTGGAGCTTTCTTTTCCGAGATTTTTAGTACCATCAGTATTTTTCTGAAGTCTACCCTATCACTCACTGGAAGCCATTTAACATGTTTAAATTCATTATAACCAATATGAGTCATGCGATCTAGTTTCATGATAAATCTGACAAGTCTGTTTTGAGATGCTTGAAGACGCTTTTTTGTTTTTACTGTCAGACTAGAGAACCAGAAACCACTTGAGTAGTCAAAATGACATTGAATAAGAGCATTAATTGACTAATAGTACGTCCCAACAACAACTGTCCAATAAAATTGCGCGGTTCAACTCTAATGTGCTTTCGGCAGCTTGACAACAAATGTCAGCTTCCCGTAACCTTATTTGATATCATTATGGGTTTGAGGTGAGAATAATTCTACTTTGTTAATTTTATATGAGTTTAAACTCTTATGTTTCCTATTTTCGTTATAATCGCTCATCACGTAAGTTTAGTGAGGCATACTTTGAGCGCATGCGCGTAAGTCGCATGGGTCTTTTCTATCGAGCAATATGGTTATGGTTTATTGGAAATTCCGCCGTTTATTTAACAGCGCACCCCCATATATATGGGGTAAAATACATGTAAAAGACTGTCTAATAAAAACAAAGCAATGACAGTTCACATGTAGTTCCTAACACTTAGTTAGTTAGTAACAGGTTTTTTTGGAACACAGCTGGTACAACAGCGCAGAAGGTGAGGCCGAAAGTTCCGAAACAATTTGAGTTGAGTCCAGGATGTTATTGGAGAGCCTGGAACTGCCCTGAATGTCAAGTCCATCCACCGATCCCTCCAGAGAACATATCACATCGCCCGAACTCTGTATAACAATTATTTTAATCCGCTTCAAATCATCAGTTTCTTCAATCATCATTTCAACATTTATAAGACAATTGGCCAATACAAGCGAAAGCTTATATTAAGCACGAAGATCACAAGTAAAAATTACATTTAAACACTGCACGTGTTCTGTTGAGTGTTGTACGTCTATTCCCTCAAATGGGGTCCGTGACTACCCGCCCCCGAGACAACCCGCCCCCGTTCACTCTGAGACAACCCGCCCCCGGACAACCCGCCCCCAAAAATCAATTAGCGGTAATCAGGGACTAATTAGGAGGTGTGAGGGGATTATAAGATGTTTGTTGAACGAAACTGGGTTGTTTTTTTTATAGATTTGTATTTGATTTAACAACATAGACCACAATAAATACACATGTAATATAATATAACACAATTTAATAAGTTTAACGAACAATGATTAATTTGAGGCTGTCGCTGCTGTTGTCTGTCTGCACTGTGCCGGTCTCTTCTTCGTTCCGTAGACGTTTGAGCACTTCTTCAGAAAGCTGGCTGTTGTTAACCTCGGTGGATCGGACATGTGTTGTAATAACACACTGTGATAATGAACCATTTGCATCAAACGTTTGTTTTGAAAGCACCCCCTTTTAATTAGTCTTCACTTACCTTAAGTGCCGTTCAGTTGTCAAAACATCGTGTCATTCTTTATCTCAGTCCACGCATTGACATAATTAATTTAATGAATAAACACATGTTTTGTTGATCAAAATCTTTAATAACATATCATCAAAGAACATAAAAGAACATAATCACTATTAACAATTTCGGGACAACCCACCCTCATTTATCGGGACAACCCGCCCCCAAAATAGCATAGGGGCGGGTTGTCTCGGGGGCGGGTAGTCCCGTTCCCCCTCAAATGTCCTGTACATATTGGGAAATTAGGACTTCTTGGTTGCAATTAATGGATTTATTCTATCCCTTCATAATATTAATAGCCTTTTATAACACAATCAATTTTATGAAGTATCCTATATATAGGTATCGATTGCCAACAGGTTTTCAGTTTGTTTGAACCCATTATGATTATAGATCCCTATGAATCGCAGATATCAAATCGAATCAACTAACCGCTGGCGCATAGCAATTAGCATACATCCTTAATTTCTGTCACGTCAAGAAATTTGATTGCATGTGCAATGTAAGGCCATACACACTTAATAGTTCGTTTCTCAGGGATCGCCGCGTCCCCCAAAAACCTGCGCCTCCCCCTTATTTATTGGCAGCTATAAAATAATAAATATATAAATACCGCATGTCCCGAACCGCCCCAGACCGATAACTTCACGCAAACTTTACGCAAACTGCAAATCTATCCGGACTGCAAATCTATCCGGACTTTACATTCACAAACAAGGGCGGATAATTCTGACGAACTTCCTGTTTAAAATAATAACAAAATGGCGACTTTGGTGAACATTTGTATCGTGCAGAATGCGTCGGAAGGCAAATGGACAATTATATCAGACAACAGATCAAAAACTGTTCCTCAAATGGCTGATGATTTCATGTCCACGAAAGACATTGACGATGATTTTGACCTGGTTGTTTCAAAAACGAAAACGGGGGACTTTGACACAGTTGCAGGAGACATCATGATCATCATCATCATCATGTTTTCTGAAGTCACGCAATTTTTCGGACGATATTTTCAAATTCGAGTGACCAAAGAAGATGTACCAGAGAATAAATCGGGAGAAGTAGTTGATGTATTCTTGGTGCTGATGACAAGTTGCAAGGAGGTGGTGTTGCCCAGTAAGACAAATGTGAAAAACAAACGTAACAAATTGTGCAATTCATTCATTGACTGGTTGAAAACAAAGTGGGCTTCCGAAAGGTTAGCGTTGACAGTGTGGGTCGGCAATGTGTGGCTATTGTATGTAATGCACTCTGGTTTGTGGATCAGCACTATTCCAAACTTCAAGATTTTTTATGAAAGTCTGTGATTAATTAGAAAATAAACATTTTATTTCATAAATTATTGTTGTGATTTAATATTATCAATTCATGTGTAGTCCTGTGGAACTCCTTCCAATAAAGCTTGATCTGGCTGGTGGTCACCCTGAGTTACATCAAATTTCACCGATGTAGTTTCCACATCTTCTGCCATGAGTGAATAACTCAAACTGTTTCCTCTATACAACTTTATTACAAATCTAGATTATTAAGGGGATATATGATGGTCAGCTTCCCTGCTTCAGTATTGCCCATATCCAGTATTATTCCTCATATCCAGTATTATTCCTTAATATGGGACTCCGATAAATATTATATATATAAATACCTGCCTCACCACAAAATTAATTTGAAAAAAATAATAAATATAAATAACTGCCTCCCTCATCACTTTAAAAAAAAAAATCCCTGAGAAACAAACTATTAAGTTTATATGGCCTAAGCTATAATTTCTACACATTTCCCAGTCTTCAAAATTGGCCATGGTAATAAGCTATGTCATGGCAAACACCTTCCAAGGCAACGTGGAATTAAACTTCAAAGAGGTGTCAAATTAATAAAATCAAAGGATGTCTGTCTGTATCTGTAGATATTACAGTGCAGGAACCAATTCTGGTTGTAGACGCACTGGTCCACGGCCGAGTAACTTTAAAACCCTGCACGGTGACTCCAGTAGGGGACACACTATAAAGTGTTTGCCGAGGCCGAGGTCGGCTCCAAATAAAAGGTGTAAACGGGGTGTTATATGGCATTTGGTTCGTTGTTTCTCAGTGGATATTAATGAAATTTGGTGTATATGTCCGGGTTGGGACATGGAATACCATAACGTTTGAATTGTTTTTAAATTCACAAATTTGTTGATTTTATTAAACTTTTTCGGAAGTATGTGGAACTAATTTTTTCTCTGCGGCTTTGCATGCAAATTCCCATTAAAAATTGGTCACTAAATTGGCCTCCCCTTCAGGAAGTCTAGTACCAATTTTGAATTATTCAAAACTTCACAGCAAAATTTACATGTAGATAGTCGAGGACCAATTTTGAATCATGCAAATCTTCATAGCAAAAGTTATATGAAGGAATTTAAAATATAGCCCAAAATGGGTCTCTTTCATCAAAAGTCTAAATTGGGGTACAGTTAATTGGATTATTCCTCATTTTAAGGCAAAAAAAAAATACCCGTGTTTAGGCCAGGGTTACATGTTTTAAAATAATTAAGGTAGGTAGGTAGGGAATTCAATTTTTTTTTTATTCTGCATTCCATAGGGTCATTGACAATTCTATCTAGAAATTCAGATTAATTTAAAAGTTCAATACTAAAAATTGTTATCTTGAATTAGTCTGAGCCCTAGAGTATTGAAACAATCTAAACGTTTTTATAAGAGGTTTGAAATACCTTTCGATGCCCTTCCCACTGAACAATTTTTTTTTTATTTGTGTCTACAGTCGATTAAAAAGTTTTGGGTATGCACCTTTTGATATGGTAGGTAGGGAAACCACAAACACAGGTATTTAACTTTTTGGCTTAATACTCTTGAGTCGGCTGGTGAGCTGAGCAATTTATTTTAAACTACCAACACATTTTGTAATACTTACTTCCACATTTCAGCTATCCTGGAATTGTCATGTCAGAGAGTCCAGCAGGAGGATTTCTTTTCTGCACCTCCAGTGGCTTCCATTGATGTTTTTGGAATAAAAATCCAACTGAACATGTTGAGGTTGACCTGTTTAGCAAAAAGAATGCATGTTCAGATTTCAGAGAAAATATGTACATCTTGAAACAAACCAATGATCTTCATGCCAGAGTTACGGAGCTATCCATTGAAAAGAACATGGTAAGACACTGAGGTTTTAGCTATAAATTATATTATTCATGATTTTGTATTTGGCCACATACAGATATCCACCCCTTTTTGTATGTCTATCTGTGGAGGAAATTGTGTCTGCTTCTATTCCTACACATTTTTGTCAATTAAAAAAATAAATGGCACAAATTCATATATTTAGTAACATCTGAACCTGTGTAACTGCACATGGGTTGGACAGGCCATCTCTAGATTAATTAGAACCCAAGTTGGTATGTGTATTTCCCAGCTATAGCCCAGATTGTAGCATATTTACATCTTTAGGGCTTTTTAGGCCTTACCATGGAATAGAGCCACTGGTTATATCTGCCCTGTTCCCATAGCACCAAAATTTATGATAGCAGAACATAGACATGTTCCTGATCTCCGATGTTTGTCAGTAGTCTTAACCCTTTACCCAACAGAACGGCCCTGTGCCAATGCATTCTCTTATATGCGAGTCGACCATAGGTCGCCTCCCATATATAAGAGAATGCATTGGCTTAACACATATTCAAAATGATAAAATTGTCAAAGAATGTAGAAAAATACTATAAAAATTGTTAAAAAATGTAAGACAAAATTATAAAATTGTTAAAGAATGTAAGAAAAAATGGTAAAAAGTGTTAAAAAAATATTTTTTTTAGGCCAATGCATTATCTTATATATGCGAGGCGACCTATGGTCGACTCGCATATATAAGAGAATGCATTGGCACAGGGCATAACTGTAACCATCACAATGTGGTCGATGAACCGGTTCCAATGATATCCATATTTGTATGGTGTTATTGAGACAGACCGAAGATATTTTAGGCTGTTGAAGCTTTATTTGGGCGTTTTTGGCCGGTTTGTTGGGTAAAGGGTTAAGTGTTGCCAGGTATGCATTGATCACCTGTGTTGATGAAAGTAAATCACACTTATAAAACTGAAGTAGAATTTTCAATTAAAACACCGGATTATACAATTCAGAATATATAATGTTTTATTTGATATGAAAGCCACTGTAACAGTAATAGTTATACAATGGTTTTAAAGGTACTCAATCCGATCAGAGGGTCCCCATCTCAACAGATTCCAACAATAACAATCCGATCAGAGGGTCCTATATTACTATTTCTTTGGCTTTCGGGGTAAAAAATATTTGATTCGAGTCGAGGAACCCATCAAATAAAGCTCAGACTTATTAGATATTGATTTTTGAAATTTCTTATTTTCTCGAGATGAGTACTAATAATTGCCTTCAACTGCCGTAATCTGCTCGAGATGTGTACACCAAAACACTATTCAAACAGACAAGGATGGATAACTCTAAAATCAAGTGGTAATAATAATGCAATTTTGACTGTTCTGGGCCAGAAAGTATTCCTGATAATCAAAAATAATAGATTTCTAAAATCGATATCTAAAAAATCTGAGCTTTGATGGGTGGCTTCATCGACTCGAATAAAATATTTTTGACCCCCGAAGCCATTGAAATAGTAAATGAGATGGATTCAGTTTTTCCTGAGTCTAAATCTCATAAGGAGAATTTCTCAAACTCATATTACAACATACTAAGAGCTATTACATCTTATGATCGCCACTGACAAGTGGCCCTGCTAGTCTGCTGTGACATACATTGTGGGTCCTAATGAATCGCTGTTATGCTGATAGAATAAACTGTTGCCATTACAAAAATGTACCATTATCTTTTTAGTATCCATATGAACATTCAAGCACATAAATATTTTTGCATAAATTAATAATAGCATCACTTGTGTTTGCAAAATGATGTAAATAGCCATCTTGGATATGTTCAGATTATACCAACACCGCGAAAATGACAATTTAGAAAAGATAATGGTACTTTTTCATAACGGCATCATAGCAATTCAGCTGGACCAACCAGCATCATAGCACATTAGCAGGACCACTTGGCCAGGGGTAATAATTGTTATCAACACTTCTTAAAATGACATGATTGAAAGGCTAACTTACATGCCCATATTGACATCAGTTGAACGGCAATACAAAATCTGCATGTTCCAGTAGATCGTGGCTTGAATCTCTACTCCAGTTACGCACACAAGGTCATATTCCATCAGTACAAAATCTAGGAATTTTTTCATGTTCTGACCCTTTCTGATAGGGAACTATATAACATTGAACAACAAGGCAGGGAATTAATATATTTCTTTGTCTAATACTGTTCCTCAATAATCTACTTAACTGTAGGGGGGATCCCAGATTGAGATTGCAAGATTTTTTGTGCGCTGACATCGCAGTAAACAATTAGTTAATTACCCGGTAGTAATTTCAGTGATTCTAAGCAATGTAAAGCAAAATCGTACACAAAGTCATTTAATCGTGCATTTTTGAGTTAGAACCTTCTCCTACAGTGAAAGTCATGTATTATTAATAAACAGGTATTGGCTAAGAAATATATTAACTGCACTATTTTTTCAATGTTATAAACTTCTATATTAACTGCATTGTGTTGTTTCAAAATTATAAACTCCCCTGTCATAACATCAACAAGTTCCCATGTTTTTAACTAGTGGACTAACATTTCTATGGACGTAGCTATGGTAGAGATTCATGGCATGATCTGCTGGAACAGGTTCTGTATTATCACTCAACTGATGTCTTTATGTGTTCCAGCTATTGTCATCAAAATGAAAGTGACCTTCAAGATTAAAGTTACTTATTTGTTTACTATAACCAAACATATTTTCCAAACAGCAAAAGAACTGTCAGAAGGAATCTGAAGACACTAGGACTGCGGTGGAAAGGAGCGGCCGAAGCAGACTTGGATCTGATTATCAATGCAGTGAAATTTGAGCTCCCAGAAGGAATAGGTAGACGAATGGGGGCACGTCAGATCTGGAGGCGGCTTCAATCTCACCATGAATTGAAGGTTATTATTTTTGACAAAGTAGCGAGTATTTAATCAATAGGAACCATGCAGCAAGATAAGCAATTTCAGACAAGTGTGTAAAAAAGAAATATGTCACAAAATTTGTTAATATGCACAATATAGAAAGATTGAATATAGACACTGATATTTGGATTTTCAAACATTGTGTTTGAAACTTTTGTCTGAACAGTTTAAGTTATGGTCAAAATGATTTCAGTGTTAAAATAGATCTATTTTCATAGCATTGCTAAGAACTTGTTCAAAGTTGTTCAGGGTAAACTTGCCAGTAAAATAATGCTGAAGTTGAAATGATAACATTCTTAATAAATAACTATCAAGGTAACATAATATATTAGTTTTTTTTATTCACAATAACTACAAAAATACCATGAATATAAGAATATGTCCAGCTCTAATACCTGGACTTGTTCTGAGCTGACCTTTTATCACACAGAAAAGCAGACTTAGCTCACCAAAGTAAGTTGCAACTGAACATAACCCCACTTTCAGGTGGATGAAGAGGGATAACTCTAGAATGTGAAATATGGAAATGATTCCAAGAAGCCTCTGAAAGCCATACATATGTGCAATCTCAATACGGAACAACACTCAGAATCTGAGTTTCAGATGAGACAATCCATGGCTAAGTTATCAAGGCTCCATTTTGTTGTGATACATCTAATATTTGTCATATCTTTTTCAGACAAACTGTACGAAATATTATTAATATCGTGGAGCCTGGGCGCAGCGCTGCGCTTAAGCAGAAAAGACTTAAAAGAAGAGTGTACAAGGTGAATGGGCCGAACCATTTCTGGCATATTGATGGAAATGACAAAATAAAGCCATATGGCTTTGCCATTAGTGGGTGCATGGATGGATGGAGTCATCGCCTCATTCGGCTAGAAGTTGACATAACAAACAAGGACCCAAATCTAATTGCAAGATATTTTCTTGAATCAGTAGATTCTCTTTCTCTGGTGCCACAAGTTTTAAGGATTGATCCTGGAACTGAAAACGTAATATTAACTGATATGCAGACTCTGCTTCGTCAGAACCACAGTGATGAGTATCACACACACCCTGTTTTCACAGGATCGTCCAACCATAACCAGAGGATAGAGAGGTTTTGGGGCTATTTGAGAACTTCATACACACAGCATTACATGGACATCTTTAAAGATATGGTAGAGGCCGGTGTTTTACAAACAGGACAGCCACATCACACAGACCTGATAAGATTTTGTTTTCTGCCAATTCTTAGGAGAGAGATAGCAGAGATGAAGGACCATTGGAATAGCCATAAGATGAGAAAGATCAAGGGTCTTGATGCACCTAGGGGCATTCCTAACTTTATATATGAAACCCCAGAAGCCTTTGGCTCATGCGACCAAGGGTTAGATTCGGACAATACAGTTTTGGATGGATGCAAGGAGGTAGTCACAACACTCCGTAGTGAGTATGGCTGCTCATATGAATTTGCTGAAAGGGCACTGACATGTATGCAATCTCTTGATCTCAGTATGCCAACTACTGCTGATGAGGCCATGAGCCTGTTTGGAGAACTTTTATGTGAATTTGTTTGAGTACCGGTATGTAATTTCATATTATAATTACACCAACATCATTTTCTATAGTAATTTACCATTAGCATAAAAAGAGCAAATGAATTCAAATATTTGATATATTCTGTTGAGATGTAATTATAAGGAATAATCTCTGTTTCTTACTATAATTACACAGTTTTAAAGACCTTTGCATAACCACAAAATTTACACAAAATTAAGTTTGTAATTAGCCAAATGTCTTTAAACTGTGTAATTGAGTTTGAAAAAAAAAAAAATTCTTAAAGGTACTGAATCCGATCAGACGCTCCTAAATTACTATTTCTTTGGTTTCGGGAGTAAAAATTATTTGATTCGAGTCGAGGAACCCACCCACCCGCCAAAGCTCAGATTGATCAGATATAGATATTTGAAGTTTGTGATTTCAATTGTTTGATTACCATAAACACACGGTCAAATGGACGGTCTTGCAGATAAAGATGAATAATACTAGAATCAAGTGGTTATTATTACCACTTGATATTAGAGTTATTCATCTTTATATGCGAGAACGTCTACTCTTGAGTGCCTAATAAAAGTACAGGGTGGAATAATAGTACAGGTTGGAAAATGTCGCGTAACTGAATAATAGTACAGGGCGGAATAAACGTACAGACTGGAAATATTAGTACCATACATCCTAACAAAACGCACCATCTGACTGGTTTACTGATGCCATGGGACAGAAATAGTTTCGATGGATAGCCAGGTCTGTGAATCTACAGTGTGCTGATCACTGTCAACAATCAAGAGTTCATTTATCTATGAATAACACAATTTAAGATTGGTAAATAATCGTACATGTATGTTTATTAGGCACTCAAGAGTATTTGACCCTCGTGCTTCAATAAGTTTGTGGCCCAGGAACAATGATAACCACAATGTTCAAACATCGATACCTAATCACTCTGAGCTATGATGAGTGGGTTCCTCGACTCGAATAAAATATTCTTTACCCCGAAGCCAAAGAAATATCAATTTAGGAGCGTCTGATCGGATTGAGTACCTTTAAATAGTATCGCATGATATTATGCAAAACATGTAGAAAGACTTGGTCCTCATATGAAACAAATTGTATCACCTCATTCATATGATTTAATTCACTTACTGATATCTCAGAACCATTTTTTCATGAATATTGGCCAAAATTGTTATTGACACAATTTCAATGATTTCAAGACCATTGTTTCATGCCATTGACCACAAAAATTATAGTAATTTAATAACGTAATTTGAGTGACATATCTATATGATCAACATGAGAACCAAGTTTCTGTGACTCAGATGGTAAGTTCAAAGGGGAGAAGTTGTATCACTTAAATGCACCCTTGAAAGCTCCATTTAGCAGTGACGTACAAGCTAAAAACAAGCCTTTTTAAACACATATTGGTCATTATATTGACACTATAAATATTATTTCCAGACCAATTTTGAAACTCAGTTGCTTGAGAGTTCTTCCATGTGAGAGTATATGTTGAATTGTAATTCAATTGAGAATTTGTCACTAAAAATAAGCATTCTGATTGGCTGAGAGCGGCTAACTTTAGTTTTTGATTCACCGGCATCGGCCGCTTCAGCGTGCATAAAATCTGAACGTAGCACGGTAAAATTTCATCAGCACAGAATTGAGTAGCGAAACGAGTAGCGAAACGAGCCAATCCACCCCACAGGAAATTGTTATGGAGCAGTGTCCCGAGTAATGCAATGAACAAACCCAACGTTTTGTGCACGGTGACAACAGCAAAATGAAAGTCTTGATTCGTGTCATGAAAATGACTAAATGATACTTTTTATACAGTTTTTTTGTAAATTTGTAAATTCCTTGCTATACTGAATTACAATGGACATAAACGTACCCTGTTGAGTTGTACATTCTGGGATTCGAGCATGAAAACAGTTTGTGAACTGGTCAGAAAGCCGGGTCGTTCACAAACTGTTTTCATGCTCGATTCCCAGAATGTACAACTCAACAGGATACGTTTTTATCTCCTAAATGACTGATCAGAATCTCGATTTTGGACCGAATCTAACTTTCAGTTCTTATAAATTATATCCTCGCACCTTCCACATCTCAATTGTTAAAGAACAATATCTGATATACATTTAAATTTCTAAATTAGTAGTTGTTATTGTAAAGTCGGTGGGTTATGCAACAAAAAGCATAAGTTTACAGCACTGCAACAAGCACACAAGATGACTTTAAAATTTGTTATAATTTTTGTAACCCTCAATGATTCCTTGGTAAAGTTTGTCTTTTATGTCATAAACATTGATGTTGTGAGGTCAGAAATGATTGTGTCTACATTTTCAATAAAGAAGGTATTTATGGTAGCAATTAGCAAAATTAATATGGCATCCAAATTTCAAACAAGTTGATTCCAATCTAGATTGTAAAAGTGAACGCAATAATAAATTGCATCAGCAACAGTGACCAATCTTAACTGAATCACAATATCAATTCCTGAGTATGGCGCCATGCCTGGAAACTGTCAGACAACTTTGAGTCGACAACCACAATTTTATCTGTCAATGGATCTACTCTGTGAGCAGAGCCATTCTCTGAAAGGTTGTGGCCCAGGTAAAATTTGAAGGGTGCATTCAGGTAACAGAACTTCTTCCCTTTATACTTAGCCTTCAACTGAAAATAAATAGCTGACTGCTCTGGGGTTACAACATGAAACAATCCCCAGCCACATTCAATTTTGTCAGGTTTATTATTATTGTCCATGAGACTGATTATTCCATCAACTTCAGCATTGGCCCACATACATGTGGTACCTGGTGGAAATTCTCTGGTGGCCAATTCACCCGCAAGTGTATTATCTTCCTTGTCAACCCGATCTGCTGCCATCTCTAGTCTCAGCTCTCGCCGCACGTCATCAATGGTGACGCCAAATAAGTCAATTTCATTCCTGCAAATATAATGTTCCTAATTTGTTAGCATTTCAAGAAATATGTGCTCCATTTTTTCCATCATTTTTTTAAGCATTCCAATGCTGATAAATAATTAAGAAACGGTCATAAAATAAATAAACAAAGGTTACACAAACATGATTCATCACCTTATGCATAGGGGAAAATCAGGTGTAATAGACCATTCCATACAATTAGAGCCAAAGTAAATGCTTCTTATTAATGATGATCTGTCAAGAATTTTAGTAAATATTATTAATATCTCTAGATTCTGTTCGCATTCAAATTCAATGCAAAAACACCTTATTATTAATTTTTGTTACTCACGCTGTATCTTCCACCACAGTGACACCAAGATATATCTTGGTGGCACCCGTATGTCGTTTGGAGTACTCTGCTAGATTTGCCGCATGAGAGTTTTGGTGTTGAATTATAGAGTATACTGTAATTTTACTGTTATGTACTATAACACAAATTATTGGAATTTATGGGTCACTCGCATTTATATAAGAGAATGCACTGGTACAGCTAAACCACTACAGCATTGGGTTAAATGTGAAAAGTTGCCTGGACATGGAATACTTGGGTTAAGAGAGTCCAATTTAAGTTTACAATAACAATTTATCAAATTCTACCAACAATATAGTATACAGATAAGCCACCTCACTGCTGACCCATTAATATCAATTATATAGCAGAGCTGTCAATAAATCACAAGAATTGTTTATGTTGAACACTGACTTCTCTATTAAACCAATAACAATTATAATGACCTCAGACCATCTGAAGATATCACTCTACAGCACAGATGTCCAAGTCTACGGTTAATACCATGTGATGTTTATTGTTGAATCTTTATTTTAAATAGATACCATAGCTTTCTTTATCAGATTATCTGCATATGAATTGGCATAAGAGACATCAGAAAATAATATAGCCTTATCAATAGCTAAGTAGTCCAAAGGCATGGGATGGAATTAGTGAATTGGGTTTAAAGTCGCTCCAAACAAATTTACCAGTACATAACACAAGATTATGGACCGATTTAAACCAAATTTGGTGTGGTGACTCGGGGTACCCTTGGCAGAGTTATATTAATGGTGTTTAATTATTTAAAAAAAAATATTATTATATATTATTTTTATTTATTTATTAATATTAATTTTTGTTTGTTAAATTGAGCAAGGAAATCAATATAAATTTTTTTTTTTTTTGAGTGAATATATTTTTCCGAAAAGGGCCATAACTCAGTTAAATATAGTCGGATCATACCCATATTCGAATTTGATCTGTATTTTGGGCTGAGAAACTCACATACCAAATTTGGTTGCGATCAGATAGAAAATTGCACATCACTGACAAATTTCCAACCTCTTACCTTTTAAAGAGGACAACCATACCACAGTACTAAGTTCACAAAAATCATTTTGTACATTCCTCTTAGGTTGAATTTTACGACTGGTACCAGTACTTCAAGCTCTCAAACGTTTGATAATTACCAACCTGACACCCCCCATAAAGTTAAAATTTGTGGGCAATTCAGTCCGACAGTTTAACCTGAAGTAGAAACATATGGACTGATGGTTTAAAAACATACATGTTAGAAAATCAAACCAAACTACGAGAACAGTTCTAACTTATTTTTGGTGTGAACATCTATTCTACAACTAATTTAGTATCAGGCATGAAATTTTTAACTTTTGATCAAAATAGGGGGGATCAAATCTCCACCCCTCTACACTCCCTCCCCATTGTCTCAAACATTGCCCCCACCCAGGTTGTCTAGAAATCAATATTATATCAGTACCAATCAGCATAGAGGAGAGTTATATCTCTTATCTCTGCCCCTATTAGAACATGTGAATCCTCATCTATGAGATCCATTCATCTAGTAATATCAATATAACCCCCAATTTTTCTTTGAAAAATCAGGGTATGATTTCACCTGGATAAGTGCTGGTTAAGAAACTAATATTGGAACAGTCGAGTCTGTATTTAGTGTCTGACCTTTACACGTGAATTTAATGACAATATTCTGCAAGGTGGACTAACATCACCGAATTGACCCTCTGGGGACCTCATTTCCTAAAAATGACCCCATGAACAAATCTGAATCCCAGTCACCCAAGGCCCCTCCATACCAAATATAAGCTATATAGGCCTAATGGTTCTTGATAAAAAACTGTTTTAAGACTTACTATGGAGGGAAAGAGTTATGGCCCTGGCTTCGCACCTACATCTATTTGATGTGATGAACTTAATTGAACAAATCTGATTGTGAGACACCTAGGGAACATGCACACTGAACTATATAAACACATTCCGTCTTTAATATGGAGAAGAAATCAATTGTTGGTAGATGGATGGATAGACATCTCAACAGGCAGACGGATGGAAGCCTGACAGATAGAAGACAAATTTAATCCAATATATACCCCCCCCCCCATTTTCTTTGAATATTAGTTCCAGATTAAAAAAATTATATGAAATGGCCAAACCTGAATTAAGTATGTCTGACATTTGCAGAATTAGGTCCCAAAATGTGGATTTAATGACAATATTCTGTAAGGCAGGCTAGCATCACCAAATTCATCCTCAATCTGATTAGGCCTCAATGGCCAATAAAACCTAGGAACAGATTGAAGTCCTACAGTTGAAGTTGGTGATACACACCCATTGAGCACCTCAATTATGCATTTTATCTTTTTCAAATTAGGGGGGACTGAACAGGTGGAAAAAAGTGACTAAATCAAACTGTCAATTTGATACTTGAGACACTTCCCAGAAGATGAGGCCTAAGCAGAATTAGGTCCCTGGCTGGTGTATTTGGTGATGCTAGCATGCTGTATGGGGTAGCAACACTAAATTCACCATCTGGGGACCTCACTCTATAAATGTCAGACACACTATTTCCAACCTTGAAGAAATCTAAGCCATTCACAGTATCATTGGATGTCAGTCATCACCTAACCATGGAAGCACCAGTTTGTTTTTAAATTGCTACAGATATGTTTAGATTAGAATAATACATGTCATCTGGCTAGTTTCTATAATTAATGACCTGTACCTTTACATATATATATGCCTCTGTGGTGAGAAGAGGTATTAATTAAATTGAGAGGTGATATGGCTTGGAAGGGATGTTGGTTGATGGCAGGGTTTGGTTTGGGCCATGTGGGAGGGGGAGGGTGGAATGTTTCCATAATTTCATTAAAGAGTAAAGTTTCATAACTCTGCAGATGTGATAATGGTGTCACTTTTTTCAAATTTAAAACATGTTTTAAAAAAAATTGTCCCAGAAGATGAGGCCTAAGCAGAATAAGGTAATTGAGGGTGTATTTGATGATGCTAGCCTGCTGTATGGGGTAGCAACACTAAATTCACCATCTGGGGACTTCATTCTGCAAATTTCAGACACACTATGTCCAGGCTTGGAGAAATGAACAATGGACTATTCCTATTTATTCTTGTAGACTCTGGTAGAATAGGTATTTATCTAAATGTCATGTCATGTAATGACAGAATGATGGTAAACTGGTCTGAAGCAAGCAGTCTTCAGCAAGAGTATCAAGTGTCGACACTATGATAAATTGGCTTTTTCAATAATACAGGCTTCAGTGTTCTCTTAAAAATTAATAGTGCATAGCAAAGAGGTGTGAATTATAAAGGGCCATAACTCTGTAAAAATATATCGTGTCAAAAATTCATATACCAAATTTGGTGTTGATCAGATGAAAAATGTTTGAGTAATCCTGTCTTGGATGAATTCTATATCAAAACAAGAGTGGAAGGGGTTAAATAAACAATACCAAAATCCATACAGAAGAAGAACATGCTAAGAAAAATCTAGGTAAGAAATATGAGGCTGTGATGTGTCCTAAACAAAAATTAAAGGTCAAAATGCAAAAATTAAATTTTTTGTTTTTAAAGTTATGTCCCTGGCTCTGCCCCTATTTGAACCAGTGACCCCATTTGAACAAATCTGAACCCTAGTCAACCAAGGTCCCTCCGTACCAAATATAAGCTTAATCAGCACAATATCCCTTGAGAAGAAGTCATTTTAAGAATTACTATAAGTTATGGCCCTGGTTTCTCAACTAATCAACCTGGTGAACTCATTTGAACAAATCTGAATGGGAGTCACTTAGGGAACATCCACACCAAATATGAACCCATTAGGCCTTATAGTTCTGGAAAAAGAATTTGTTCTAATTACTATGAAGGATTAGAGTTGTGGCCCTGCTTTTTCAACTAATTGACCTGATGACCTCATTTGAACAAATCTGAATGAGATTCACCTAGGGAACATCGACACCAAATATGAAACTGTTCTGTCTTACGGTTCTGGAGAAGAAAATGATTGTTGACGGACAGACGAGGAGTGATGACTATAGCTCCACCGGAGACTTTGTCTCAGGTGAGCTAAAAACAGCTGAAAACCTGCTGAAAACAGTGTTTTCTGTTAGAAGACAATCAAATGCTAACAATTAGTCATTGGGATGCAAATAAGTCCGACTGCATGGGAACACCACTGGAATGACTGGGAGATCGATATGGGTCATTGGTTTTGACTAATCGATTTTCCAGTTATTTTTATTTAAATCAAACGCAGGTACACAATGAAAAAATATCATATGAACATAAAATAACCAACCCCAAATTCTTCTTCCACCTTCTCTTTAATTGCTCCAAATGTTGAATGTCTTGCAAATTCCATCTTGACCATTTTGCTGCCTTCTCCCCTGGCTCCCTTCTGCAGTACCCACCTATTCTGCACTTTTTTCTTTATAGAGACCTGTACCACCAGGTCTTTCTTCGCTTTCTTAGCAGCCGACTGCCAGAAGAAAAATATGGATAGGCAGATGGATGGAGAGACATTTGGATGAATAGATGGATAGACAGATGAGTGGATGCATTGACAGATGGATAGCCAAATGAACGGATAGATAAATAGAAAGACAAATGGGTAGACAGATGTATAGATAGATGGATTGACAGATGGATATATAAACATGTGGATAGATACATGTAGATGGACAGCTAGATAGACAGATGGATAAATAAAAAGATGGATGCATAGTATAGATGGATGGATGGGTGAATATACAAATAAATGGATGGATAGATAAACATATGGATGGATGGACAGATGGATATATAGATGGATGGCTAGATGGATCTATATATATATATGGATGGATGAACAGATGGATAGATAGATGGATGGACAGACAGATGGATGGATAGATATATAGCTGGATAGACCGACTAGTTCATTGAGAGATGGATGTATATACAGATGGATAAGTAGGAAAAATACGTGCACAGGTCAGGATACAATTTCTTATGTCATTATTTCTATAGAACTAGCTAAATTTTGTTAGGTTGTGTTGGAAAATGAGTTGAGCACAAACGATGGATAATGATGTTGAAATTAATAAAGATGATTAAACCCATGTTAATGAAGGTCCGAGTCTAGATCGAATGAGGATATGATGCAAACTTCGATTTTTCTTGCAGTTGTTTGTCAATAGGCTCTCTCAAATTAGTGTTTAATAGTGCAAAGCATTTTCGGAAATGTTTGCGATTTCCACATTTTTACGATTGTAGTCAAAAGGAAAGAATAATAAATCGAGAAAAACCTTTGTAGTGAATATTAAGTCCGAAAGTAAGATATGTTTTAAGTACGCCAATCCAATGATTTTCGCGTTCTAGGCATATGGAATTTGTTAGGTCTGTTCGATTGGTTGAAAGCTGAAATGAGATTTAAAGTCATGTTAGGTGGGTTAAAATGATCCGAAACATTGGTGTCAAATTGTAGGCGGATATTGGAAAGATGATTAGACATTCTAACTGTGAGAGCGGTTTTGTTTGTCCATAATATTGTATATGGCATCTTTTGCATGTGATCAAGTACATTACATTTTGGGAATAACAATTAAGTTCGCTATGCAATTGTACAATACGCATGTTTGTTTGCTGGCGAACATTGAGACATCCAATTTTATAGATGTAACATCATTTTTGGTGACTTCACTTGGCGCAGTAATCTATTGATTTAAACATATTTATTGTCATGTATCATGGACGTAACAAGAGGTGTGCACTCGAGTGCTAGCATACCCCCACCGTTGCAAATTCAACCCGCATTATCCGTAAACCCAACAAAAAAGATTTTTAACTTTAAAGAAAAATTCGGACTAATAATATCGATATGGTGTCACAAGAAGCTTGTACAGAAAAAATTATTCAAATTGGTTCATATTTGTTAAAGTTATTAAGTCGGACAGAATTTTCTAAGTCAAAATAAGTCGAAAGTGAGGTGTAACTTGAAAAAAAAAGTCAGACCGAACCGCAATTAGCATCATGCGGAGAGGCAGTCCTAAGGAGATTGCATAAATTTTTTTATTGAAATGGGTTCATAGTTGTTTTGAGTTATGAGGTCGGACGGACGGAGAAAGCGACAGACGGACGGACAGACACAGTCAATGCAGTATAATTATTAGGAATTGGAGGACAAGTTCTGGAAACTTAGCTGGACCTCCGCTCCCTATGACAAATATAAATTCAAACAGAAGTAAAAACAGAGTAATATTTATAAATAGGTATGGTATGACAAGCATGATGTGTCAAATGTAGATACGTAATATGTAATCTATTAGAATAGCGTGGTTGTAAAGCCTCGGAAATCACAGAACACGCTTAGTGTAAACATATTTATTCCAATCATAATAACATATATACATGTACATTTGATAAAGATTTTGGCAATAAAATAGAAACCAGTTGATCGATTGATTGGAAAGGGGATTAAACAAGCCCAATGGCTTTTGTCAATTTGCTCCCCTTTTGTTTCACGCCCACTCTTCATTAAATGTAGAGAGGAAGTCGGACGGGAAGGAGTAAAATATATTAATAATATAGCATTGATGATGTAATGAGAGGCAGGGGAGAGAGAGAAAGAGAGGGAGATAAAGAGAGAGGGAGAAAAAAGGGAGAGAGAGAGGGAGGGAGAGAGAGAGAGAAAGTGAGACTGTCTAGGTAAATGAGGATGTGATTCAGTTGGAGCTGATTGGTTACAATGCTGTACATATATTAATTGTTTATGTCATTGCTATGCCCGTCGCCATGGGATATCAGACGATCTGGTGGGGGTAAGTTTCGCACTTGGGTTAGGTTGCTTCTGTTCATGCAGTTCCAGTGGTATGCATGAATTGAAATTTAATCAATCCATTGAAAAAAAAATTTCCAGATGGAAATATTTTCAATGAAGCTGGTGAGAATCTGTTGGTTCCATAAAACGTTTTGTATCTAAAATGTTGCGCGATGTAAATTGTAGGCCCTTTAATTTTGTTAAATCAAGAAAATCAATGCTGGTTTGTGATATTGATTCTTTGAGTTTGATTGATTTGTCATGATTGTTCAAGATGTCCAAGAAAACACTGAAATCATCAAGACTATGAGTCCAAATGATAAAAATGTAGTCCAAGATAGATAGACATGAGGATAAATAGACAGTTCAATTGATAGTCAGAGAAATAAATGGATGTATGGACAGATGGATGGACAGACATATGGGTGAATGGACTGACATAGAAATAGATGGATAGACAGATAGATGGATGCACAGCGAGACAGCTGGATGGACATATGGATATATAGATAGACAGATGGATGCACAGACAGCTGGGAGGACAGATGGATAGATAGACATATGGGTGGGTGAATGGACAGACCAATGGGTGGAGTGACAAATGAATGGAGACAGAGATATGGGTAGATAGATGGGAGGACAGATAGATGAATGGATGGGGGAGTAGATGGATGAATAGATGGACGGATGCATAAATGGACGAATGAATATATGGATGGATATATGAATACATGGATGGATGTATGGATGACAAAATGTGTGGATAGATGGATGAACAGATGTGTAAACAGATGGATGAATGGATGGATGAATAAATTGGTGGGTAGATGAAATGATGGATGTTTATTTCTTGATTCCAAATTATTCATTTTTAGGGATGTTTATACAATACATTCAACATGCCTGAGGCTATTTGTTGAAATTACTGAGCTTCCCTGCAAATGAAGGTGTGAATTCATGCAAAAATAATTTGGTTGTTTAAATTGACTGTTGTCTGCTAACATTATCTGAATATTCCTGAAAATGAATAGAACACCCCAATGTATATACTTACTAATAAATGGGAGAGTTCATTCAGTAAAGAAATGGTTAACCTCTACCTGGTCTTTCCTCCAGCACTAAAACTAATGTCATAACATGTTACATGGCCAAACTGCTATAATAATGAAATAACATCATCCCATCCATTCATGTAACTTATACATACCGCAGATGTAAATTGCTCAGCGCCATATGACTTTTGGAGACGGATCTGGCGTATTTTCTCCAACCTCGCCTTAACATCAATGTTGCCTGAAAAAGCAATGAAAATATCCAGAAACTGAATTGATATAAAACTGTGTTGATGGAATCAAATGGATGACAACTCAATCTGTTTTTTTTTCTGTTGACTTATCGATATACCTAATATACTTCCCCCAGATGGCAGTACATTTGGACACCAGGGTCCCATAATGCAATAGAGTTTTAGGTTAATGGTAAACAAACTTAAAGAGGAGTCGATTACACACTAAGTTCGGGTACCCTATGTTGACAGCAGAAGGACATGTTGACAGTGGATGATATTTTCAATGTGGAGTATTTGGAGAGAAATTGCAATATTTACTGGCAGAAGATGCAGTGGAGTAACTTGTCCCTGCTTCAGTGTTGGTTAATCTTGCTTCAATGGCAGCATGTGGCAGCGGTCTGAAAAGAACAAAAATGCAGATCAGTTTGACAGTTAGCTTAGCACCTGCCCCCAACATTTTCTGCAAAAGAGAATAGGCCATGTGATGGGTAATGTTGATATAAAAATTTAAATTTACTGACTCTACACACGAATTATTAGTAATATACCTGACATTTTGAATCCACTTTTAGGCTATGATATTTGATATAAGATAGTAATCAGTGCAATGAATGTTACATAATTTCAAATTGTCATCTAATAATCGAATAGATGCTAAAATGTAAAATAAAGATAAAATATTGGTTGCCCCAGCTGGAACCTCCAGGATGCATTGGTACTTGCAGAGCCTGGCTAATAGCCCACACGGTAATGCAGCAATTTTGGCTGCATAGTACAATTTCCGTCATACCGTGTGTTTATGTTGTCAAGAAAAACCAGCTGGCATCAACACAGAGGGTAGCTAAGGGCCAAGAGGTACATAGACTCCCTGATCTTCCAGTGATCTTCAGTTGGGCACCCAGCTTTTGTAAAATTTACATTTGGGTACCCAGCATTATGAAATCTCACACACAGCTTGATTTAATAGTGAGTGCCCTCAGTCAATTGCGAAATGAACTGGATATTGACTGCTCATAAAGCTGGGTACCCAACTGTAAATTTTATAAAAATCTGGGTGCCCAACTGAAAGTTTTAAAAAGCTGGGTACCCAAAGGGGGTGAGAATGTCCATTTCAGCACTAGGAGGCCTAGTACTAGTAGCCTATATATACCACACTAATGTTCAGTGCAAGCATACTAGCACTTATTACTACTACTAGTTTAAAATCGTTTTTCAAATGAACTGACTCAGTGACTGTCTATATTCTATAAATTTTATAAAATATATACTACTAGCCGATTCAAAAACCAAATTTCAAGTCGAAATAGGGTTGGGAGGAGATATATATATGTAAATCATCCAAGCAATATTTTTATATTGGCCATATGGACATTTTCAAACCTGGCAGTTATGGAAGCATCAATCACAGTTGCACTACTAGTGGTAGATGTATCAGTAGGCCTAGTCGAATTAGTGACTGTGAAACTTTGGCCAGTCTGAGTCTGGCTCGTATTAGAGGGTGAACACAGTGAATTGCCGCATTGGAAACAAAATTTAAAACTTCTTTCACATTCACTCCCACAACTACTGCACAGTCGGATGACTGGAGTGCCGCACTCGGTGCAAAATTTATAATGTATGAGTAAATTGGCGTTACAATTTGTGCAAATCATTTTTCCTTTAAATCGAATTTGGCGCTATGCTTTGCTGGAACTCTCTTGTGCGTAAAAGTCTGTTTAACCGTTAATTACTTCCGGATGGTAGCTATCTTTGTTTACTAAGTAAACAAATCAGAACGCATTTATTTTCATCGAAGTATTTAGTAATTTATTTCAAGAAACAACCAATTTGATCATGGGAAAGTTGTATTGAACATTGCATTACGGATTGTCACAATTATACGGGGAAGGTGATTCATAATCGGACGGTAAAATTACACCGATTTCCTGATAATAAATCACGTCAAAGTATTTGGAAATTTCGAGTCAGCAGAAAAGATTTTTCGGTCGGACACAACTCCAGAGTTGTTCAGAACATTTGGTTGGAATGGAAAGTGCGAAGAACACGATTTGCCTTCGATTTTCCCTCATAAAACATTCACTACTTCAAAATATGGCCAAGGAAGTGGATTCAACGGTAAAATGGATTTCGACACATCAAAGTTGGACTCGGACTCAGAGTCAGATCAAGTTGAATATTTGAACAATATTAGCCTGACAACACTGTCATGCAGAAGACGGCGAATTGGACACCTCTGTACGAATGCATGACAATTGTGGTCCAGTGGATAGATCTGACATACCCAGATATAGACATCAAGAATCTCAGAATCTCAATTTAGCTTATTGGAGTTGATGCAGATGATACAATATTACATACCGGTACATGTAATTTATGTACTGTAATACAATAATAGTACATGGTGCAAGGTTTTATTACATTGTAGATCACTGTTTTTTCATGATGTTTATTATTGAAAACAATGGCAAGAATATACACATTAAATTGGCAATATGGAACAAATAACAAGCATATATTTGTACTTTGCAAATGCAGTAATGCCCAAAGTAATTGACCACTTAACCACAGCAGAATTATGGGTAATTTTTTCAGGATTTAGTTGGAAATATGGCTTGTCATGCAGCGAAAGCTTTCGGATGAGTGGCAACAAGCCATATCTCCGACTAAATGCTGAAAAATTACCCATAATTCTGCTGTGGTTAAGTGGTCAATTACTTTGGGCTTTACTGTACAGCTACAGATGTCTGTTAATTACTTTTCATAACCGGTTGTGTCACATGAAAGTTAATTTTGTTTCTCGATTAGTTCAAAATAAAACTTTTATTCCTGAAGTGGATATGTAGTTGTTTCTTGTTTAATAAATACATGTACCGTAATCCCATTGGTTCTGTGCTAAGGTCTATATAAACTCACACAAAGAGCGTATTTCAAATTTTATCAATTTTCAAGGGTGAAAATTGAAATTATTACACATACGGTACCTTACTCGTATTTAAATTCATGCAGTACTATTTTTCGCTCAGTTTTGAATTCACGCACTTTAAATTCGCGCACCTAGCAGTAAGAATTCAAAACTGACAAAAATATTTTAGTAATATTTCTGTGATATTTTGGTATATCTTGGAGCTGATTTACATCGTGTAGACAATAAACTAGTAACTATATACATCATAATTTTGTGGCGACCTGGAATATTAGTGTTTCTTATACAAGCATTTCAACAATGTCTATGTAACCATGATTTCTCGCTTGGCATTGTGAGCAAGGATCTTGATATCGGTTGGCCGAATGTAAATATGTACATACGTGTATAGGAGTAATTGTTTATTCAACTGTTCATAATATATGTAAACTCAGCAACATAGCCCTCTTGTATTTCCTATGGACTGCGATTTAGATTAAACTTGGCAGTCGTACTATTTTTCGCTCAGTTTTAAATTCGCGCACCGATGGGTGCGCGAAAAATAGTACTGCGCGAAGTTAAATACGAGTACTGGTACATAGTCATACGTGCATACTAGTACATACTAGTATATGCATGTACAAGTACATGTATAAAGCCACTGGTGACTGGAATTACATTAGATCATGCCATGAATCTCTACCAATGCTAACACCCGTAACGTTACGGGCGTTAGCATTAGTAGAGATTCATGGCATGATCTAGATTTACATGTACATAACATAAGCTTTTATACTGTATAGCGCTTGTGATTGACCAACAGAATTCTGAGCTTTATCTAGGAATTCCCATTCATTCATTTATAGGGATGTTTAGATACAAAGTTCAATGGTGTTAGGCTGTACCATACTGAACATGCTCGCAGCTCTTTTTTGGCTTTTAACAGGTCAGGGAGAACCCAAAATCGATACGTACTAAACGTCGATTTGTGTAAAAAACCTCGATCGAGGTTCTTCGAGACCGTCACCATGTGACCACTGGTCAAAACATACACCATTAGGCATTACTCATTAGTGACCATGATATAGTAAGGGGAAACACTCTAAACCAAATATGATGCCAATGGAAATAATATAGTGTAAGTGATATAGTGTGGAGTATTTCATAATAGTTAATACACCTGTGGGAGTCCAAATTCACATTTAATAATTAATTTTGCTTGATTGCGCCAAGAGGCGTCAACAAACGATCGGTATTGGCTGTAAGTGTAACCCGTCGTAGGTTATTTTGGTCTTCGGTCTTTTTCTGTTGAGAAACACGCTCCAAATCCAACAATTTCGCCCCCTTGATCCGTTCAATAAAGTCCGATTTATTTCCGAATGTTGGAAGTCCTATTCCTTTTAAATAACTTTTTTAATCTGCGTTCTTCATCGTTGCCAAATCGTCGTTTTTATCCATAATATCATTCGCTTTCTTTGTGTTTTCGATTTCTGACACCATACTTCCTGGTGGGAACGGGAAGATTCGGCGGAGGGAAGATTCGGCCATGTATTTTTCGGCGGAGGGAAGATTCGGCCAGTCGTTTGATCTAACTAATTAGTGGAGGGATTACGGCTTGGGGATTACGGCTTATGTGGGACTAAGCTTGTGTGTGCACTAATTCTTTGTTGTAACAATAACAACTAATTAGAGGGATTATATAGGGTCTTGATTAACTCATTTTTAGTAATGACATATTTTATTAGACTTATTAGAATGGATGAAACATATTTACACAAGCTGATATAACATAAGGTGTAACATGCAGATATACAAACAGAACAATTTAAAATACATTTATAACCGACATTCTTTATTTGAAACAAAAAATCAACTAATAGTCTTGTCTTGTTGTCGTCTTGTCTTCTTATTTCTTTGCCTTGCCGATTCTGTAGATCTTGGTCACTTTCTTGTAGGAATTCCGATGTTCTGATGTCCTCTTCTCTGTATTTTGCCCATAGGTCGCTGATCTTCGTATCTATTTCTGTGTATTTCTTCCTCACGTCTGTCTCGAGATCCCTGGCTGCAACGGCAATTTCTACATGGGCTGCTTCAAGTTGAAGAATCGGTACAATTTTTAAATTGAACGGAATCGCGATAAAGAAACGAGCTGTATGATGAGCAATTGAAACTTATTTCAATCAAACCCTCCTTGGCCTGGAAATTATACTGTCGCTGAGAAATGCCGGTATTGCATGTTCTGTGTTGCCATTTGCCGCATGTGTCGCAGTCAACTGCTTGCTGACGAGGACGTACATTCCTATTACACTTAATACACGGGTAGTCTATGAGCTGATTTTGACGGAGGTTGTACGAAGGCACGATGAAGATGTGATATGGTGAAGTCAATTTCATTCAACTATATAGTCTAAAAGTCGTTAGATCTGATGCGGTAAAACAAACAACTGATCAGTTCTAACTGAAATGCACTCAGCAAACTTATCTAAACAAACATCGAATAGTTCTCACTGAGATCATATCAGCATCAGAAAGACGACTCTGTATATTCTACCGACTGTTATACAAACACTTGGTGCCAACGTGAACAGAGTGTGAACAACTGTCAAAAAATTTATTCGTTTTCTCATTGAATCTTCATTAATCATAATTCCTTATAGTGTTCGAACGTGATATTTGGATTTACCACGTAATTTGTAAGTAATAGGCCTAACTTCAATATATTCACAATAAACTTACCTTATCATAAACCTAAAATAATCTCATAAAATATGTCAAACAAACTAATGACAAAACATCATAAAAGTATTAACAAAAGTAATAATAAAAGTAATTTATTCTTGTAAAATATTCACTCATAAAACATACAAATAATCTCAAACAAAACATCATAAAAGTAATAGCTTCATTTAATTTAATTTATTCATCCAATATATTATTAAAAAATAGATCTAATTCATAGAACTTAAAACATAAAATCTCCCGTCCCAATATATTGGTATAAACCTAGGAAGATTCGGCCGATAAAACCCGCCGAAACTTCCCTGCCGAATCTTCCCTCCGCCGAATCTTCCCTGCCGAATCTTCCCTCCGCCGAATCTTCACGGACCCTTCCTGGTAGCCTAGTACCCAGGCCAGCAAACGGGCGAGTAGCAGAGTTGGGACAGGGTACCAGTCTACCTTCCTGGTTCGTCACCTTCACATCTATCATCTGATTGGTCATAATTAACGTATATTCTGATTGATTATCGCAGAGCGGAAGAGACTTCCGATTGGCTGCCACCCAACTGCCAACTGCAATACGTCCAATTACAACTGACAACTGAAATGGCCGGACCGGCGTTCCATAATTACCGGACAAGAAATGCATACTAACTTGTGCGGTCACTGTGATCCTGCTACCGATACAAACCAAGAAAGGCCAGGGGGTGGGTCAGATAAAAATTAGACACCTCATACCATGGGGATGAATTTGTATAAGTTTCATGGCAATCAGGGACTAAACCAAATCTTATCAGAGTTAGTACCCACCCAAAGCCCCCCCCCCCCACCAAATATCTCATCCCAACGACACTAATTTGGCGTCTTTAAATCACAATAAGATTCCTTGTATCATGGAGAAGATCTGAGAAGAATGTGCATCAATTTGGTGGAATTCGGCGCTTAAATTATTTTTGATCAATTTTGGTGCCCCTCTCCCTTCCGGGCATCCCTGACGCGAACGGCGCGACTTTTGACATATTTACATCACACCATTAGATTCTTTGTATTTCTATAGAATGCAGACAGACAGACAGACATTGTCAAATATAGATATAGATGCTTTAATATCTCAAATTATAACATTGCATTATATACGGGTTTCTCCCCCCACCCTCTCTCTCTCTCTCTCTCTCTCTCTCTCTGGTGCCCGGCTGTTCCCTGATTACAACATGGTGTCAGAAGTGGGATGGACTATCACCTGCAGACAAATTCCTAAATGGGAGCATTAGAACGAGACTGCCTAACAATCAAACAAATGTGACATTTGGCTCCAAAGCCACATCAGACTCCGAGTCAAATGGTCAACGTACACTGTCGGAACTACCAATAAATCACAGTGTGCGATTGAGGTGACAGTACGCCACGTTCTTATCAAATTCTCACAGAAAATGGTAATGTTGTTCACAGAAACAGGAAACATATGTTAAAAACTTACGAACATTTCGAACGTGAGATACGAAGACACATGTGAACCATCAACTCCACCATCGAGGATGGTGTAACAACAACTATGTCGGGCAGGCCAATTAGACCGCCTGTCAGGTTCAACAAGAAAACCATAGTCAGAAATGGTAACGCCACCAAGATCGTATTATTAGCCATAAATATAAATCATAATATAAAATATATTGGTTACATGAATGGACCGCCTCAGAATTCCGTTAAGATAAGTAATTCTTCAAATTATTACAATGAACTACGGCTTATAAATTACTGCAGGTTTCTCATTCGCCACACCAGAATGCTTCTAAATGCGGATCAAAGCGAAGAGTGCGTGGCACAGCCATTGTTCATAGACATTTTACAGATAGCTAGAATGATGCATGCTGGGAACGAAAGCATCCACAGCAAAGCCATGTGCTTACGGGGGCATGCGTTTATTATAGGGGATTTATGGTGGGCCTATAAAACTAATTATAACTTTGTTATCTGTCATAGTTAATGCGTGAAATTTTAAACATATATACCTGGACATCTACCCCTTCCAGAATGTTGAAAAACATTTTCAGTTGCTCATCGTATTTTTATAGACGAAATAGTCCGAAATTCCAGAAAATTGCGCTAACTGCTCAATGTTTTAATGTGTTACAAAACGTCTGATAAAAATAGTTCTATCGGGAATATTCACACCATTTTTTTTCAGAGAACATAGTGTAAATATAGTCCTATCGGGATATCGTAAAGGAGATTAATTAAACCCCTCAGACTGCCGAAACTGACGACATTAAATTCGCTTTTTCGTGTCCCGCGGAAATGAAACTTGTCTGTCCATTGATGACGTTATTTATTTGACATAGTATTTTTTTCTTCTGTTGTATTTGAACACTTGTTGCACGCGCAGGCTGCACGATCATAATAACTTCAACCGATAAGCGCCGACTGATACCCGCGCAACAGTTTGTCTCAAATAAATTGTTATCAAAACGCAGGTTTATGGCCGCGGACATAAGCCGATTAAGTGTAATGTAATTTATCCATGAATTTGACTGAAAAATTGTGATTCTATCACCATTAGCCACGAAAATGGGACCTCTAAACAGGCAAGTTTGATTTTCGGCGGACACGAACAAGCGAATTTATTGTCGGCAGTTTCGGCAGTCTGAGGGTTAATTAATCCCGAATTAAACGGAACTACTTTACGATAGTCCGATAGGACTATGTTTACTCTATGCATGTTCTCTGAAAAAATAGTGTGAATATTCCCGATAGAACTCTTTTTATCAGACGTTGTGTAACACCTTAAAACATTGAGAAGTTATAGCGCAAACCGAAATGTGTTGTCTTGCAAGATATCCCACCGCTTTAGCTAAATTTACCTTCCTACAATATCCATAAAGAGGATCATATATTATATACCCACGGTTTTAATTATAGAATATAAAATATATTGGTTTCGCGAATGACCAACTCAGAATTCCGTTAAAATAACAATAACAACCAGCACCTATAACGAACCGTTTTACTGGACTTGGCCTACTGGTCGCGTAGTTCCGACTTTTAAATAAACGGAATTTCCAACTCTATAAATAAAAGCCCCACAATGCATTCGCCCTGTCCACCACGCAATATCAAAATCTCAGCAGCTAGATACACCACAGGTGGCGTAATAAATGCTCTTTATTATTTCCATATCAGGAATACAGTAACAAACAAGACAGCAGTAAAATAAATGGGGACAAAAAGTTAGTGTAATCATGTATGAAATTTCCAACTGTTAAAATTCTTTATAACAGTTGTGACTCCCACCCCCTCAAAATACCTCCATCATTCGATCCCCGTCCCCATCATAATGGGGACAATAATTACTAGTTGGGATACCAGGCAATGGTAACCATGTATTTTAACCTTTATGTTGTAGTGTAATAATGTATGAAATTTCCAACTACATGTGCATTAACTTTTTTTTACAAAAGTTGTGAATCATACACACTCAAAATCTAACTTCCACCCCCACCCCACTACACTGTCCCTTCCACTTAAAAACATTCTGGAGATCAAGTTGGCCACAGGTGTTCAGTTATTTTATACCATGACTCCCTATTGTACTGTGTACAAACATGCTATATAATATATTTGTGCTGTACACCCTACTGTGTGTGAACAGGAGTCCGACCGTGGGTAACACGTTTCTACTGTGGGTAACACGTTTTAATGGCATTTCAATGGTTAAAGTTTATACCCATAGTAGAACTACATCCGAGTTGACCTTTCATTAACCTTCCATGACCTCGATCAAAATCACTCTATTTTTAAAATGTAGCGCCTCGCGATGAAAACAATTTGATACTTTCGATTCAATTGAATATTATACTCACTAATGCGATAAAAACGAACAGTTATTTCCGTGGAAATCACATCCAGATCAACAAATTGAACATATATTTCAAGAAATAGACGTAAAAAACTCGAACAACAAACGGTGGATTTCAAAATGACTTTCGTGGTTTCCTGTTCACTGTACGGCGGAGAAAAAAAAGTTCCCGCAATGTGTTATATTTATATTCATTAAATTCGTATTCCCATATATATATTCATGTTGTTTATTTATGGCGGTTTCATCATGATTACAGTTTATTGTGAATTGGCTACAATGATACCATATTCGTACAATTGAATGTTGACCTAATTCAATGTATCAATACGCCTGATCAGCTGTGATAGTGTACGTCGATGTACGGCCAAGTGTGGGGAACACAACGGGGATGATTGTGAATGGTGCGACAGAATCATCTTAATTTAAGTGGGTTTATTTCGATTTCATAGCAGTTGTTGCTCCTGTACCGGTCATGGTATAAACAAAATACACACGTAGTGTTTCTGAATACCAAATTTACACCACTCGTGGGATTGATGATTTACCACACTCGCTAAAGCTCGTGTGGTAAACCATCAATCCCACTCGTGGTGTAAATTTGGTATTCAGAAACACTACGTGTGTATTCTATATATACCCCACGTGTCTTGGACTGTTGCCAAATTCACAGTGCTCCATTAGAGGGCCTGCTTGGACTGTTGCCAAATTCACAATGTTAACTGCAGAGAGGTTGTATGTTATTGGAGACGTTCTAATATGACAATAGGCTGGCCTAATTAACGAACCATGCACAGCTAAATACACACAAGCAACTTTTAATCTTCAAATAGATACAATTGTCGGCCTCCAAAATTCAATATACTTTCTTATATACAAACAAACATTGAACTCATACCATTGTTTCACTTAACCAAAATAGCGAATTTCCCCAAAAGAACGCATATAGACTGCGCATGCAGAAAATAAAAGATGGCCGTTACTACAAAAAAAACAGACATGCGCACTCCAATTAAAATTACCCATAATTCAGTTCACTAGACCAGGGGCTCCCAACAGGTTATACAATGTTTTCAGGCTATCAGATTATTTATATTTTCGACTTTAAGTTTACAATTTGAGCCTGTCCTCACTCTATCGATACGATTTATCATAAACATATTATACACCAGTGGCGTTAACTTTACAACTTCGGCATCTACGTGATTATATCGGTACGATTCAGTAAGGTACAAACAATCTCCATAAAATACAGCAGGGGCTCCGAATAGGTTATTCCCATTTATTATGGGCTCCCAATAGGTTATACAATATTTTCAGGCTATCAGATTATTTATATTTTCAACAACATATTATTACACCGGTGACTTTAAGTTTACAATTTGAGCCTGTCCTGACTCTATCGATAGGATTTATCATATTTTCATAAACGTATTATACACCGCTGGCGTTAACTTTACAATTTCGGCATCTACGTGATTATATCGGTACGATTGAGTAAGGTACAAACAATCTCCAAGAATACATTCGCCCTGTACTCCATGTGATATAAAAAAACCAAATGCAAGTAACACCACGCTAGGTGGCGTAATGACTATGTCAAATAAAAAGAAAAAGGGAGATGTTACGATCAGAACTGTACCTCCGCACATGTTATCTGCTCTACATAAAGCAGTGACCCAGAGACCTGATTTTATATAATATCATGGAACGAACGTATAATGAAAAGTATCCGCATATAATGACAAAGTATCTGCATATAATGCCAAAGTATCTGCATATAAACACACAATAGCTGCATATAATGACAAAATATCTACATTTAATCCACAGTCGCCATATTTTCTATTGTTCTCCCTTGCACAATATCCAGCCGATTGCCCACTGGTAACAATAGCTGTGGATTATTTAAACAATAAGTGTGCATTATTTTAACAATAACTGTGGAATATTAAAATATTCCCCAGGTATTGTCATAACAATCGCAAGTCATTGTTTGCTGTGTTCTCCACTTGCTGACACACCGGAATGTAAAATTGGTGTGACCAATCAATCAATCAAATAATAAACTGAACAGTCTTAGGTGATTATAATGATCATAGGGATACTAAGAAAGACGGTGGGTGGAATTTGTTTAATGTAATAACAACAATTTTACATCAATGTTAGACAATTCGGACTAGAAAAATATATATCACCCCTGGTCAAGTGGTCCAGCAATATACTGAATTATGATCTAGTTATGTGTTAATTTATTGTACTATTAATATGTGTATTATAAATAAAATTATCCTATCCTATCCTATCTGCTATGATGCGGTTGGGTCCTGCTGAATTGCTCTGATGATGGTAGGGCAAACTGATGCTGTTAACAAATAGTACCATGAGTTCCACAACGAATTAAAACAATGTACAAGCTAAAATTGAAGTCTGCTCTTGTGTGAGTTTGGACAATATGCATAGCAAATGCATTGCTCAACGCCACATATGCTAAGTCAGTGTCGTAATTTGGTTGCGAACAAACAATATATTTATTAGATTTATTATTTAAGTTACCAGTGTGGTTATGGGAATAAGTGGTTTGAAGGTCTAAATTATGCTCGCGTTTGTTATATTCGTATAAGGCCTCTGTATGCCGCACATAGCCTAGTTCAAGAGATTGAATTGAGAAAGTTCGGTTCCCCAACTTCTTTGGCATTGAACAATAAAGAGCGTTCCTTGTTAATACATTCATGGTGTGGTATGAATAAAGAGCGGTTGTCTCTCACTTGTGTGCGAAATATTTAAAACAGCTGAAAAATATATGTTATATTAACATTTATTTTCAGAGCACACAAAGCCGGTATATCACTGGGGCTCTCCTCGCCTTTGTCGATTATGCAGAAGCTTGGAAGCTTCAAGTCAATACAAAAAAAAAAAAAATGATTTTCACGAAGAAATGGTCGAAAAATCTCCCCACATTCAAGTATGGAGGCTGTAGCCTAGAAATAGTTAAAGAATTCACTTATTTGGGGGGGGGGGGTAAATTATTTTATAATCGTCGATTCCGCCAGAATATAAAGAAAACAGTTACAAACCGGAATGTGAAATTGGTAATTTCGGAATTAGACAATTCGGACTAGAAAAAATATATTCCACCCGGTCAAGTGGTCCTGCTAATCTGCTATGATGCGGTTGGGTTCTACTGAATTTCTCTGATGATGTTAGGGCAAACTGATGCTGATAACAAATACTACCATTATATATTTTTTAATTTGTCTTTTTCGCGGTGTTGCGATAATCTGAACATATCCACGAAAAGCCATTATGCGTATAAAACATTCAAAACATATTTATTGCGAAATATGTTTAATACTGGTTGTATTAGTTGATGAAATTCGACTATATTTTCGTACGATGGTGTACGTAAACACACACAAGTTGTGCTCTGCTTACATAACACAGAGCAATTCGATTGGTTATTCATACACAATGATATAAACGCTCTTTATTATTTCCATATCAGGAAAACAGTAATAAATAACGCTCTTTATGTTTACCATATCCGGATCTAAACAAAAGCCAGAAAACGTAACATGTTTTGATTTTGTTTACATGCCAAAGGGGAAGAAATCGACAATAACATACTGCTTATGTCATATTTCTGATTGCTATAAGAACAAAGTATGTCTATATTTCACTATTTATGGCGGTTTTTGACGAATGGGAATATTTTAACAGCATACCCACCGCCAACACCGCCCGTATCTTTAACGACACATTTGCAATGTATTTGAGACTTGTTCTAATAATGAAAAACTTACGAAGGTGGAGCCTTCTTATAACACGGAATCACTCGCACGATATAATTTTCTGGTAAATGCTAAATATTTAAATGTTGATAATCCAAATCAGTTCGTAATGTCGGGTACACCACACTATAACTTAAGTGGATTAGTTACGTTGATTACATGGATTTTAATAAAATGTTAAGAATTTGATGTCAAAATGCTGAAATTGAAGATCGTTTTATACGGGTAACGACTACTATATATTTATAGTAAATAAACCTCATTCGATAACTTACGTTGGTCAAGAACTCCTTGTAAATCCAACTTCGAATTCATGGAAATAAATCAGATAAACAGTACAATACGAAAACGACTCATCGAAAGATTGTTTTGTTCCAATATTAACGGAAAACATCAGTTTGATCATCGGCTGGATTGTCATTTACCTCCGGGTGCTTGTGATGTTTATTTCGCTTATAAAATGAACGCCATGCTGATAACATATAACTATGTAATATCCATTTAGATAACGTCGACACAGAAAGTTTAGAAGATTACTTCATTCCCTGTTCGAATGCGGAGTTTGGTCGCGTCACGTTTTACTGACAAAATTCACTCTTCTCACATTCAATTTACAAATGCGCCCGAGAACGACGTGTTAATTAACTAGATTAAAGCGTGGGGTAAGCTAATCGGCGACAAAGGCAATATCATGTTTAGGGCTACCTATAACTGATATCCCGATAACCACTCATCATAACTGGATTGTCAACGCGGCTCAGTGCATACCAACTCAATGCGACAATTTTGATTTGTGACAATGCAGCGAGGACGAGCAGTATCAGGCCAAGCAAATTAAATGTTTGTTGTAACTGGAAGGTGTCCATGCACATATGCACTGGTGTCAATTAGACTTCCGCCCATCTGTTATCTGAGATATAACATAATGTGAGTCATAAATATTGTGTTCATATTGGTTTATAAATGCACAGCTAAGTAGGATATATAGCAGGATTGGCCATATTTCATGGGGCGGGGGGGGGGGGGGGGGGGGGGGGGGGTGGCGATTGACACATTTTTAATGACAATTTTAATTCCAAATCTCCAGATCACTATTTAAAGTGGCAACTGAATTTGCGTACAAATCTTTATTTGTCTGACAGATTAGGAAATTGTTTAATGGTCATGTTCACATTTTTTGTTAAAACTTTTATTGACTTTTAGTTGAATATATCATACATTGTAATGTCATTGACAAATTTCAAAGTAATACTATAGGTAAAATTAAATTTCGTCTTGTTATTCTTTAAATACTGAGGATTAAGCCAGATATTCCCCTCGCTGTCGGCCATACGTCCAAAATACACCTCGGCTTCGCCTCGGTGAATTATTTCTCCGAATGCCCGACAGCTCGGGGAATATCCTATACATAATGACCAACTATCTGCATAGAATGCCAACGTATCTACATATAATGACAAAGTGTCTGCATATAATGACAAAGTGTCTGCAAATAAAGACAAAATATCTACATATAATGACAGCTAGGGTACGGTATCTGCATATAATGACAAAATATCTGCATATAATGACAAACTATCTGCATATAACGCCAAAGTATCTACATATAAATGATATAATGACAAAGTATCTGCATATAATGCCAAAATATCTACATATACTGACAAAGTATCTGCATATAATGCCAAAGTGTCTGCATATAAAGACAAAACATCTACATATAATACCAGGGTGCGGTATCTGCATATAAAGACACAGTATCAACATATAATGACAAAGTATCTGCATATAATGACAAACTATCTGCATATAATGACAAAGTGTCTGCATATAATGATACAGTATCTGCATATAAAGACGAAATATCTGCATATAATGACAAAGTATATACATATAATGACATACTATCTGCATATAATGACAAAGTATCTGCATATAATGACAAAGTGTCTGCAAATAAAGACAAAGTATCTACATATAGTGACAAACTATCTGCATATAATGACAAAGTATCTGCATATAATGGCAAAGTATCTACATATAATGACAATCGCCAATATAAGGCAGCTATGGCGTTCCATACATTTACGTCCATGTTTATAGTATAGTGTTATAATATGATTATGTCAGGTTATACGCGGGGCGGTTGAAACGAGAACTTATGGTGCAGTCAATTGTGCAGAAATGTGAATATATATCAGCCCAGAGGCTCCCACAAGTGCCACATATACCAACGGTGAATAATGCTGTACCTAGTTTAAATGGTTTAAAACGTTAAATACTATTTTGTTGAGATTTTGGGACTCCAAATTACTTAAAACATCATGGAGGAGGGTGGGGTTGTGGGTGAAAATCTTATTTTCGGCTCTTCGGGCACCCACCCACCCCACATACGTGTCTGGGATTTCTGTCCACCGACACCCCCCTCCCCCCCGAGTAATACTAGAAATACCAAGCACGCCCAAAATAACTAATGAAATATAAAATGCACCGTGTAAATGGTTTTAAATATGTTGGGAAGCTTATTGGTGTACACGTTTATATATCTAGGTGTGTATGTATCATTTTAGCTGGGTGGGGAGGTAATAAAACATGGGTGCGTGACCCACGGTCCGAGAGGTAAAAACACATTTTATTTGTTTACAACCTCAGTGTATCTGCACAATGATCTAGGTTTGCAGATATCAGCAATTTATAAAATAATATTTCCAATTGCAGTCTGGTAAATATCCTCGAGATCTCTGCATGCGTATATATATATTTCCAAAATATGTCAACTCTAGTTGAATTAGAGCTTATCAACTGATTTGTCATGGATATATCTACCAAATATCAACAATGACTCGAAAGTCAAGATTGAGTTCACTCTCCTGAGATGTTATCAGCTTATAAAATGTATTGCAGTCAAATAGTCAAAACACATGTTCGGTTCATGTAATAGCTTGAATGGGGAAATTATATCTCACTGGATACGTAGGGGGTATGCTGGGATAATTGTGTATAATTTGTTTTTGTAACTATGATGTATATACCTTACTAGTGTCTTATGTGAACATGTTAGCTTCGGATGGGTAACCACATGTATTTTCCACTATACGTCGATGCATTAGAATTTCCATTTAGCAGTCTGGAATTTGACCACACAGGTAGGCCTGGCATCAGTCTTTGTAAACATACACTCAGATTCATACTGGTACTATGTTTTATATGTGGGTATGTAGTTTACTCCAGACTGGCCTAGCATATACTCTCGTCACACACTGACCTGGACACGCCAATGAATGTCCGGTATGTGGTAGACAAATGCCTATTAGCAAGCATTTGAAAAAAGCCTTCACATTTGCCTGTATTAACCATTTAATCCTCCGACACTGCCTTATAATCTATAAGAGGACTTCCAACTTACTCGTCACACTCCATACACCTGACTGCCGTCCACTACGAAGATTTAGCAGATTCATGTATAAACCCATGAAAATCCAACTTCTGTATAACCTCTATAAATATTTCCTCTTTCAAGATATAAACTTTCTGGAACCTATGTTCTAGATGATACCAAGAATCAGAATCAAATTACCACAGTAACCCCCTGCAAATATAACAAAGTACCCACATCTCGGGAGACTTCAACTGCCCAGATATCAACTGGGGCAACTCTCACATCCAACAAGGTTGCCAAGACTATGACATCCAACACAAAGTCATGACAATTACATCGACCAACGAACTAACCCAAATACACCGGGAACCAACAAGAGAAAAGAACACCGTAGACCTCATATTCGTCTCCAATCCGTCACCGGTGAAGTCATCGCATAGTATTCCTGGTATATCAGACCACGACATGGTAGTCACTGACATTGACACAAGACCACACTACAACAAGTTATCATCCAGAAAGTTTTACATCTACAACAAAGCATCGTGGGGAGACATGGAACTAGATGCATCATTAGTATCAGCAAATGTTGCACATATGAAAGCGCAGAAAGAAAACATTGATGAAATATGGACAACATTCAAGACTGAACTGAAAACATCAATGGATAAACACATCCCTTCCAAACACTTACAGCCAAGAAATAAACCGCCTTGGCTAATCGGGAAAGAAAAAAGATTGCTGAGGAAAAAAGCACGTCTACATAAGAAAGCCAGAAAAACCAACTGCTGGACAAAATATAAACAGTGCCAAAGAGAATGCAAACACACTATGAGGCAAGCAGAGTGGAATTACACGAACACCACCATCGCCGAGCAGCTTGGGAAAAAGAACAGCAAGCCGTTCTGGAAATACATCAAGGCGAAAAAGCAGGATTCCATCGGGGTGGCACCACTATTAGCAAATGGAACGTTGACGGACGACAGTAAAGGGAAAGCAGAAATCCTCCTAAACCAATTCAAGTCAGTTTTACGAAGGATAAATCAGGACCATCAACCACAACCAGGATACACATACCATCTGACATACAACCACTGACTATCACCAGAGAGGGGGTCACCAAACTACTGAAGGAGCTAAATCCATCCAAAGCAGCTGGCCCCGACGACATACCAAACCGAATACTTAAGGAGTGTGCAGAAGCACTTGGTCCAGGCCTGGCAAGCATATTCCAATACTCAATAGACACCGGACAGCTACCAGATGACTGGAAGAAAGCAAACATCTCAAGCATCTTCAAAAAAGGCGACAAACACACCGCATGAAACTATCGGCCAGTCTCACTCACGTATGTTGCTTGTAAGCTGCTGGAACATTGTATCTGCAAACACATGCTGAAACACCTCGAGAAGAACAATGTCCTCACAAAACTCAACCACGGCTTCAGATCAGGCTACTCATGTGAATCGCAGCTTCTTACAACAATAGACGACCTGACAAAATCATGTAATAAGAAAAAACAAGTTGACATGATCATCCTAGACTTCTCCAAAGCATTCGACACGGTACCTCACAAGAAGCTCCTTTATAAACTACACCAGTATGGGATCCGTGGCCAACTCCACACATGGCTAGAGTGCTTCCTATCACAAAGGAAAATGAGAGTAGTACTGGAGGGACAGACATCAGACGAAGTCGACGTGGACTCCGGTGTACCATAGGGAAATATTCTGGGTCCTCTGTTATTCCTATGTCACATAAACGACCTACCAGATAGTGTCAAATCTACAGTCAGACTTTTTGCCGATGACTGCCTACTCTACCGGCAGATAAACAACATCAATGACCAACATCAACTGCAACAAGATCTGCAGAGCCTTGAAGGATCGGCCAAACACTGGGGAATGTCCTTCAATGCAAAGAAGTGCTATGTGATGAGCATGCAAACGAAACTTGACAAGATGTATATGCTAGATGGACAAAACCTAAAACAAGTGGCACACAACAGATACCTCGGACTAGAAATCTCAAACGACCTAAAATGGACAACACATATCAACAACATATCAAAGAAAGCAAATTCAACACTGGGCTTTCTACGCCGCAACCTGAAGTTCATGCCAGGAAAACTCAAACAGATAGCATACTTATCCCTAGTCCGATCCATCATGGACTACGGCTCAACCATCTGGGATCCATACCAACAAAAAGAAATTGATCTCCTAGAAAAAATACAGAGGAAAGCAGGGAGATTCATTAAAAATTACTATCGAAGCTACCATCCTGGATCAATGACGACCATACTCAGTGAACTAAAGCTACCACCACTATACGAGAGGAGGAAAATCCAGCGGCTGTCGTATTTTTACAAGGTGGTAATGCACCTGGTACCAGCTATGCCATCCGACAATTTCCTCACCAAAAAGAGAGAGACCAGAAAGATTACATCAAAAACATTCAGTGACCATCAAGTAACAAACCTGGTCAAGAAGTACGAAACGAAAAACAACAAGTGCTTCCAAGTGCCACGATCATACTGTGCACAATACGAGAACTCCTTCTTTGTTCGCACCACAATCGACTGGAACCACCTGGATGATTATATTGTGTCGTCGGAATCACCAGAGACCTTCCTTGCTGCTTTAGTACCAGCAAAAGAGGAAGAGACACAAAAACCGCGCAACTAACATCAGCCCAGTCACCGTCCTACATTACCACTATTGGGATCTTGGACGTAACAATACAGATACAGATCTCCCCCCCCCATAATTAAACCAAAACAACCCCACCATATATATTCCTAGTATCCACAAAATAATTCTCTACATCCCCCACCACCAATAAATTTCTTAATACCTACAAAATAGTTCATGACAAACTTCCTTTTACATGCTTATAAAGGTTTTACCTCGAACACCCACAAAGTAATACGACAGGAGGTATAAACCGCATAATTTTATGATATAATCGCAATAGGCTGAAATAGGGTAAAATTTGCGTATTATCGTATTTTGGCCGCCATCTTGGAAGCCATCTTTGATTAAGTTGACAGTTTATGGATCCAGTTAGATGTAAATACCTTATGTAATGATCCTAATATGATTACGTCAGTACGTATGGACAACCCAAAACACGTCCATCCATCTATAAAATGATAAATGTATGTTTCATGGGAGTGCCTGGCGTGTATTTCTGGCCAACTTGGGATATATGATCACGTCAGTACGTATGGACGGCGACATGTCTCTATTCCGAAGGTTCGCTATTCCCAAGGTTCATTATACCGAAGGATCGCTATTCCGAAGGTTCTCTATTCCTCGCTATTCAGAAGGTTTTTGTTTTTTTGAAATTTCATTCGATATTCTAAAGTATTGAGAGGGTTCTTTATCATAAGACTCTTTTTATGAAGGATATATCTTAAAGGTACTCAATCCGATCAGACGCTCCTAAATTACTATTTCTTTCGGTGGTAAAACAATATTTGATTCGAGTCGAGGAACCCACCCATCAAAGCTCATGTTATTAGATATCGATGTTTGCTATTTCTATTGTTTATGGGCCTGATCTTGTCAGAATAAAAGGTCAAACGGGCGGTCTTGCAGATATGGATAACTGTAAAATCGTGGTAATAATAACCACTTGATTTTAGAGTTGTCCATCTTTTCTGGTTAAATAAGCCCATAATAGCAAACCTTCTGAATAAAGAACCTTTGGGATAGCGACTCTTCGGAATATGGAACCTTCGGAATAATGAACCCGATCCTATATGAAGAGCCCACGACACGTCCATCAATAAATGTATACATTTCTCTAATTTCCAGACTGATATTCATGGCGCCAGTCAAGAGATATTAGCCATATAACACATGTTACTATATTTGTTCAAAATGCTATCATCAGGTGAAGGTTGAATCTAGCCCAGTGACCAATTTTCAAGGCAAAATTATTTTCTTTAATTTTTGCGAGTTTCAGCGAGTTACATGGATGGGACACAATGACTCAATGAGACACAATTTCTGGCCGGTGGTAGGATCCAACTTCAGTAGATGATAGGCACTTCAAAAAGGATTGACATAATTTGCCAAATGACTTTTGTTTTGGGGCTGGAGTGGATAAATACCCAGAACGACACGATGTGTAAATGGGTTTGTCGATACGACAGCGCCTCGAGTCCTATCCTTCCGCGACAGCACGAGTGCCGTATCGACAAACCCATCTACACATCGTGTCGTTCTGTTATTACACGCGTCGCGTCCTATAATCCGTGCATTAAAAATACAGGATTAGAAGGTTTATTTAGGCTCATACAGGGCGTGTTTGTCATGTGTGATGATTCTTTTATTTAAATAGTTCCAGTTTCATGGTTGAGGCGAACGTCATGTACGCCATTTTACGTCAACGAGATGCGTATGGAACGTACGTTCCATACGGATTTGTAAATATGGAACAGCAATAACACTGTAGTTCTAGGAACAAGCGTGTAATAAATAATTTATATCAAACAAACTGATGTCATTGTGCAATACCGGTAGTTGTATGTTCGGGGCGTTTCATATACGGTTACTACTCATTAATCAGATGTGCATACCATATTCATGTTTACGGAATTCACCTTAAAAGACTATCGAACCACAAAAAGTGCAAGATCATGTCATGAATCTCTACACTAGATATGACCGTACTATAGACCATATACACCAATTGCACTGTGTAAATTTATGAAAAATTAATAAACATGCAGGGAATATATTCTTTTTATTGTTAATACTTGTTCCTCAATAATCTACTTCACAGTAGGGGTGGTCCCAGCTCGAGATTGCATGCTTGTTTGTGACGTTTGTGAGCTTATATCATACCCTCATATGTCTAATCATTGTGATGGTCAATAATAGTGATAGCGGAGACCTAGAGTGAAATTAATAATAGTGATGGAAATTTAATTTTATTTAATTCTATTTCAATTTAATTCTATATATGTCTCTATGCCAAATAACTTAATGATCGTTGAGAATTGTATCTAAAATTAATAATCATGCGGCACATGCTGAAACTATTGTTAGGCATCTGATAGTATATAAACATTTAAAGTGATAGTACTGTTATTTCTATATGAAATTATTCTTGCCCAGAATAATCGGATTGCCATGTTGGCGCGCGCACCAGCAAACCCAGGCCTTCATCGTAAATCGGTGTTTAGATATTGCAAGCATTGGTCGAAGGGTCAAGGGTCAGAAAGACCAGAATGCATCATCGATCTAAAAATAATGCTGACGGACACGCATTAATAATATAAAAATGGCGGAACGTTTAAAAAATAGATTTGGAAGCGATCCGGGGGCTGTTAATTGTTCATGCGGGAATGTATGCGCGTGGAGGAAGTCGGCCACGTCTCGTTCGTTGCGGACATCGTGTCCCTGTTTGGAAGCGGGGACATTTTGCAGCAGAGGCTGCAAATGTGGAACAAGCAAAATGAGCTGTCAGAACCAGCCCAAGATTGGCAAGAAGAAAGGGTCGATTTTGTCGGCAGAACTTGGGTTGTCAAGTAGCGAAGACGATGCGATGGTGAAAATGTCGAAGATGTCGTCGTGAAAAAAAAGAGGTAAAAAATTGTATCACTCTTCGCTATAAAATTGAAATTGATATCCACACAAATTCCAACAGGCAATATTAATTTTTATTTTTTTTAGGCCTTACTCCACAGGCCTTCTAAACAGTGATAATTGAGTGATATTTTGGATTTTGAAGTAATTAGACCACTTACCTTGTATTTGATGCATTAAATGTCTATTTATTAAGATCTCAGTCACTGTTTAGAAGGCCTGTGCCTTACTCTTGTCGTCTTGAAGTTGAAGGTCTCGTTATTCACCATTCAAATAGTACTAGCAGTATATGTAGCATCATAAGCATGTGCAGTGTTGCTGTTAGTACTAGTAGGCCTACCAAAAATAATAATAATACTGTAATATTTTTCATGACCATGATTGTGGAAAATTTTCCCAGATTGAATAAATTACAGGCCAAAATAATAGTAGGGGTGGATTTTTTTTTCCCACATTGAGTTTCCAAAAGTTATTCTCAGATGGGCTAGTTACTATCAACGGAAAATCAAATATATAAGTTCTCTAATTGATTAACAGTATTTTATCTGCACAATACATGTAAGTCCATAATTTTGAGGCGAAGTTGATCGGAAGTGGGCAACTATGGGAGGCCCTTTTCACATTTATTATTTATTTGCGCTTAAGCGCAAATCATTTGCGCTTAAGCATAAAACAATTTGCCCTTAAGCACAAATCATTTGCACTAAAGCGCAAATATGTGTCTATCAATTTATTTGCTCTTAAAGCGCAAATCATTTGCGGTTAAGCGCAAATACCTAGCACTCCCTTACTTCCCTCTGATTGTGAATGATTGGGTCCATCTCATAGTAAATTATGATGGGCCCATAGTAATAGCCCCATACAGACTCAAAGTTGAAGAAAAAACATATATCCATGTCAGCATCTCTGTCCCTGGTGTCCCAGGAATTGGTGTCTCACTCCCAGAGCTCTAGTATATTTTATTAAAGGGATATCTCCTGCACAGATATATACCATTTCCATGGCCATAAAAAGGGAATTAAGGGTTACTACTATCTAACTTACCCATAAATTATTGGCATGACCTGGTGTATCAACTAGCAACACAAGAGGAGCATTGGGCTAATTTTAACCTGTTTTAATTAGCCTGAGTACTCAACAGTCAACTGTGAGTGTGTGTTCAACAAGGATAATCCCTAATTACATATTATCAGCATCCATCTATCCAAAGAATTTATGTCTCCTTCCCGGAACTCTAGTAATTTTTTGTATGATGTTTTTTAATGTATTATTGCAAAGATTTGGGCCCTTACTATGGTCATATACTATAGCATGCATGTGGTGTCACTGCATGAGGGCTTGCTTACCTCATATGGTTTACTTATTGACTTAAATCAGAGGAAATAACCCTATTTTCATATTATCAGCATCCCTGTCAAAAAAGATTGGTGTCTCATTCCTGGAGCTTTGGTGTCTCAGTCCTCGAGCTCTAGTTATTTTTATTACACAAATCTATAGTATTGCCATGGTCATATAGTTCCACCGAGGGCTTGCTTCCCTCATATGGTGTGCCTGTATACTCGAAAATTGAGGAAAATCAAAGTCGCCCCGACTAATACAGAATAACTAATATATACTGAAGATATTATAATGCTATCACGAGTCGCTCCAACTAAAACAGAAGGTGATACTATTGCGAGTCAGCCATTTTGATAAAGAAGTTGGGCTAGCTCCCTACCCATCCAAACCAATGAAACCAAGAGGTGATATGTCAATAGGAGTTAATGCTAAGTTATGGAGAAACCTATTTATTCACCAGGGGTGTTTAGTTACCTATAACCATGAATTGCGCATAAGCGCAATGATTGCACTGAAGCGAAATTATTTGCGCTTAAGCGCAATTAATTGCACTTAAGCACAATTGATTACGCTCAAGTGTTAAGTGCAATTGATTGTGCTTAAGCACAATTAATTATTAAATGTGAATTGGGCCTCCCATACACTTAAGCATAAATCAAATTCCAGATCTAAAAACTCCCCTGGGGCTGAAATGATGGGCGGGGGGGGGGGGGGTTTCATATTTATTATTTATTTGCAAATATTTGCACTTAAGCATAAATCATTTGCACTCAAGTACAAATATGCGTCTAACAATTAAATACCAAACTTGCTCTCCCTTACTTCCCTCTGATTGTGACTGATTTGAGTCAATCTCATAGTATATTATCATGGGCCCAAAGTAGTAGCCCCATACAGACTCAATAGTTGAAGAAAATTTCTGTCCCTGGTGTCCTAATAAGTGCCTCACTCCCAGAGCTGTAGTATATTTTATTAAAGGGACATCTCCTGCACAGATATATACCATTTCCAATTTTCCATGGCCATAAATAGACAATTAGGGCTTAAGCGTAAATAAATGATAAATGTGAAAATGCTTGAGAAATGAGGGTAAATAAAATATACTTAAGTGTAGATCAATTATACCTAAATGTAAATTAGTTATGCTTATACATAAATAATCACACTCCCATAGAGCTCCCCTCAAGCTGAAATTGATGCAACCACATATATTGTCTGCATATCAGTAGAATCTTTCAATGGCAGATATTATATACCGGGGGGGGGGGGGGGTGATACGAAATTTACAGGAAGGTATTTCGGGGTGGGTGACCCATGCAAATGTTTTACTTTGAGCACTTATTTGACATTTGTAACAGTTTAAAACTCATTTTGAGTATTTATAACAACAAAAACACCATACGTATGGTACTGGGACCTCATATGGCCCTTAGTGCAGTGGAGATGACATTAATCTATGTCTTTTTGCATATGGGACGGTGGGGTGAAAAAATTCCTTCACCACACTTCCCTCTGATTGTGAATGATTTGAGTCAATCTCATAGTATATTATCATGGGCCCAAAGTAGTAGTCCCATACAGACTCAATAGTTGAAGCATTTCTGTCCCTGGTGTCCTAATAAGTGCCTCACTCCCAGAGCTGTAGTATATTTTATTAAAGGGACATCTCCTGCATAGATATATACCATTTCCATGGCCGTAAATAGGCAATTAGGGGTTACTGGGGGTTTGCTTCCCTCATATATGGTGTACTTATTGACTTGAAATAGGGGGAAAACCCCTATTTTCATAATATCAGCATCCCTGTCCCCAAGAATTTGTGTCTCCATCCCTGAGATATAGTATTTTTATAAAAGAGACATATCCTGCACAGATCTATACCATTCCCATGGTCATAAAACATCTTGGGGTTACTGGGGGATTGTTTCCATCATATGGTGGGTCTATATAAACTTTATTGATGTGTTTAGGCCTGTGCCATTTGAAATTAATTCATGGGGGAATCAATGTTTTGAGCTAAAGTGTAAATAAATAATAAATGTGAAAATGCTTGAGGAATGAGGGTAAATAAAATATGCTTAAGTGTAGATCAATTATACCTAAATGTAAATTAGTTATGCTTATACATAAATAATTACACTCCCATAGAGCTCCCCTCAATCTGAAATTGATGCAACCACATATATTGTCTGCATACCAGTAGAATCTTACAATGGCAGATATTATATATTATATACCGGGGGGGGGGGGGGGGGGGGCCTTAGTGCAGTGGAGATGACATTAATCTATGTCTTTTTGCATATGGGACGGTGGGGTGAAAACATTCCTTCACCACACTGTTACAAAAGAACCTTCCAGAAACGTAAAACTTAAATAAATAAACTTGCCTTGATGTCGCTAATGCATAGATCATTGTGTGAATGGAAAATGAGCGAGCAACTGACATTAAATGTCACTATCAACGGATAGAAAGTATCTGACTATCAATGGGTAAAAAATATCTGTCATCAGTGCATCAAGCCAATCAGTGAATTATTTGCTTGTCTATCAACTAAGATGATCTCTGGCAAGACCTAAAGTATCCAAGTCTGATAGAGTGATGTGACTATGTTTATTTCCATCAAAACAGCTTCTGAAACAGGTTAAACTGTTATTTGAACTAAATGAGATAGATCATTCCCAGTCATATGAGTAATATCAGTACAGCTTTATTAAGTTTTGAACCAAATTTAGTGAAATTTGGGAGGTGGGTGTGAACAAATTGGGAGTAAAAAACATTGGTTTTGCAGGTTTGGTGGTGATGGGTCCCTGAAAATGCCAGATGCAAAAAAAAATTCATTCCTTCCTGCAAATTTTTTACTACCCCCATCCCCCTGCTCCACCTACAATCTTTGCATCAGCTTATACCGAGGTAAAATAGCCGAAGAACCCAATCATGCTAATTTATTGTGCTACATAAATCATATATGCTAAGCATAGTCAGTTAATAAATGTTAACACATCCTCCAATAAAGGGGTTTCAGTTTTTAATTTTCCAACAATTGGAAAGATATAGGTACCAGTTGAAAACAATTTCCAGAGTATATGCAAAGTTAATGCACATTTACTGATATAAGCTAATTATGATAAAACAATTCAATTAAGCTTTAAGGTAGCAATACACGATTTCCAGCAATTTTGCCAACCTGGGAGGGGGGTACTGTACTTCAAATCAATGCTAAGCCATTATCGTTGGCATATATCCAATCAAGCATGTTTTAATTTCGACAGAAATTTTAGGTGTAATCATTTAAATGTACTTTTGGTTCTTCGTACAATATGTCATTGAGTTATGCCCCTTGGTTTGCACACACGAACCGCTCAATTTTACCCATTTTTTCACTCAAATTGGCCATTTTCTACCCAAAAACAGACCATGATAGAGCGAATGTCAATAAATAAGATTCTTCCACCTGATAGAGCTATGATAGAGCTGAGAAATATTTGAAATAGAAAAAAAGTTATCGTATCAATTTGAAAAAAAAGTCTTGCGAGCCCAGATGACAGAATTCAGGGGAGAGAAATCGGGCTATTTTCCTGTAACCAATAACACAGAGTTGGCCTTCACTGAATACGAAAACCCTGTTGCGTATCCAAATTTTTCACTTTTTTGAGAACTTTCCCAGTTTTGTAAAATAAATAAACCTTCAAACCAGTAACGACACAGTTAACACAGACTACACTGGCCGTTATGCCCCCCCCAGATACTTATATTTCTATTTTTCAGACCCCCTACAACCTGTGAAATCGTGTACTTCTACCTAAGCATAAATATATTGCTCTGAAGTATCATTGTATTATGGTAAATCATAATTCAGTTACCCTTAAACGCCATTGTTTGTTTTACCTCTCTCACCTTGGATAAAATGGTATGACATAAATGGTATCAGTGTGTGGAGCCTTCCCCTATTAGTTGACTCAAAGACTGAGATACTACTATGTCAAAGGTTTCAACTTGAGCGGAATTCTGAAAGAGCATGTCTGAACTTTGTGTGAGTGAATTGTGCTTCAGTCTAATTCATGAGAATGGATTACTCTTATTAAGCGAACCATTATTTCGCTTAAGACAGCCAAGGGTATAATAAGTGACGGCATTGCCCACACTGATACCATTTATGTCATACCATTTTATCAGCTAACACTGGTCAATGTGAATTCGGGTCCCACATACTCTAGGAATACACACACCGCTGCACACTGTGGGTCAAATATAGACAAATTTTGACAAAAATCAGCTCAAATAAGGTTGAAAACAGACATTTCTCTAAATATCAGTCATGTGACAAATGTTCAGGTTGCTACATGTACCAATTATTATTGTTGCAACACATGCCGAAATAAATTTATGAACTAAAAAGATCTTAAATCAGTTTGAAAATAAGCATAAGTCTAGTAGATCTGAAATTTTGAAATGGCTGAAACCCAAACATGGCTGATGAATCTTAAATACAAGAAAATATCTAGGGTTATGTTAATTAGCCTTGATAATAGTGCAAGGTTACCTCTAAAGTGCACATAATTTATCTGATCATTGTGCGAGTATAAACAAAAGTTTTACTTTTTTCAACATATAATGAATTTCCCTTTCAAAATATAGTCCATATATCAATGTATATGGATTTCTATGTGTTTTTTCCCTTTCAAAATTCATGTGAACTCTATTATATTCTGATTTATATGCAACTGTGCATGGATGCACTGGAAGCCCTTGTGGCAGATATTTTTGTATCTGTATTTCTGACATGGGGGATGTCCTAGGCATTGATTGAACCATAATTTGTGTGAATAAATGGTTGCTATGGCTCCCTAATGTTCTCGTCTTGTGGGTAGAGTTTGAAAAATCTTCAAAAATGAGGTCCTGTCCCATCATGTATGGTCATAGAATGGTGCACTGGACCTAAATCATGAATATGTTAGATTAACACAACTGATAGTTGTTTTAAATACTACTTCCTGGTCACAAATGCTTGAAACATATGTTTTGTGTCCATGCTTTAAACCAGCAAGGACCATGACTGGTAAATATAATGTTTAATTAGGTGAATAGCTATTGGACTCACAGAGAGTGATAATTTGATGGATTTCACAAGTCGCAGTATCAGTATAATAAGTTGTGAACTTGTGAGGCAGATGTTGGGTTAAATTAGCCAAGTTATACATTAATGCCCTAAGTAATCGACCTCTTAACCAAAGCAGAAGTATGGGTAACATTTCAGGATTTAGTCAGAAATGTGGCTTGTTGCCATTCATCAGAAAGCTCTCCCCGAGATTCACTACCTTTATACATTTCTATTTTCAGACTATATTAATGATGGAGAACGAGAGATGTGGTTAACTCATCAGGACAAATCATTAGAATGTAATAATGTGAGACTGTGAGTACCATAATGATAAGCATAAATGATTATTGTATTTTGCATGCAGATCTTTAGTAACATCAACAATCAGCACTGACTGGTACAATGTACATGTAGCTGTATATGTAGCCATAAATCAATGACTTTTGGGATAAAAACATATTTCTATATAATCTACTTTTGTTGATATATTTAAGAGATTAAACTACTAACTAATACCAATATTAGTGATAATGACTTTTTTTGGTGAAAAAATTTGACTTTTTTATATTAATCCCAGAGACTACAATTATCTGCTGAAGTAAAAATATATGATGTGGTATATAGACTGTTTTTACTTTTGTCACATTCTCAGGGTCAAAGTATCATGATTATAGAATATATTCTTCAGTCATATTTAAATTTGTGCAGTACATTGTACTATTTTTCGCTAGTGTGCATTTATTATTCACATGTGTATAGCTAAATCATGGTTAGATATTTTAAGTTGAATTTCTTCTAAAATATAAACATATATATTCCAGACTGAAGGAATTTTTGTCAAGATGATCTTTAATATGCACAAGTATTTTCAGCGATAATGAAGAACTGAAATTGTCATCATATACAAAAATATTTGTAAGTTTAGAAGTTGCTCAGAATTTAAAATAGAGCGAAACATAGTACTGCACAAATTCAAATATGAGTATTTGTATACAATTGATATACAGGGGATCCTAGTAGTTCAGTCAGTATTGGGCATGAATAAGGAATCAGAATTCCTAAATGAAAAGATGTGTACTAGTATTTAAATATCGTACATGTATATGGTACATGTATATTTATTCCAAAAATATATAGCATATTTAATTTGTAGTAGACAATTATATCATCTCAGCCATAGAGCTTTCTCTTCCAGAATCATTCCGATAACCAAGATGGACACAGTTTAAATTGAAAAGCACAGTATGACATCATTTGAACTAACCATTGCTTGATCTGCATGTTAATCAGGAATGAGATTTTCTTCATGGCATTGCTGAGAAAGTGCATCGAACATAGCAATATATCTTTTTCAATATCATTGTCATTATTGTGTTACTTCACAAAACTGCTGGTAACATTGTAAGAATGTAATGATTGTACATGTGGCAATTCGCTAAATTCAAGTGTGTTTAATGAACTGCAGTTGTGCAATTACTTGGAGTCTTGTCCTTCCAGCCATATCTGCATCTCTCTCTCCATTAGAACCTATAATAGAACGATAACAATATTTTATGTTATAGAAACCAACATCACTATATAAAGGAGACTGGTGCTGCCTAACTCATGGAGTGTGTGACTCACTGGAATTGGCGTCAAGTTTTGGATAGCAGATCTTGAATGTTAGTAACCAGAAAAAGTGAATAGTTTCAGTCGAGGCCAACAAACAGTGCAAAAGACAATAACTTTCAGTTTAGTTTAATTGTTATTCTCATTAAAATTATAAAATAACAATTCTTGTAATATCAATCCACCAGCAATGTTATATATTAAGGTTGGCAAAATTGTAAAGTTTGATGTCTAATCTATACTGGCCTTTAGTGAAGAATTGAATATGAGGTCACTCTCCCTCAGACAATTTTTTTTACAACAAAAGACATTTTATGAAACTTGTTTTGATAACATGATTATATAAGTGCAGTTATCATCAAAACATGAAAGAAACATATATGCTGTCTCATATATTCATCCCTAGATATTGAATCAAATAAAATACATGTGCCACTGCCAAATAAATTGTGTTCTAAACATCGTAATATTTTTGTCCCACAATATATATTTCTAGTGACGGAAATGTCTGTTGAGTGGTGCCTTTTAACTTCTTAACCAAAGCAGAATTATGGGTAACTTTTCAGGATTTAGTCGGAAATATGGCTTGTTGCCATTCATCGGAAAGCTCTCCCGAGAGCCATATTTCCGACTAAATCATGAAAAGTTACCCATAATTCTGCTTTGGTTAAGAGGTCGATTACTGAGGGCATTACTGTATGTCTATTATTCATTTGGAGGGAATTCAGGATACACCAACAGATAGAAAATATCCTAAGGGAACTACTTGTCACTTAGTATTTAGTAAAGAACCTTTGACAAGCTAAGCTGTAGATATAAACTACATCAGTTATAACAAAAAAATGTTTCAAATGTCCGCTCTCAGAATTCTAATGTACATGTATGTACAGTTGTACCTGTCAATATTCTAGTGGTGCAATCCTCAAACCATGCTGACACCCATCGGTCTCAATCATTCTTTCATTCCTTCTATTCATATTCTGTGCTTGGACTGGGCTACAAGTGCATGAACAACTGATCTGAAATATAAGAAAAGTTGATTTAATTTTTGGTTTAACATGAAACGGCATACATTTTTAAATACTTTTCTGTCAGAAAAGAATATCTATAACATCATTGGAATATTGAATAAAGAATGGGCATCATATAAGATGACATATGATATGGTGTGAGATGTGCTGCAATTGGTTTGGAAGAAAAATTCATTTTGTCCATTTTGAGTTTTTGACCATCAGCCATGATTTTGGCCGAATAACCAAAAAATGACTCGATCTCATCCATGACAAATTTCACAATGATCTGACAAAAGATGCGACCTGTAACCCTGGCCAAAGGATTTAGTCATGCAAAGAGTAAAATCCAAGATGGCTGCCAGCGGCCATGATTTTTGGCCGAACGACCCCACTAATGTAGCCGAATGACCCCAAAATTACTCATTCCCCATCTCCATGTCAATATTAACATCCGTGACAAATTTCATGATGATCCAACCAAAGGTACGACCTGTAGGCTGTGCCAGAGAATTTAGTCATGCAAACAGTAAAATCTAAGATGGCTGCCAGTAGCCATTTTTTTGGCTGAATGACCCCAAATTACTCGTTCGCATCTACATGTCATTGTTAACATCCGTGACAAATTTCATGATAATCAGAAGAACAGTACGACCTGTAGCCCGTGCTAATGGATTGAATATTGAAATCCAAGATGGTCGCTGGCGGCCATGTTTTTTTTCTTCAGAATGACCCCAAAATGAACGGTTCTGGTCTAAATGTTGATATCAACAGCTATGTCAAATTTCATAATGATCCGACCACAAGTAGCACCTGTAGCCTGTATTGTTGACGAATCACACACACACATACGCACACACAGACGACAAAGCCATGGCAATAGCTCAAACTTTACAAAGTAAAGTTCAGCTAATAAAACAAATGGTTGGGTTAGTCTTAACTAACATATATGTGAGCCAGAGAGGCCCATTTCACATTTATTCTTCAGGGCGAAAACTATACCTGTGTTTCTGGTAATAAACGGTCATTGAAAAATATGGGTGGCCCAGGTGGGAAGGTGGTGTTTTCATTTTTAGCTCAACTTTACTTTGTAAAGTTTTAGCTATTGCCATGGCTTGGTATCGTCGTCTGTTTGTGTGTGACTCGTCAACAATTTCCTCTAGCACGGGCTACAGGTCGTACCTTTGGTCATTATAAAATTGGATCATTATAAAATTTGTCATAGCTGTTGGCATTGACATGTAGATGGGAACGAGTCATTTTGGGGTCATTCGGCAAAAAACATGGCCACCAGCAGCCATCTTGGATTTTACTCTTTGCATGACTAAATCCTTTGGCACGGGCTACAGGTCGTAACCCTTTTATGACTGGAGCCATGCTGGTTCAGCATTAATGATCCTGTGCCAGTGCATTCTATTATATATGGAGCCTCGAATATATAAGAGAATGCACTGGCTTACAAGGTCAAGGTAAATATTGTTAAGCCAATGAATTCTCTTAAATATAAGAGAATGCATTAATTCTCTTAAATATAAGAGAATGCATTGGAACAGGGTTTTCACAAAATTTCAAGATGCAGTCATGAAAGGGTTAACCCGAAGAAATTCACCTTGATAGTTGAAGTTTTGGACATCTTACTTCTACAAAGATATTAAACTTAAAATATCATGACAAACCTATGTCTCATATACCGGTACTCGATAATTTCCTAACAGGTCACTGAACAGGTATTGGGGGGGGGGGGGGGGGGGGGAGGAGATAAAAGGACCTGAGTATCCAATTACCACCTAGTAGCTACATATGAGAAAAAATAAACTTATGATTTTATTGCTTATTATTGCTTTATATAGTCATGAAATGGTGAGAAATTAACTTTATTGAGTTGATTGTGTTGGTGTTTGGATGGATGGGTGCTACCCAAGTATGAGCAGGCTGATTATAACCCCCCCCACTCACGCAGAAGCTACATCAGGGAAATTTCCAGGGCTGTTTTGATAGCTGTTACAGGTATGGGTGCCCAAACTTGAGAAGCCCAAATGACCCCAAATTCCCAGTGGACAGTATTGAATCAACCTGAATTTTCAAGGCAATTCAACAATAAGCGCTGTATTAAAAAATCTGCAGTTGCAATACGGCCTTCATTTGCATGTTGAATTTTTAAATCAGAAATATTATGTCCTATTTATAATATATGCATCTGTATCTGTGTTGGTTCGGTGTAGAAGCCGTATTTTAAAGTTATATTGGGATACCGGTACATATCCTCTGCTGGAAACAGGTGTCCCCAAATTATCTCTGGATTCTTCCCTGAGCTACATATGAGAATGTTTGGACTATATAAAGCAAAATAAGTGATAATCAGGACTTGGTATCTCCCCCAACTTAATAAACTTTTTCTCGGATGAAGTATGGTATATAAAGCAAAATAAGCGATAGATGATGTTTTGATCATATGCAGCTACTAGATGGGCGGCGGAGAAGATTCTCAGTCCTGGGTATCTCCCCCGAATCCACCCCCTCACAAACCCAGACTCAACCAAATTTTTCTCAGATATAGTTAATTTCTTGCCATATCATCACTATATAAAGCAAAATATGTGATTGTGAGGGTAAAATAAGTGGAAAAATATTATGTGGGTGGGAGATACCAATGTTGGTAGAGGAAAATTGTTCCACTTGTAGTCCACAATTTCCTAACAGGTACACAGGATATATACCCATCCCTGTTAACTGCATATGTTCAGCAGTTCTTATGATATTGGTTGGGGTAATGCATATTTTGGGAGGAGATATAACAAAACAAAAGACACCCATATGTAAGGCCAAGTGATAATCTGACAGATTTGATTTGCTCTTAAAGTGCCTTAAGCGGAATTAATTTATTTGCTCTTTTAAAAGTAAAATTCATCTATTTGAGCTTGAGCATAAATCAGATTGTCTAGAAATAAAAAAAGAGTGAATTAGACTCTGAGAAAGGAATTACAAATAGGTGGACTAGTATATATTATTAAATACATGTATGATAGTCTCATGTCTTATTTACACTTAAGCGCAAATGATGTGCGCTTAATTGAGCTCAAATAAATGTTTTTTTTACATAGAGCATAATTAAATGATTGGGTCTATGAACACCTTTCATGTATGGTACATATTCCAGATACAGATAATTTAAAGGTACGGTTGGCCTTGGTGGTGGGTATCCTGTGAAAATATTTCCACCCTTCGAAAACCGCCACAAAAATAAAGAACATCAAAATGTAGACAGACTTTGTCCATATACAAATAAGAAATATCGCATAAACAGTATGTTATTGTCAAATGTTTGACCATTGTTATGTAAACAAAAGCATAAAAAGTAACTTTTCTGGTGTTTGTTTATATTATGATGGTAAACATAAAGAGCGTTCTTTGTTGGTGAATTCCTGATATGGAACTAATAAAGAGCGTTTATGCCATTTGTGTGTGTGATTAGCCAGTTCAAGAGTTGCATTAATATTGTGCTGTCTTCTGTAACACAATCAGGCTCTTGCTTAGGTAAAATATTGTAGGTCTTTATGATAACATGCTGTTTACGTGATGGTCATGGTATATATGAACGAAACTGTATGCGTTTTAATGTTTTTCTGTTTACGGTGATTAGAACAAATATCAATATTTTCGACAACTAAGGCCTCACATGCCTTTAATAGCACTTTAAATGTGCAAATGATTTACGCTGTTTAAATAATTTGCACTTAAGTGCAAATGAACAGGTCATGGTGAACCAACGATCGACCTTTATTAGACTAATCGCTATAGAATAGACCGATTGGTCATTCATCATATGCAGGCATTGGGGATAAGTCGAGTCACTCTGAACTGTTCTATAGTGGTAATTATATTACATCCAATACTTAAAAAGAGATAATTCTAATTTCTGTTGAAAGACACGGAATAATTATTTACTGAATATATTCAATATAAAGATAGACTGATCAGTTTTATACAGATCAACCAGTGGTTCACCGAGACCTGCAGATGATTGTTGAGCTTCGGTACATTCAATGCGATTATTAATAAACATGCAGGTCTGGGTGAACCACCAATAGATCTTTATTTAGACTAATCGATCTAATATAGACTGGTCTTACACCACCTAGATGCATCTGAGATAAGGGGAGTCACACTAAACTGTTCCATGATATCGTTCAACTTGGTAACTACTTAAAAACATTTGGATTTCTTTTGAGAGAATGAGAATATAAATAAATGTTTAAAAATCTTCAAACAAACACCATTTAAATATTCAAGAATTGGAGTGAGCACCTCTCGGCTACTGACAGTACTGACTCGGCATGTCAGTGTCAGCCATGTTTTATTGGATTTCAATCAATTGGTGTTCACCCAGACCTGATATTTAAATGTGAATTTGGGCTCCCTTTCCCATACAATTTAGTAAGACACAAACTTACGCAACCTTCCAAGTCTGCATGGGGTTGACATCAGCCGATATACTGCAACGTATTCATCGATCAGTTCATGCCAATAATGGAAACTAGTTTGTGACTCGTCTTCCATTCCAGATCATTCCAAATTCAACCTGCTGGCTGCTGTCAACTGTCTAGTATTACTTGAGTACCGGTACGATTAAACGGACGCTGACCGTGGAATGTCGCATTTCCATATCACATAAGCGTTGCGAGTATAATTTCTGCAATATATGCTGTCTTTGTGGTGCGAATTTCTCCCAACAAACGTCGTTAACTTGCGAAGTAACAATGCGGAAGTTACAATTTTTGGGTTTTCCCAACCCGGAGGTACCCTTACCAAAACCGAACGCCATTATTTAGCGTTTGCTTAGCGATTACCCTTAGCGTTTTCTTAGCGTTTCCTTAGCGTTCAAATGCATAAAATAAACGCTAAGATGAATGGGGCAAACAAATGTTAAGCTTAGCGTTCAAACGCTATCTTAGCGTTTGGTTAGCGTTTGGTTAGCGTGTATATAGGGTGAAATATTTATGAGCTTAGCGTTCGAACGCTAAGCTTAGCGTTTGAACGCTTACCTCATTTGCATATTGTTGGTATGTTGGCAAATATACTGTTGCAATTCCTTAGCGTTTCCTTATTCCTTAGCGTTTCCTAAGCGTTTTTCTTAGCGTTTCCTTAGCGTTCAAATATAATCATTTAAACGTTAATATTAACCCTCAAGTTACTGAATGGTACAGTCTTCTGGTTATAATGACTTAAAAGGCTGCTTAGAAATGCCTCTCCGTTTGCTCACACATATTTAGAATATGCATTTTTTTAAATGTTACAGTACCTTACATTCTTTTCCTAAAGATTCACTAACTCATTCACTGATTGTTGACTCTCCCAAAATATTCCTTCCTCATGGTGGAATTATGAACTGTAGGCTACTCCAATTTCAGAATCAATAGAATTTATTCAAATATAATCAAATGATCTTAGCCTGATTTTCCTCTCATCTTCATATGCTATAATTACTGGGTGAAGGACAGGGTGAAATTCATCAAAACCTGGTGGTGTGCTATAAAAGATTGAGTGAAACATATATAGCAGGGTTTTGAAGTTTTTTAACTCTGTCTTTCACTCGGTCATGCACAATAACATGTGAAGGCCAGAGGAAATTCAGGCTATAACAAAACAGTAATTAATATATAACATTCTATCCTGATCGAGTTCTTTTCTTTACTTTAGTGATTCATTTCTGAAAACAATAAAAGAAAAAATTAAGATTTCCAAGAATCATTGATGAAATTTCCTTCAATTTAACACAATTAAGCAACTTTACTCTGCATGCTTTCTTTGTTTTATGCAAAATGGTCCCCCACAGTTGTATTTGACAAACTAATTTTCAAGGACATATTCCCTTGCGATCAGGCACAATCACCTGCAGGTCTTCTGATGGAGTTACTTTACACAAAATTATTTGTCTAGCTGTGCGGTCATAAACTTGGCATTAATATATACTTACACAATGTACCAAACAATGTTGCACATTCTTATGATGCATGAAAAGGTATGATATCATACATGCTGGACAGTATGACATCCATATGAGACAAGAATAACTTACCCTTCATTAGTCTTGAAATTATCATACGAAATCTTCATCCGACTTCTGTCATTTGTACACTTTTGAGCATATTTTAGCATTAACGTCAGTCTCCTTCATGATGTCCCACATCTCTTTTTTGGAGACCGAAATTATGAATTCTGAAAATTGAAGAATTAATATAATGATAACTATTTAAAGGCTTCGTACATGTATCACCTGATTATTGATCAATTTCATGATTGGCTTATTTATTACAACTGTAATGCATAGCATGACATATTTCCTGATTTGCAGTTTGGAAAGGGTGCACTAGTGCTGAAAGTTTGAATGGATGTTAATTAATGGATGAAATAGTTTGTATGTGGATATCCTTCTTCCCATGCTGGTATATTATAGTAGTACCAAAGGACATTACAATCCAATAATTGGTACTGAAGCTACATTCATACAATGCAGAATATCTGTACAGGGTTACAGGCTGAGCATATATCTGTTTCCAAAGTCAAACATAGGGCATATGTTCTTCTTATTAGGTGCACTACAGCCAACTTATAGAATATATGTGTTTTATGTGTATTGTCAAACCATGAAATATTATCTGCTGAGAACATTTATAACTCATAAATTCTGCTGTTAAGTTAATTTTGTTGGTAATACCCAAAATTTAATATGGAGTTCATATATTCATTATAAGTAGAAATCCCATTCAACAAAGCATATAAATGACAGATAAATGTTTAGCACAATGGAAAATCTATATTGAGGGGACCTGGTAAATTAACCTATTAATTGTACTGTATTTAAAGTATGAAGCTTAATTACCCTTCTAATATTGCTATCTTTACTTTGACAGAGAGAATTGTTTTGACTCCTTGCACTGGTACATTTCAAGTAGATTTCCTTACTGTAGTCATGCAGTTTCTTCTCAAATCTTCTGTGACTGTTTCTTTGAAAAAGAAATTGTGATCTCTGAAATTGAAATAGAATAAGTCATAGTTAAAGCTATGCTGGTGTTATTCAAGCCATATTTTTATTTTAAAAATTGTAGGTAGAAATTTAATTAGCACTTCAAAGTTAATTCTCATGCATGGGCATCATGCATATATATATACACCCATAGTAAGTTTCATTTAAATATTGCAATATATCAGGGGTGGCATCAGCATTTCCCCCAATGCAGGGGCTACTTTATAATACAATTGACCCCTCCCCTGATTCCACCCCTACAATATATTAATATGTAGATTAAACCCTGGATATGTGAGTCATTTGTTTTTATTCAAATTGGTTTATCCTTATGAGATTGATATATTAAATCCCATTTATACAGGGTTGTGCATGGTTTAAAGGGAATCCAAAAATCTGTTAGAGAGTAGTTGAATTGTGGATCTCGGGCCTTAAGCTAGCTTGTAATGGTTCGATCCCTGTAGCTAAGATTTAATATTGCCTTTGTGTGTGACTGCATGAAAGATGATCATGCCAATATTAATTGTACTGTACATTCTCTCTATATAAAATATCATATTTTGAAGTTTCATGAGGCTATAAGCAACATAAATTAATTTGAATTATGAAAGTACTTACCAGAGACACAAATAATGGTTTCCCGGCCATTCAGGTGCTGTTGATTCTGTGAGACTTCATAAATTAATCCATCAAAAACACAGAAAAATGATCTCTTTTCACATTGCTTTTTAGAACAAAATCTGAGTATAAAGCTGCATAAACATGTACATCATTCATCAGTGAGAGACAAACTGGCCAAAACATAAAGAGTCAACACTGGGCCACACATCTGTTACATAGTTTAAGAAGTATCAAATTCCAAGCTTATGGGCCAGTTCTCCCAACTTAACAACTTTAAATTGCCCCCAGGGGATTGTCATGCAGACTCAATGATTGCATAAGGCAGTGATTTAATTTTATGTATAGGCATTATCTGGTTCTAAGAATATTTTAGGGGATGCAGAGAACTAGCGAGTACAGTGAGACAAATTCATTACTTGAATTAGTTAAGCAAATATTCTCTCACTTTAATTTAGAATTGGGGTAGTTTCAATTCATATTAATTATACAATTTTAAATGTATCTAAAATAGCCGCATTTTCTGTCCCTATTCAGAGAGAATAATTAAAGAAAAATATTTTCAAGTGATAGAAACTCATATTGACTGGTCTGTCTGACTTTAAATATAATTATTATTTTATATATAAAAAAAAAAAAAAAATTAATAATGTTCATAAAATCACTTCTTTTGATAATGTATAAAGCACAGATGAGCCAATATTTCTTACAACAATAGATTTCCCCCCCCCCACTTTTTCCTTGAAATAGTTGTTGAACATGGACTTAATTAGTTTAATTACAAGAGATTCTCTGCTTGCACTGGCTTGATTGAAAGAAACAAAATTCTCTGTATTCTGTGCACTATACATTAAATATTAGTGTTTGAAAAAAATCCCATAAACATATTACACTTATTTAGTGATTTTTTTTAAAGAAAGGGTATACAGTGGTACATGTATGGTACAATGTACATGTAAAACCTGCCAGACATGTCAAATATTTATCTCTTGTTCAGTTAAATGTGTGGAGTTTTCAAAGTATTTCCAAGACAACAAAATGTACTCAATATATGTATTGTAAAAAAAAATATTTTTTTAATTCTGCATCATTGTTCAGTTTAACTATTAAATTCTGGCCATTCTCATAAGTAGATTAAATTGTCAAAAACATTAGTCACATATATAGGAGATATGAAAACAAAAAGAAACAGATTACCAGGTACTTGTTGTTGGAAGATATTAGACAGTAGTACATGTACAGGTACATGCAGGTACATATGTCATACCTGCCAGAATTGTCAAATATTATCGCTTGTTCAGTTAAATGTACATGTCTGGAGTATTCAAATTATTTCCAAGGCAAACTACCAGTACATGAACCTATTAAAAATGTATTTAAAAAAATATTTTCAGAATTCTACATCATTTTCTAGTGTAAAGAATTCTGGTCATTCTCGTATGTAGATTGTCAAAAACAAGTCACATATATAGGAGATATGAAGTTTTGATAAATTTTTCCATAAAATTTACCTGAACTCGACTTAGTTTATTTCTGAATTGATAATGGTAGCCTCAAATGCACGATCATGCAAGAAACACTAAGAACCATTTACTAGCGTTTATGAAAGGCTGAAAATCGCTAAGGAATACAAAGAAACGTTCAGATCTATCAATGCTTATAATAACAGAGAAGAGATGTTAGCGTTTTTCTTAGCGTTTAACTTTCTAAACGCTATGGAATAAGAAAATCGCAAATATATTAACGTTTTTCTTAGCGTTTAACTTTCTAAACGCTAAGGAATAAAAAAAATCGCTAAGGATCATCGATGCTTAACGTTCAAACGCTAACAGAAGCGTTTTCTTAGCGTTCGAACGCTAAGAAATGTCTTCTCATAACGTTCAAACGCTAACAAATTGCCCCAAACGCTAAGGAAACGCTAAGAAAACGCTTAATAAGCGATTATGTTCGGTAAGGGTAAACAAATCAGACAGTGCTTAAAGTCACGCAGTCGGAGGACATCGCGTGGCGAGGGGACTGAACTCTGTTTTGCAACTTGCGATCGACGTACCACCGGTCATCTGAGTACTATCCCTTTAAATAATTGCCCGGGATGAATTACATTAGTGTAAGGGACGCAAAGCAAAATCAACCACAAAGTCACTTAAATCTTGCAATTTCAAAGCTGGATCTTCACATTCTATGTCTATGACACACATTATAATAATAAAAGGTATTTCATAATTTATTAACTGTACTGCTTTTTCATTGTTACAAACTTCCGTATCGCAACAGCAAAAACTGTGTACTGGTGGAATATATCATTAGAGACCTTTCGCATCCTCACGTTTACGATTACGAATACGGATAGCTATTCGTAGTCGTAAGTCTATCCGTCATGTGGCCAAAAAGTCCTTTCGCAAAACGACTACGCGTAAGAGTTTTGACGAACACGTACCATCATTATTTCGTACCACTTTTACAACTCAAAGCGTGTGTTTGGTATACAGTCCCTTAATACTTCACTTATCGTCTCATTTGCAACAATGCGATAATCATGACCTGTTTATATTGTCAATAATTCGACCAGTCACAACGTACGACCCGGGATTCTCGTGATATATTATGGCAATACAGGTATAAATGCCAGGTCATATGTGGTGGAAATTCAGTTCGTTGTTATCATATGGATGACCTGATAGGCGTTATGCTGATGGGGGAAGAGCGGTTCCTAAATTTGGACCTCACATCAACCACGACGCCACCACTTCAAGACCCTTTCAGTCCGCAATTTCATTTCAACGCGATTTCTGCAGAAAGACAGTCTAGCCAGATTATGCCATCCCCCACAATTTACGACATAATTATCCATAATTGTCATCATTATTATGTAATATGTATGTGCAAGGACGTGGCTAGAGGGTTTCCGTTGGGGGTGTGCACACGACTACGGGCAATAGACCAGGACCCACCGGGCCGATCATGGTTGTTCGGCCCGGTGTGAGAAAATTGTGAAAACTAAACAAGAAAATCGCAAAATCCTAGCATCTAGACTGACCTCAAACTTTCCTAGTGTTGGAAATTTCAAACCTCATACTCTCCCTTAGTTTGGAAAATTTCAGTCAACGATTTTAACCAAATGTAGTAATATATTGTTTTCTTAAACTCATTAGCAGTTTTTTATTGGCCACGGGGAGGGACCAGGACACACCGGGCGAAAGTTTTTTTTAAACGTGAACAAGAAAATCGCAAAATCCTGGCATTCAGACTAGCCTCAAGCATTCATAGAGTTGGAAATTTCCAACTGATGACAATTCCAGTGACAATTTTGACCAAATGTAGGACAATATTATTTTCTTAAATTAACTAGAAGTTTTTGACTGGCCACGGGGAGGGACCAAGACACAAGCTTTCCAAGTGTTGGAAATTTCCAACCTGACACCCCTAAGGTTGGAAAATTTCTAACTGATGGCCATTTCAGTCCAAAATTTTTATCAAAAGAAGGAAAATATGCAAATATTGGTCCAAAAACAATAAATTCCCCACAATAAGTTGTTTGAAAATCAAACTACAAGAACATTATCAACCTATTGTTGGTGTAAAATTTCCAACTAATGTTGTGTCGGGTATGAAATTTCCAACTGTTGAAAATTTTGACCAAAGTTGGAGGGTGAGACACCCCCGAACCCCCCAACCCCCCCCCCTGTCGCCACGTCTCTGTGTATGTGTATTGGGAATCAATTAATATCCTATCCTATCCAGGCCTATCACCTCTTTGGGTTTATGAAATCAGACATAAGTTTGCTGTGCTCGCTGATGTGCATCACTTCTGATTTGTCCTATCAAATCGTAACAAAGTCGACACGGTGATGTTGGTGAGTGTGCCAAATATTCGTTTAGTACCACCAAATCCATGTCAGTCGTGTTTTTTTGGCGACTGGTTTCATAGTGTACTTCTATATATTACTGCAAAGTGTTGTGTCGCAGCCAGCGATTACTATCCGTTGTGAATAGCGATCTTATTTCGCGGGAAGCTCGAGATTCACGACGACGAGTACAGTGATTGTCAATCTAAACAGCACACCGAGGTCGTAGCTTAATACAACTGGATGGTTTACATGATATACATATACAGTCTCGAACGGAGTAAAGTGATATATTGCAGAAAAATAAATTTAAGGTGTTATTTGAGCTTATTAGAAACCATGAAATCGTAACCGTTATTGCGGATAGTAAAATACGACAACGATTAGAAAGTACACAAATGTTGGTGACGTAGTACCCTATCCGTATCCGTAATCGTAAACGTGAGTTTTGCGAAAGGTCTCTATTCTCCAATCTCGACGGGCATAGATATATACATAGAGATTCATAGCATGGTTTAAGAAAATGATACCAGATTAAACATTTATATGATCATCTGCGATTGTCTCATGCGTCATGTACATGTATAACTAGAAGGTCATGACAGTTCGACCAAGTTGGCGTGGGATTATTATGTTTAGCATACAGATTATTCCAATCTCAATGTGTCAAGTCGACAATAGCAAGTACGCAGGGCTATATTTAATAATTTTTCCAGAAATAACCATTATGCAATGTAAATGTGTATTCGCTAGCCATGCTGACCGAGCTCATGCTTAATGATTAAGGATTAAATCGAAAACACAGTGTTAAAATCATGAATTATTTAATATATGAGAAGGCTAAAACAAATCACCCGACACCGTGCATTATGATTATTATATTTAACTTGATCTGTCCATTACATGAAACAAAATTCATACTAATAGATGGAAAGTTGGCCCGGAAGCATATCCTCTCACCCGCCACTGCAGTGTGCCGAGACCAAATGGGATTGGGAGATGTTCTTCTTTTCCTTCACTCACCAAGACAATTGACTCACTTTGTCAGTCACCAATTCACTGGGCTTCACATGTTTGTTACAGCTGCATGTGTGTCGACTGCTCTGCTGATGGCTAGAATTGTATTTTGATTTTGACGTTACTCACAGTGAGTGGGTGAGGCTGCGCCTGAAGTCGTTGAAAACCATATTCACTAATCTGTATTAAATCACTAAATTGACTAAAGTATACAATCCTAATAGTATTACTATTATACTAGGTGAGTAGGTAGTAGGTCAACATAATCGCTTTCACAGATTACTGCCTCCACAAGTTCCAGCTACGCACTACGGCTACGTTCAACGGTTCATGACTGAACTATACTGTCTATAGTGTACCGGTATAGTATTAGTATAGTGAGGCCCCCACCTCCACCCCCCTGGAATACGGAATACCACTTAACAAAGAGGGTGGAATACGGAATACCAGTTAACAGCCATATGGAATTTTCCGGATAAATTTTGTATTGCCGTACGAACGCCGGTCATCCCGCAGTGTCCACGTCTAAAATGATCTAAAAAGACGATGATCGACGATCTGTATGTCAAACCGTGAATTTATTGTGACAAAAATCGCATTTATATTATTATTATGATCATTTTTTTGAAGGTGTCGAAGGTCGGCGTACGAATACCGGTATTTTTGGAATACCGAATACCTCCTAACAGAGGGGCCGGAATACGGCGTACCTCATAACAGGGCATGGAATACGGCGTACGAAAGGGGGGTGGGGCATATATAGTACTAGTGGTAAATGAGTAAATCAGTCAGCTCTAAAATGTCCATTTTCTGACCAATTAGCCGCTTGCAACTCTAACGAGTCCAGGCGAAAACAGACTTAAAATTCAAGTCAAATCGCCGTGACCAGTCTGCACAGACGAGTCAGCGTCCACAGTCCACTCCAGTGACCTTCATTTTCATATTTTTTCAGTCACAGATATTCGTCATTGAGTTTCTTTCCGACTGACTGATTTTCACTGTTAAACTTCAAGTCTGGAGGATCCACAAGCAATTAATATACTTCCATGGTGTAATTTTGAATTTTTGATTGTGAAATATACTCAACAATCACCAACAGATTACTTCACACTCAATGTGTCGACCCTAGAAAGCGCTGCCTAACAGGCAGGTCAAGCTGATCTAGTTTGCATATAATATGCAAATTATAAAATAATTAATACGTACCGCTAATTAAAGTGGCATATAATACGCTGAGATATAAAATTATCACACACTGGGTACTACCACAGTAATGGCACTACCGGCCTCAACAAATTAGGCCAATCACATTTAAAATAGGCATATATTATGCCAATATATTTAATACGCGTTTCCTGATGAGATTCCGCGTTATCGCTAGTATACTATAGTGAAAAAGTGAATCGAGACATATGCTCAATTTAAAATATGACCATCCGGGCAATGTAGGAACATGGGGCACAGACCACTAATCTGTTGGTGATTGTTGAGTATATTTCACAATCAAAAATTCAAAACAAAGACACACTCAATGTGTCAGCCCTAGTAAAGCGCTGTTGTAAAGACAGGTCAAGCCATTCTAGGTTGCATATAATATGCAAATACATAACAATTTCTGCATCTAAAATGCAACAAATAGGCATAAACTATGCTGGTTTAAACTATGACTGTCACATTACTAACTCATTTGACTCAAAGTGCAAAACTTGGGTGTGATACGACCGACTGCTCTAATGAAATAAGCAGCACGATGGAATCTATAAATTCCGAGCTCAGAATACTCATTAAAGTGGCATATTATATGCCGAATTATAAAATTGGCACATATCGTGCATGCCCAAAAATATTGGGTGCTTCAGGCCTAGAAAAATCAGGCCAACTACATTTAAAATAGGCATACTATGCCGATCTAAATTATTACGCGTTTCCTGATGAGATTCCGCGTTATCGTTAGTATACTATAGTGAAAAAGTGAATCGAAACATATGCTCAATTTAAAATATGACCATCCGGGCAATGTAGGAACATGGGGCACATACCACTAATCTGTTGGTGATTGTTGAGTATATTTCACAATCAAAAATTCAAAACAATTATGTAGACTTCGAATCAGCTGTCATTCATTAGAAATAGAAAAAGGCCAACACAAACGCCCACCGACGCCAGCCAATGATCGGATATTCAAGATGTGCAATACAAACTCGGTGGAAGACGAGAAGCAATTTGTTCTCCATTGTATCAAATACGACAAATTGAGAAAAAGGCCTATATGAATCACTAAATGTCTAAGGGCCAGTAGTATCTCAAAATTCATATACATAATGCGAAACGACCAACCAAATACAAGTAATGTAATCAGTCGAGCTATCAAAGAATTCTTTGAAATGAGAAAAGAAGCCCGAAGTTGATGAATAAATTAATAATTAATTTCTATTCCACACGATATCATAGGCCTGCATACAGTTTATTTGCATGCTTATATTATTGAGCTCTACTAAGTCATTGTATAACTGTAGTATGAATATGTGGAAAGTTTATTATATGAACTATGTATGTGTAAATTATATGTCTTATTATTATGTAATGCATACGGCTCACATGAGTGTTTTATGCTAATAAATATCATATCATAATTCCTCGCTGAATTGAAGCAATATTCTGAGGAAGAACGTGGATTGGACCCGATTTATTACCTCCACCCAATTTAAAGGTGCTCAATCCGATGCGGTGATCCCCATATCATCCGATTCCAACAACAACATTTTTTGAAATGCCGCTTCAGTTGTCATACTGGCACAATTGTCATGCCTCGCCATTGAGATCCCAGTAGTGGCATATCTTGCGGCAATGAAGCAATATTCTGAGGAAGAACGTGGATTGATCCCCGGTTTATTTCCTCCACCCAGATTAAAGGTACTCAATCCGATTCGATGGTCCCCATATCATCCGATTCCAACAACAACATTTTTTGAAAAGTCAGATCGATGTTCAATAACAACTCGAATTGCGGTGCCTGCAGATCAACGTATCGCAACGAAATTGAACATGTATTATTTACATGTAATGTGCCAGCCATGCATCAATTCAGATACAGTTTCTGGTCAATCACCATTGACTTCTTTGGGGAAGAATGTTTTATGTTTCTCGATTCACTCTCGCAAAACCATCTATGTGACTTCCTAATCGGCGGCACAGCCTTCGTTCCTCCACTCGCTGTCATCAACGCTTGGTGAGATATTCTCACATTCGCCGCGAAATTCATGAAATTCTGATAAGACCAAATGCATGATTTTTCGAACTAGAAAACCAAACTTTAACAAAAACTTCTTCCTTGCTGGAAATCAATTGGAAATTGTTAACGAATACACATATCTTGGAATAACCTTTGCAAACACGAGAAAATTCATACAGGCAGTGGATAACCTGAGCGTCAAAGGGCGAAAGGCTCTCTTTTCAATAACACATGCATGTGCTAATAAAGCACCACTCCCTCTTAAAACGTCCCTTAAACTATTTGACAAATTAATTAAACCCATCATCATATACGGAAGTGAAATTTGGGCAACAGGAATAACTAAACAAAATTATGATCGTTATTCGTGTGAAAAAGTTCATGTATCACATTGCAAACATATTCTCGGAGTTGGAAAATATGCATCTAATTCTGCTGTTCGAGCTGAACTAGGAAGCTATCCGTTATATATTGATGCATTGTATAGAATGGCTACCTACGCGGTTAAAATTACCTCACGTTGCACGAGCAAGTTATTGCAAGACGCAGTTATTGAACAACTTAACAGAAAAACTGGTAGTTCCATCTTCAAAAGTTTAGAATCGTATGGGTTTACTATAAATAGAGATGAGAGTAGTAGCGTCCTTCTGAGTGTCTGATTTCGTTCAAACGACAGCTTCAGAAAAACCATGTTATAGATTTTCGAGTCAGTATGCTTGATAGCGCTTCTAAATCGGGCAAAAACAAGCTAAGAACATATAGGCGTTTCAAACGAAATTTTGAGTTAGAACCCTACCTTATTCACACAGCTTCCCAATCTGACCGTACAATGTTTACGCGACTGAGAATAAGTAATCATTCTCTTGCTATTGAAAAGGGTAGACATACGCAACCGAAAAAGACACCTTTACCATTACGGCTGTGTGTGTTCTGTGAAGACAAAATCGTGGAAGACGAAAGACACTTCTCCATTATTCCACCCAGCGTAGTGAATTACTAAAACTAATGGAGGGAAGTTTTATTAATTTTCGACTGATGAGTAGATGGGACCAACTGAAGCATATATTAGATAATGACCTTACACAACATTGTGCGAAAGTTTGCAACATAGTCAGGAGGTTTTTCGAGAGCAGATTGAACAATACCTAAATATTATTATATAATGCATATTAAGTTACATGACAGTGAATCAGAGTGATGTTATTATTATAAAGTTTATGTTTGTTCATGTACCACATTAATATTATATCTATGTCTGACAACCTGTCCCAACCCAGGGACGTATTTTGCTTAATAAATTATATTCTATTCTATTCTGTACAAAGGATGCCAACTTTTACGAAACAATTGCCGTTAAGACTATACCCGACTGCTTGCGTGTGCTTGCTGCCTGCCAGAAAAGCAAGTCTTGTTGACATTAAAATGTTTGAGGGTGAAAAGGAGCTTGGATTAGTGAACATAAGATCAACATCTATACGCATGCGATATACACTTTCCTTATCTAAATGTGTTCAAACTCTAATATGGTACATAGACCATACGGCTCATACGGCTGTGATGTAGGGGAATTCAGTGTTGTTACTTTTTGCCGCTATTTTCTATGCTCAAATGTTGTTTGTATATATACTAAATAATGTTTGTAAATACCACTCTCACCTTTATGTGTACAAAACGCTCCAATTCGTTTATACAACACATACAATGTATTGATGTATGATCTCCGTTAATGGAGGTTAATAAAGAGATATATATATATATATATATATATATATATATATATATATATATATATATATATACCATCGACATATATAATATATATATATATATATATATATATATATATATATATATATATATATATATATATATACCCTGTTATTTATAATTTTTTTGTTCAACGAAATTCTGCCAGTTTGTCAAGTATCTGACACAAAAAGCCACTTGTAAAGACAATTTGGTCTTCTCGACTCGAATCGTATATGTTTTTACCCCGGAGCCTGAGAAATCTTAATTAGCGAGCGTTAATTCGGATTGAGTACCTTTAACCGACTGTTGTGTTCAGCCACCCATTATCACGGCATACAAATAAACGACAATGCGAGAAATACTGTATAATTATAGTTATGGGTCGGCTGTGTTGTGTTACGCTGGAACAGCATTAATTTTGTCAATAATATTAGTCAGAATGGCATTAACACAATTGATCCTTTCATATTATAACCTGAGATCAGTGCTTATAGTTGTGGTATGCTGTTCCAAGATAGCGACTGTTGTTTGCACGCAATATGGGTGGGGGGGAGTCACACTGGCAAGAGTTTTTTTTAAACTGTTTTAACTGCCATTTTATGAATGTTTAGAACGTTCTCAAATTTGCCTATATATGATATACTTCCCAGTCCTGCAATCTACTTTCTATTCCACCGGTCAATTCAATTTGTTTAATCTTATCGACCAATAATACATAGATATTAAGATAACATTTATTACATTTATGAACATGACTTACATCATAAATTTTCAAATGATACATTATAATATATGAACAGTATTTACAATATAAATAATATACTTGCCTGTTATATGTCATTGCCAGTGACCTTCATTTTCATATTTTTTCAGTCACAGATATTCGTCATTGAGTTTCTTTCCGACTGACTGATTTTCACTGTTAAACTTCAAGTCTGGAGGATCCACAAGCAATTAATATACTTCCATGGTGTAATTTTGAATTTTTGATTGTGAAATATACTCAACAATCACCAACAGATTACTTCACACTCAATGTGTCGACCCTAGAAAGCGCTGCCTAACAGGCAGGTCAAGCTGATCTAGTTTGCATATAATATGCAAATTATAAAATAATTAATACGTACATCACTGACTCAAAGTGCAAAACTTGGAAGTGATACGATCAACTGCTCTCGTAAAATTAGCAGCACAATGGAATCACTAAAATTCCGTGCTCAGAAATGCTAATTAAAGTGGCATATAATACGCTGAGATATAAAATTATCACACACTGGGTACTACCACAGTAATGGCACTACCGGCCTCAACAAATTAGGCCAATCACATTTAAAATAGGCATATATTATGCCAATATATTTAATACGCGTTTCCTGATGAGATTCCGCGTTATCGCTAGTATACTATAGTGAAAAAGTGAATCGAGACATATGCTCAATTTAAAATATGACCATCCGGGCAATGTAGGAACATGGGGCACAGACCACTAATCTGTTGGTGATTGTTGAGTATATTTCACAATCAAAAATTCAAAACAAAGACACACTCAATGTGTCAGCCCTAGTAAAGCGCTGTTGTAAAGACAGGTCAAGCCATTCTAGGTTGCATATAATATGCAAATACATAACAATTTCTGCATCTAAAATGCAACAAATAGGCATAAACTATGCTGGTTTAAACTATGACTGTCACATTACTAACTCATTTGACTCAAAGTGCAAAACTTGGGTGTGATACGACCGACTGCTCTAATGAAATAAGCAGCACGATGGAATCTATAAATTCCGAGCTCAGAATACTCATTAAAGTGGCATATTATATGCCGAATTATAAAATTGGCACATATCGTGCATGCCCAAAAATATTGGGTGCTTCAGGCCTAGAAAAATCAGGCCAACTACATTTAAAATAGGCATACTATGCCGATCTAAATTATTACGCGTTTCCTGATGAGATTCCGCGTTATCGTTAGTATACTATAGTGAAAAAGTGAATCGAAACATATGCTCAATTTAAAATATGACCATCCGGGCAATGTAGGAACATGGGGCACATACCACTAATCTGTTGGTGATTGTTGAGTATATTTCACAATCAAAAATTCAAAACAATTATGTAGACTTCGAATCAGCTGTCATTCATTAGAAATAGAAAAAGGCCAACACAAACGCCCACCGACGCCAGCCAATGATCGGATATTCAAGATGTGCAATACAAACTCGGTGGAAGACGAGAAGCAATTTGTTCTCCATTGTATCAAATACGACAAATTGAGAAAAAGGCCTATATGAATCACTAAATGTCTAAGGGCCAGTAGTATCTCAAAATTCATATACATAATGCGAAACGACCAACCAAATACAAGTAATGTAATCAGTCGAGCTATCAAAGAATTCTTTGAAATGAGAAAAGAAGCCCGAAGTTGATGAATAAATTAATAATTAATTTCTATTCCACACGATATCATAGGCCTGCATACAGTTTATTTGCATGCTTATATTATTGAGCTCTACTAAGTCATTGTATAACTGTAGTATGAATATGTGGAAAGTTTATTATATGAACTATGTATGTGTAAATTATATGTCTTATTATTATGTAATGCATACGGCTCACATGAGTGTTTTATGCTAATAAATATCATATCATAATTCCTCGCTGAATTGAAGCAATATTCTGAGGAAGAACGTGGATTGGACCCGATTTATTACCTCCACCCAATTTAAAGGTGCTCAATCCGATGCGGTGATCCCCATATCATCCGATTCCAACAACAACATTTTTTGAAATGCCGCTTCAGTTGTCATACTGGCACAATTGTCATGCCTCGCCATTGAGATCCCAGTAGTGGCATATCTTGCGGCAATGAAGCAATATTCTGAGGAAGAACGTGGATTGATCCCCGGTTTATTTCCTCCACCCAGATTAAAGGTACTCAATCCGATTCGATGGTCCCCATATCATCCGATTCCAACAACAACATTTTTTGAAAAGTCAGATCGATGTTCAATAACAACTCGAATTGCGGTGCCTGCAGATCAACGTATCGCAACGAAATTGAACATGTATTATTTACATGTAATGTGCCAGCCATGCATCAATTCAGATACAGTTTCTGGTCAATCACCATTGACTTCTTTGGGGAAGAATGTTTTATGTTTCTCGATTCACTCTCGCAAAACCATCTATGTGACTTCCTAATCGGCGGCACAGCCTTCGTTCCTCCGCTCGCTGTCATCAACGCTTGGTGAGATATTCTCACATTCGCCGCGAAATTCATGAAATTCTGATAAGACCAAATGCATGATTTTTCGAACTAGAAAACCAAACTTTAACAAAAACTTCTTCCTTGCTGGAAATCAATTGGAAATTGTTAACGAATACACATATCTTGGAATAACCTTTGCAAACACGAGAAAATTCATACAGGCAGTGGATAACCTGAGCGTCAAAGGGCGAAAGGCTCTCTTTTCAATAACACATGCATGTGCTAATAAAGCACCACTCCCTCTTAAAACGTCCCTTAAACTATTTGACAAATTAATTAAACCCATCATCATATACGGAAGTGAAATTTGGGCAACAGGAATAACTAAACAAAATTATGATCGTTATTCGTGTGAAAAAGTTCATGTATCACATTGCAAACATATTCTCGGAGTTGGAAAATATGCATCTAATTCTGCTGTTCGAGCTGAACTAGGAAGCTATCCGTTATATATTGATGCATTGTATAGAATGGCTACCTACGCGGTTAAAATTACCTCACGTTGCACGAGCAAGTTATTTCAAGACGCAGTTATTGAACAACTTAACAGAAAAACTGGTAGTTCCATCTTCAAAAGTTTAGAATCGTATGGGTTTACTATAAATAGAGATGAGAGTAGTAGCGTCCTTCTGAGTGTCTGATTTCGTTCAAACGACAGCTTCAGAAAAACCATGTTATAGATTTTCGAGTCAGTATGCTTGATAGCGCTTCTAAATCGGGCAAAAACAAGCTAAGAACATATAGGCGTTTCAAACGAAATTTTGAGTTAGAACCCTACCTTATTCACACAGCTTCCCAATCTGACCGTACAATGTTTACGCGACTGAGAATAAGTAATCATTCTCTTGCTATTGAAAAGGGTAGACATACGCAACCGAAAAAGACACCTTTACCATTACGGCTGTGTGTGTTCTGTGAAGACAAAATCGTGGAAGACGAAAGACACTTCTCCATTATTACGCCACCGTAGTGTGGTGTTTATAGCTTTTGGTTTTTTTGTATCGCATGGTCGATCGATAATTCACTGGGTGATTGTACATTCGGCAAACCTCGTCAGATTCCGTCACCGTTTCATCGTACCGATAATTACGAGAGTACAACTAAGATTGGCACATGTGTTTACGTCACCGGTGTAATTGTGGGGACATGCTTCTATTATGAAGGTTTGCTATCCCGAAGGTCCGCTATTCCGAAGGTTCTCTATTCCGAAGGTTTTTGTTATTTTTAGGTTAATTCTATATTTTAAAGTATTGAGACTAATTTGAGAGGGTTCATTTTCACAAAGATTCTTTATATGGAGTGTGCGCTCACATCCGAACTGATCATGCGCGCACACCGATACAGATACAGGAGGAAATAACTTAACTTAGAACATTAAATGTGATTTTGTTTTGTTTTCGCTGGTTTTCTTGAGATTTTATGTCATTACGTGGGCCCATACCTTTGAATTCTTGGCATATACTATGAATGTTGTGGTATATATGGACCCTCCCGCATTGGGACATGACATAGGTTCAGTTGACTTAAGTGGTGTTCTGTGTGTGCTCCAATTTGGAGTTCATTATTTTAAGGGCCAAGTTTATAATTTTATGGGTCCATACCTTTGAACTCTGGGCATATAATATGAATATTGGGGGGCATGGCTCTATTCCGAAGGTTCACTATCCCGAAGGTCCACTATTCCGAAATTTCTCTGAATGTTCGCTATTCCGAAGGTTCACCAATCCGAAGGTTCGTTATTCCGAAGGTTCTGTGTTCCAAAGATTTTTTTTATTTTAAGGTTAATTCTATATTCTAAAGTAACGAGAGGGTTCATTATCACGAAGATTCTTTTTATGAAGGAAATAACGTAAAACATTAAATGTGATTTTGTTTTGTTTTCGAGGGTTTTCTTGAGTTTAATGTCATTACGTATGACCTTATTTCTCATTACATATTCACGCCAAGGAGCCCACACAATTGCTATGTTACGATGCGATTTAATGTGATTATGTGTGACCTAATATCTCAATAATCTGAGGCAAGAGTACGCCTGCTAAAGGCGAATTATAACAGTTGGGGGTATAACGCTCAATAAATACTGGAGGCTATAACAAACTGCGCAGTAGAATATCGCTGAATGGACGAGTATGAGATGAGCCTAAATGCAATTGTGACTTTGTTTAAAGGCCCACTTAATTTTCGAGTCATTAATTTTTTATAGTATATACGGTTTTAATAACAATTTATGCCATAAAATTTGAATAAACTACTATAATTCATCACCATTTGAAAGGCAGAATACTTCTATCTCCTAGTTTGAAACACCTTCAAAATACCGCGTCGTATATCTAGCAATTAGCAACCAACATGTCCTCCTCGGCTTTCCATAGATTTCAACGTAATTTGATACCTATGGGTATTTGTGTCCGGGAAGTGTTTTGAACGGGTCAAATCGTGACCCCGACCTGACCTTGACCTTTAAAACTGTCAATGCAAGGTCAATTTGGGTAAAACGGACAAATTTCGGCGAAATTTGATACCTAGGGATACTTTGGTCCGAGGAGAGTTTTGAACGGGTCAAATCGTGACCTCGGCCGGACCTTGACCTTCAATATGGCCAATCAAAGGTCAACTCGGATAAAACGGATAGATTTCGACGAAATTTGATACCTATGGGTACTTTTGTCGGGGGGGGGGGGGTGTTTTGGACGGGTCAAATCATGACTCTGACCTTACCTTGACCTTCAAAATTGTTAATTAAAGGTCAAGTTGGGTAAAACGGACGGATTTCGACGAAATTTGATACCTATGGGTAGTTTTCTACGGGTGGGGGTGTTTTGGACTGGACAAATCATGACCCTGACCTGACCTTGACTTTCGAAATAGTCAATTGAAGGTCAAATCGCACCTTTCACCGGAAAGCAGATGTGAAACAGCCCGGGTGAAGTCGGGCCTATCAGCTTGTGTAATAAAGAAGACAGTTTGATGAAAGTAATGTATGCCACGAGAAACGGGAAAACTTGAAATATGGAAGTACGCAAATTTCCCGCATAAAATTTGAAAGCTAGTTTATAGAATAATTGTATTATTATTTATATTTATGGCTAATAATACGATCTTGGTGGCGTTACCATTTCTGACTATGGTTTTCTTGTTCCACCCAGCGTAGTGAATTACTAAAACTAATGGAGGGAAGTTTTATTAATTTTCGACTGATGAGTAGATGGGACCAACTGAAGCATATATTAGATAATGACCTTACACAACATTGTGCGAAAGTTTGCAACATAGTCAGGAGGTTTTTCGAGAGCAGATTGAACAATACCTAAATATTATTATATAATGCATATTAAGTTACATGACAGTGAATCAGAGTGATGTTATTATTATAAAGTTTATGTTTGTTCATGTACCGCATTAATATTATATCTATGTCTGACAACCTGTCCCAACCCAGGGACGTATTTTGCTTAATAAATTATATTCTATTCTATTCTGTACAAAGGATGCCAACTTTTACGAAACAATTGCCGTTAAGACTATACCCGACTGCTTGCGTGTGCTTGCTGCCTGCCAGAAAAGCAAGTCTTGTTGACATTAAAATGTTTGAGGGTGAAAAGGAGCTTGGCTTAGTGAACATAAGATCAACATCTATACGCATGCGATATACACTTTCCTTATCTAAATGTGTTCAAACTCTAATATGGTACATAGACCATACGGCTCATACGGCTGTGATGTAGGGGAATTCAGTGTTGTTACTTTTTGCCGCTATTTTCTATGCTCAAATGTTGTTTGTATATATACTAAATAATGTTTGTAAATACCACTCTCACCTTTATGTGTACAAAATGCTCCAATTCGTTTATACAACACATACAATGTATTGATGTATGATCTCCGTTAATGGAGGTTAATAAAGAGAGAGATATATATATATATATATATATATATACCATCGACATATATAATATATATATATATATATATATATATATATATATATATATATATATATATATATATATATATACCCTGTTATTTATAATTTTTTTGTTCAACGAAATTCTGCCAGTTTGTCAAGTATCTGACACAAAAAGCCACTTGTAAAGACAATTTGGTCTTCTCGACTCGAATCGTATATGTTTTTACCCCGGAGCCTGAGAAATCTTAATTAGCGAGCGTTAATTCGGATTGAGTACCTTTAACCGACTGTTGTGTTCAGCCACCCATTATCACGGCATACAAATAAACGACAATGCGAGAAATACTGTATAATTATAGTTATGGGTCGGCTGTGTTGTGTTACGCTGGAACAGCATTAATTTTGTCAATAATATTAGTCAGAATGGCATTAACACAATTGATCCTTTCATATTATAACCTGAGATCAGTGCTTATAGTTGTGGTATGCTGTTCCAAGATAGCGACTGTTGTTTGCACGCAATATGGGGGAGGGGGAGTCACACTGGCAAGAGTTTTTTTTAAACTGTTTTAACTGCCATTTTATGAATGTTTAGAACGTTCTCAAATTTGCCTATATATGATATACTTCCCAGTCCTGCAATCTACTTTCTATTCCACCGGTCAATTCAATTTGTTTAATCTTATCGACCAATAATACATAGATATTAAGATAACATTTATTACATTTATGAACATGACTTACATCATAAATGTTCAAATGATACATTATAATATATGAACAGTATTTACAATATAAATAATATACTTGCCTGTTATATGTCATTGCCATTAATCTGATCCGTTTGGTTTAATTCATTAGGGCTTACCATTCAGGTGTAATGCCATACCACGAGAGATATATTTATTCCTCCAAATATGGGGACCATTATTGTACAATACATGTATATACATATACAAAAGTTAACTTGTGACATATATACACAATATAATTTAATTTAAGAAGGCTCATTTGAAGTCGATAGTGCGATCTAGTTTAATTCTTATGTGATAATTAAAATATCAGGAGGTCGGATAACTTTCATGAAAGACAGACACAAAACGGAAGCTAATAAAGCCCGGCGTTCCAATGCAGAAACATCTGCTCAACACATTGAGCAACCTTCAAGCATCGGGGCGTTCGTATTACGTAATGTATCATCTGGTGGGAATTCTGGCCTATACAGACAGCACAGAATTCCTTGCTTCTTTGATGATGAATAATGACTGGCAGAAATCCACTGCATTTGACCACCATATGTGTTAATATCAGGGTCAAGTCGAATAGATCAGCATATCCACCCGGATAGCCGCCTAGTTTTATACTGTTTAATAAATAGAGCATGGCTTGGAATGAAATACGCCGATATAGTGCATAGTGAGGTTGTGTAGTTCACGACGCGAAGCGGAGTGAACTACACAACCGCACTATGCACTATATCGGCGTATTTCACGACAAGTCATGCTCTAATTATTATATTGTATCGAACAAATGCAGAAATTAAAGGCAAACCAGTGGGCAAACACCATTTTTTTTAAAAGAAAAAAAAAAAATATGTAAAAAAAAAACAATTTAAATTCCTCTTTGTTCAGGTTTGTTTGTTTGTTTTTTTTTAATTAATTCTTTGTAATTTTTTTTTTTCTTCAATGTTTGTTTTCCTGTTTTTTTAAAAACTTTGGCTGCCTGTTTGTTGTTTTTTTAAATTATTTTTATTTGTTGTAAATGTTTATTTGTTGTTTGTTTATTTTTCATGTTTGTTTTCCTGTTTTAAAAAAAACTTGTTTTTTTTAAATTCCCCTTGGTTCAGGTTTGTTTGTTTTTTTAAATTAATTTTTTTGTTGTAATTTTTTTTGTTTTTCAATTTATTGTTCCCGTTTTTTTTAAAACTTTGCCTGCCTGTTTGTTGTTTTTTTATTGTAAATTTGGTCATTTATTAGTATAAGTCGCTCTTGTACACGGAACTATCAGAATAATTGAGCCGCGAAATTATTGATTATTTTCGAACCGAGCGGTCACGTGACTCTGATTGGAAGCAAAGAATTTACTGCTACAAAAAAAAGTGTACCCAACTCCGGAAACATGAACGTATGATTGGTGTTATTGGGCCATGAAAATCTGCAGTAGCGTGTTTTTTCAATGCTTAGTATACAGTATAGGGGTATTATTTATTTACAAGAGACAGCTAAAACAAGCTGTAATCGGCAAATTGTATTCTCGGTTCATTTTATTAGTTGTTCGGGTACGGCAACCGATCACACGTTTTAGTGTTACCGGTATAGGAATGGGGTATCGCGAACTTAGGAAACGCAACGGGACTCCAGAGAAAACCTTTGTAATTTTGATTTAGCAGTAGGAAACTACTATTTTCAACTTTTACTAAGTTCAGACAATTGATGTTCGCCTTACTGAAGCTTTAATTTGGATCAGCGGCGAAATAACAAGTAGTTTCAGAACAAAGTTTGATGTAGTGTTCGTTACTATTTTTAGTAGTCAAAACTACATATGCATAGTGTACGATGGGAGAGACTTGAAGGCGTAGTATACAACTACGACTAATAAAGTCGAGTAGCCAACCAATCGGAAAGCTTGATTTCAATAACAAAGTCACGTGAGATACAATATTGCTCAATATTGCATGTGTATTATAAGTGTTGGTCGATGTAGCTTGGAATACATTTAACACTGTAAGCAGATGAGTGGACTTGCTAGTAGGAACACCAGAGGCTCGGCGTTTGTTGCAGAAATATTTATATTTGTCAAAATCGCCTTTAACAGAAGGAACACAAAATATATATACAGTTCCGCTCGATGCCAAACATAATCAGCGCGTAGATAGTATATTGTCGTCAAGACGTACGATGTTGCACGTAAACAAGAGACTGCTCGTGTTACAGAAGTTGTGCTTCTGTTTATATAACACAGTGCAATTATATTGGTTAACACACACAAATGATATAAACGCTCTTTATTATTTCCATATCAGGAAAACCTTAACAAATAACGCTCTTTGTGTTTACCATATCCGGACATAAACAAAAGCCAGGAAACGTAACGTTTTTGCTTTCGTTTACACAACAAAAGGGGGAAAATGACAATAACATACTGTTTATGCCATATTTCTGATTGACATAAGAACAAAGGCTCTATATTTTACTAATCCTTCTGTTTATGGCGGTTTTTGACGGATGTGATTATTTTAACAGCATACCCACCACCAACGCCGCCCGTATATTTAACTTATGTAAAGAAATCATACCTATATAGTATATCGAAAATTTGTAATTATATGTTGGATTATGACTATATATGGGCATATCTTGCCTGAAATAAACACAATACAATAGCAGTAATGTTTTTTTCCCATTTACATACACACACAATATACATCTGTTCAATTATATATGACCTGTTAAATGAACAGCGATTTCGTTCTATATTGTTAAATGGCTACGATATACGCTTTAACCTCTACTTATCCACGCATCTATGTACATGTACATTGATTTGCAATGGTGTCGATATACCAAAACCATTGCTAGACACCAAATAATTCTGATCAAATTGGTCGACATAAACTCAAATGTTTTGTATCTCGTAATTTGCTGTACAATTCAGTTTGATAAGGTTTCGAAAATTCAACCATTTCGTGCTTTATATGCAAACTACTTGGCTTCAAATTGAATAGGTGCGAAAAGTGTTGTTCCACATGTAAGTCATATTGTAGCTTGAAAGAAATCGAAGACGGTGCACCGTATTACCACTTATGGTTGCACACCAGGTTGCAGTTACCAATGTCGTCAAAATTGAATTATCTCCGAATGCGACCAAATTTACATGGCATGGTCACATGACACCCCGATAACGATGCCATGAAAATTTTGTAAGCGAATTACTCGCCCCTGAATGTTCAAAAAATATATATTTGCTCTCCATAATGGAGGAAAGTTGCTAATGGAGTAGCAGAAGCGCGCGCGAGGGTGAGACCAGCCCAGAGGAGGCGGTGCATGTCATATTTAGCAAAAAGAAATAGGAGTCAAATTGTTGAGCAAACAGTTAAGTCAACAATATTTTCAGTGTAGATACTGTTGCCACGTCCCCGCAACGGTGTAAGGTACACGATGCTGGTTGATCGCATCCATGGCAGGGGGCGACGTACTCTATTTGTCATTAGTCATAACCAATGATTTATTGCAATGCATACATAAGCAGATGTTGAGTATATCGATGGATTATATGCGTGATTGATCACCATAATTACGAATTTTATGTTTTCAGTACGCTTTCATAGTGTTGAACATGAAATCTTGTTTGTCGGTGCCATGAATGTACATTTATATGTGGTGCGCTAATCGTTGTTAATGTTAAGTGCTTTTAAAGATGCATTATCCGATTAAGTGCTTTTTAAGATGCATTATCCGATTGAAGAAATATTGTTGTTGTAACTTGGTGATATGGTGACCGTCTGATAAATTAAAATAACTGGGGTAAATTATGTATGTATCACATTGTGTCACGCATACATTTGGCGATTTACTACGAAACCCAAACAGGAGGGAATATCTACCTTGAGCAGTGAGATCGCCTGCCGGCGCGTGTTAGCCCCATCCATAACTAATATAATCCGATGGCGCGCCTTAGGGGCGGCGGCAGATATCTCAAATTGTCTCAGCCCATAGTGTGCGCTATATATCTGCCCTGGCGGTTAATAGGAATTATGATTCCCTTCTATATGGCTGTGTTTGTATACACCGTCGGGGGGTGGTACGCCATGGATGGCGGCAACACTCTGGGTTTAAAATTAATAGGTCAGTATATTGCTATGCAATTTTATAGTCCCTATATATAGTTTGCTGATATTAACATCCACATATGTACATGTACGTACACAGTCACAACTGATCCCGTCTATCTCAAATCGTAAATGTATTATTTTTTAAAATAATTATTGGCATCGCGTATGATCGATACCTGCAGAATATATCCCACTAGGACATTGGTATCCATATTATTCATGCTGTTGTCGTCATACAAACAAAAACAACCACAAGCATACGTGATTAGTTCCGCAGATTTGTATTGAAGTGCTCTAAATTGATGACAAAGTACGACACATACTCTTCGTTAAAATATGCAGTTGAAAATGGCGAATCAAGAAGATGATCTTGGATTCATCGATGTGGCTGGAAAATATTTTAATTCGGCCGTTTCCGAAAATAAAAATACTGACAGACATACGGATTACGGCATTGTTCAATGGGTGGAGATGAGGATAATGAGAGTATTCTAAAGGAACGGCATATAAATAATATAATTGTGAAATTGCCTCGTAATATTGTGGGATAAGTGGGATTATCTTTTATTTTATATATCTAAATGAACAGTAACTCCTGCATGCAAACTACTTATGTCCGCGCTGCGTGACATTCGCATAAATTTTGAGACAGCATGGCGTTTATTAAAATAATTCATATGCCGCCTATATGGAGGAAGCTTTTATTTTATGTAATCTTGTGATATATTTCTATAATACCATATGGGCGCACAAAACCTAAATTAAACAGTAAAATATAATATAGACACATAAACAAATTCAAATGTTAATGTCGATGCGTACGTGCACATGTACGTCAGTGAGATATCCCGAATTTAAGTAGTCTTGTTGATTTGCTACGATGCTGGTGGGTATACCACGGAGTTGAAATATGCTGATATGGTAACCTGATTATGTTAAGAAAATGTACCGTTATTCTTTCGGAATATACATGTTGCAGTGTCTGGAAATATATGGAACTATTTGAGAAAAATATCTAGTGTCTGCACGAACCATTCATTATCATATATATTTTCTAGGCTTCTCGTGTTTTTGCATGCAAAACGATAGTAATAGTCATTTTGATTATGGCCGATTCACAACTATCAAAAGTAAAATAGTTTACAATATACAATGTATATGTCTTTTAATACTGTATAACCATACTAGCAGCTTACTTGAGTCAATTCTCACATATATATATATATATATATATATATATATATATATAGCTATATATATATATATGTGTGTGTGCGTGTGTTAACGGCCGTGAACATGACACCTTTAGAACACAATAACGGTACAATTTCTTAACACCAATATTTGTCACTACCAGCACAATGGCAAGTCAGCAGGACCAACCAGCATCAGATCAAATTAGCAGGATAACTTAACCGGGATGGAAAGTGTTTGCCTTGCAATGACTGGACCTTGAAATCAGCTCTATCTCACCTATGACATACATGCACTGTGTCACACTTATAGTAAGGTGGTCACTTTCACCGCTGTGGCCTGCTCCCACAACGAATGATACACACGGAGTTACCATAGCTCACATCCCTGTCGACGCGCCCGTGACCTGACGGGTGTCACCTAGTTGTCTCGATGTCCGTTTCGATATAGATTGGTGTGGGTGTGTATAGATGATGATCGCCGCTCTTCATTGCCATACATATTCATTTAACACTGGTTCGCCCTGGTTATTTGGTCATGTGGTTTTAGCAGCATCAGTTCGCCATATCAGCAGCATGACAGTTCACCTGATCCCACCAGCATCATAGCAAATTAGCAAGACCATTTAACCAATGTGTGGTTAATATATCACACCATCGTTGACTGACTGTTAGCATATTTTAATCTGTTGTGTACACTCGGGCGATTTATATTGGTCCACCGGGAGGTGTCAATTACCATGGCTAATGACCATGAAGTGATAATTTCGTCTGACGCGTGTCTGTTCCCGGGTGTCCCATCGCAGCCGGCATTTCATTAACAAAATTTGTGCATCTATTTACAATGCATAATATATCTATTTACATGAATTCTATTCAACTATGGACGTGTGGTATGCATACATGTACATCAGTATAATAAGGTTCATTGTGTTCTCCTGCACTTAGCTGTGAAAGACTGAAACCAAAGTTTCAGACAAACTAGGACAATCCAGTGTGTGTGTAATTTAGAAATCAGTTTCCACTCACGGGAAGTATATTAGTTATAAACGCTCTTTATCGACATACAACTTATAATATTCGATATTTGCCTCCCACAACTAAACAAAATGCAATGTTTAGAAGATAACAGTCCACTGGCATGTATGCTGGAATTTGGGAATGAGGATAGACTACCATTGTCCATGGGTCATGTGCTTCCTTTGACCACCCAACTCGGCCTACGATAGTACAGCAAAGTGATTTATAATGATGCCCCTTGGGTATACGACTATTTGGTTGTACCACGAGGCATGATTGTGTTATATTGAGTAAACTCATAGGAATTTTTTCGAGAACAGACAAACACCTATCTGGACTAAGAGCCAGTCTGTTAGTTTTGATGGAAGGTGAATAACCCTATACACTTGTATTTGGTACAATTAACCTCACCACCATAAAGACAGCAATTACAAACGCACAATACGTCATCCCGTATATATGTTATCTTTGTCATCTACGTTGTATTTGTTAAAATGTTAATGGGAGAGGGGTGGATGTAAGTTGTTAAAATTTGTGCCCCTATCCCTCTTGTAATATTATATTACAATAAAATATGTTTAAATAAAAGACACGATATAAGACTTATTTTTATGCATTTTAGTTAAATAAATTGGGAGTTTTGGGGTAAATATGAGAATCTCTATCAATTAGTGGAAAATCTTCGGCGTGACGTCATCGCATGCGCTAATATTAAACGTGTGTCTTACCAATAATTATGAAGCTGATTTTGTGAGTTAATTATGTGATAAATATAGTTACGATGTACATGTAGGTTGTATACAATGCTATGTATTGGCATCAAGCTAATACTATTCCGAAATTTGCCTTGCCAACTCAACATCATGCAATGTTAAAATAACACACAACAGTCGGGAACATATGATTCAATATACCATACTGTATTATATTGATGCCCTAGGTAAGGTAGACATATATTTTGCATTGTGTTGTGTCGAGGAAAGCCCGTAAAAAATTATTAAAAAAACAGGCGTCCTATATGAACATACAGCCCTGGGAATTAGCCTAGGCAATAGGCAATGCCTAGGTAAAAGCAGAGGCAAAATTGGTTTGCCTAGGCAATTATATTTCCTAGGTAAAACAAGTTCATTGGGTTACTAAAATTGATTTGTGTCTATCAGAAATAGAACCTCTTTAGCCAAAATGACTTCCTTAAATCACTCTTTACATATATTGTCCTACAATTGTTTCCATGGCACTGGGCCATTAAATAGCTACCCGTTATAAAAGACACTTATGTTGAAGATGGTTTGGGAAATTGTGCATATATGTTGAGAAGTGGCCTGGAAATAATGTTCCCCAAAATATCTAAGCATTTCAGGTTATTATTGAATCATATTGTTTTGAGATGGCAATATTGATTATTGTTGAAAAATTTCCTAGGTAAAATCTGTTTTTGCCTAGGCCGATTTCTTTCACCTAGGCAAATATATTGCCTAGGCAAATTTTCCTTAATTCCCAGGGCTGACATATATGTCACCATTAACTTGCGATGAACGCTCTTTATTGGAATAATGCATAGCCCGTTCATACCACGTCCTCAACAGAACAACGAGTTAGGACCGAAATAAGAAGTCTCACGCATACAGCGATGCGTTCAAACGCACTGCGCTCACGTCGCATACCGTTCCGATACGCGCGCCGAGGATGGCTCCTAATTATGCCACAGCGCCGTTCCCGGCTCGTTTACGCGCCGTATCTGGCGCGCCTAGTAATCTTCGCTACGATATTTCGTAGCGAGGAAGTCTATTGTTTTTCTATTGAGGCAGTTTTCCGTTTAATTGGAAATACTCAGAAACTAATTGCAGTAGGAACGCGAAATTTTCAGGGAATGTAGGCATTTAAGGGACACTCAAAATGGTAATATCGCTATTTCGGCAAAACATTTAATGGCGGAGAAAAAAGAAAAAACGATAATTTTTGTTATTATTATTATACTTAACCATTTTGCAACTCCTTATTCTCTGAAAGTATGAGGAGTAGCAAACTAAAATTTGGTACGTATGTTGGGGTCAATGAGTTCTAACTAATCGTCGTATAATGAATATTGTCTGCGTTTCCCCTGCGGAGTTATCTCCCTTTATCTGAAAATATGTCATTTTATTATCTCGGAAGTTATAAGGAGCAGAGCATCGAAAATTGGACCAAATGCACACCTCGATATGCCCTACTGCCCACGGGTATCAAAACTTGTGTCCGCGCTTTCCCTGAGGAGTTACCGCCCATAAGTAGGTAAACCTCAAATTCGTTGTACTCAGCTGTTCATTCGTATCATTGTAGATAACTGAATTAGGTTTTCGCAGTCCTCTTGGTAGTTGTGAGATGAGTGCGAAAACGAAAACTGGACAGGGTCGGTCTTATATTTTTACATTGGGGTGGGGGCAAAAATATTCTAATTTTTTTTTTAAACGAAAATAGTCAATTAAGGTATGCACATTCTATAATTGAAGTTGATCATACAGCAAAACGAAATTTTGAAATCCGATTAGAAACACCAGAGTTATTGGTCCTGGAAATTCGCATTTTTGGGCTGATCTGCTAACGACCGCAACTCCTCTGAAAGTGTCAGACATTGAAAGCCGTATCACACGCTGGAGTGACCGGAATAAAGAGCGCAAGTGGTGCGCCAAAATCTGCCAGGCTCGGTTCAGTATTGTGGGTCTGGGGAGGGGGTGGTCGCAGGTACCAATTATTTTTGGCCTCAGAATCAGATGAACCTTGGAATATAGCATCTACCATACAAGCTGATTACGAAACTGAAAGCAGATCGTTAATCCGTTGGAAATTGTCCGAGATTTGGTCCGTCAAAGTTTCAAATTCGGCACATATGTTTGTCAATTTCGAAAATGTTATTCGTCTCTGAATCAGATGAAATATATAGTATACCATATCTGAGAGCAGCAGATCACAAAACTGAAAACAGTTTTTAAATCCATTGGAAAATAACGAAATTACGGGCCCTCAAAGTTCGCATTTTGAGCCGGGATTGACGATGTGCTAATCCCGTCACCCAGTTTCGAGGCAGGGGTGGGGTCACTCCCGTACACTTCACATGAAATACACAAGCCAGGATAACATATAGTGACATAACTTAACATTTTGTGTTCCTAAACTGCGATTCTTTCATCTCAATATTTTCTCTATTATTATACTTCCATGGTGTAACCAAGGAAGTATATTGTTTTTGTACTGGTGCCGTTTTCCGTTTATTTGGAAATACTCAAAAAGTAATTGCACTAGAAACACGAAACCTGTAGTGAATATGTAGGCATCTGAGGTGGAGTTTTCTCGACAATAATGCCCAATGATGTGAACATGAGGGAATTTCGGGAATTTTTCAAAATTTGTCGGCCATTGTGGGCGCCATTTTGGATTTGGGGGACTTTTATTTTGATGCAATATAAGGACAGTTATTCGACTTAAGTGTTCCCAACTCACAATAGTAAGCAGGTGTGGAGTTGTCGTGACAATAACTTTCACTGATGTTAAAATCAGCGATTTTCGGCGATTTTTCTATTTCTGGTGGCCATTTTGGCCGCCATCTTGGATTTGGGTGAATATTCCTCAACTCAGGTATAAGAGGAATCCTAGCCCGAGTATCTCCTGCACATATATAATCATGGCTGGAGTAATAATAGCAATAACACTCATTGATTCGAAACAGACATTGCGTTATTAGAGTCGTTTTGGCTTTGACCGGATTATACCGGCATTTGGGAAAACGTGATATCGGACAAAAATATCCGTCAAGGAATATATATTATGGTCCCTGTGTGTTCGCCAATGACTCTTCTAGACGATAAATGTATAAAATCGCGTTAAGGTGCCAACATTTTCCCACGGAGACAAACGAAAGGTGGTGAAATGTCCGAAAAATAGAAATTTTACACATTTCGGCGGCCATCTTGGCCGCCATATTGGATTTTTGTGTCGGATTTTTGGCTAATTTGTAAGGGTTGTATATTACCATAACGAATCGAACGGAAAACAAGACCGCATGTGACATCATCTTTACTATAACGGCGATCAAAGAAACCTGGTGCATATAAAAAAAATGGCCGCCATGATGGACGCCATCTTGTCTGGAGTCTCTGCGGCCACTTTTTGTTCTTGTTAACAAGTGAAAAAAATTAGAGGAGACCTTAAGGAAGAAAATTAGTGGGGTGAAGTTAAGTCCTGGGGGGGGGTGCAGAGGTCTACCAATATCTCCTGGACTATAGTATGGGAGGCCAAATTCACATTTAATAATTAATTGCGTTTAAGCGCAATTTATTGGGCTTAAGTGTAATTAATTGCGCTTAAGTGTAATTATTTTCGTTTAAGCTCAATCAATTGCGCTTAAACGCAATTAATTGCGCTTAAGCGCAATTCATGGTTATATGTAACTAAACACCCCTGGTGAATAAATAGGTTTATCCATAACTTAACCTTAACTCCTATTGACATATAGCCTCTTGGTTTCATTGATTTGTATGGGTAGGGAGCTAGCCCAACTTCTTTATCAAAATGGCTGACTCGCAATAGTATCACCTTCTGTTTTAGTTGGAGCGACTCGACGTGATAGCATTATATTATCTTTGGTATATATTAGTTGGGGGTACTTGCAATAGCATTTCTTTCTGTATTAGTCGTGGCGACTTTGATTTTCTTCAATTTTCGATTATACAGGCACACCATATGCGGGAAATAAGCCCTCGGTGACCATGGAAATAGATTTGTGCAAGAGATGCTGATTTAATAAAAAAAAACTAGAGCTCGAGGACTGAGACACCAAAGCTCCAGGAATGAGACACCAATTTTTTTGGACAGGGATGCTGATAATATGAAAATAGGGGTTTTCCCCCTGATTTAAGTCAATAAGTAAACCATATGAGGTAAGTATATGACCATAGTAAGGGCCCACATCTGTGCAAAAATACATTAAAAAACATCGTACAAAAAATTACAAGAATTCCGGGAAGGATACATCAATTCTTTGGATATAGGGATTCTGATAATATGTAATTAGGGATTATTATTGTTGAACACATACTCACAGTTGACTGTTGAGTACTCAGGCTAATTAAAACAGGTTAAAATTAACCGAATTCTCCTCTTGTGTTGCTATGTGATACACCAGGTCATGCCAATAGTTTATGGGTAGGTTAGATAGTAGTCACAATTACGCTTAAGCGCAATTGATTGCGCTTAAGCGTAAATGCCCTATTTGTGCTTAAGCACAATATGTGGTATTTGCGCTTAAGCGCAATTATTTGGGCTTAATCGCAATCAATTGCGCTTTAAAGGCCCACTTAATTTCCAAGTCACCGATTATTTTTTTATAGTGCCTTGATATACGGTTTTAATAACAATTTATGTCATAAAATATGATTAAAATACTATAACTCATCACCATTTGAAACGTTTGTGTCTCAGACGATGCTCATAGAGAAATAGAAAACAGCTGAAAACATAAAAAGATTCCCCCGTTATGGCTCCCAGAATGCAACAGAATTCAAACTAAAAATGTTTTTCAATGGAAGGGAGATAACTATGTTTAAAATATAGTTACCCCCCCCCCCCCCTGCGTTGAAAATAATACACTTTGCGCAACAAAATCAGATGAAACTTCAGCACAAAAACACGTTGTTAACTCAACGAAAACAACATGTTTATTATATTGATTTATTATACTGGATAAATTGAAAATACAATGTCAGAGAACTTCCTATTTCAAATGGTATATACTATGGCATATATTTTATATACGTGATCTGGCGGTTGATTTTTCTTTCAAATACAGATTGCCAGTTCGGACAGACGGTATCTCTCACATGTAGTTTATTTCAGCCATGCAGTCATCGTGTTTTCAACTTCGCATAATAAACGATAAACTGACACTTTCTTCTTGCTAATAATAACCGACATATCTGGGACAATTTGGGAATTAGAATGGGGTTTATAAATGTAGGCCCTACAATATGTGAATACTAGCGTAATAGTATTTTTCATTCCTCGTGTGGTTTTTGTGGGGGGTGCAAATTTTGATGACATTTCTGGTTAAATACGCCCAGAATAGAAAACCTTCGGAATAGCGATCCTTCGGAATAATGAACCTTCGGAATAGGAAACTCTCGGAATAATGAACCTTCGGAATAGCGAACCTTCGGAATAGAGAACCCTACCCGATTTTTGGTAATTTTTGTGTTCAGATTGAATGAATGCGATTATCATTGTCTTCGATTCGATGTACTTAAAACGCCACATTTTGCTATAGTTATAACATCATTCTTTTAATGAGAGCAGTGCAGCATGTCGTCGGCCTGAGTTGGGGCAGAGCAATCAATATGACCGATGCGTAAACGAAAGTTCACGCTAATAGAGACCTTTCGCTTCCTCACGTTTACGATTACGAATACGGATAGCTATTCGTAGTCGTAAATCTATCCGTATGGCCAAAAAGTCCTTTCGCAAAACGATTACGCGTAAGAGTTTTGACGAACACGTACGATCATTATTTCGTACACTTTTACAACCCAAAGCGTGTGTTTGGTATACAGTCCCTTAATACTTCACTTATCGTCTCATTTGCAACAATGCGATAATCATGACATGTTAAAGGCACGTGCAGCCTTAATTGTCGAAAATATTCATATTTGTTCCAAACACTGTAGACAGAAAAACATTAAAACGCATACATATATACCATGACCATCGCGTAAACAGCATGTTATCATAAAGACCTACTATATTTTACCTAAGCAAGAGCCTGATTGTGTTACAGAAGACAGCACATTGCTACTGGCTAATCACACACAAATGGCATAAACGCTCTTTATTAGTTCCATATCAGGTATTCACCAACAAAGAACGCTCTTTATGTTTACCATCATAATATAAACAAACACCAGAAAAGTAACTTTTTATGCTTTTGTTTACATAACAATGGTCAAACATATGACCATAACATACTGTTTATGCGATATTTCTTATTTGTATACGGACAAAGTCTATCTACATTTTGATGTTCTTTCTGTTTGTGGTGGTTTTTGACGGGTGGAAATATTTTCACAGGATACCCACCGCAAAGGCCAACCGTGTCTTTAATATTGTCAATAATTCGACCAGTTACAACGTACGACCCGCGATTCTCGTGATATATTGTGGCAATACAGGTATAAATGCCAGGTCATATGTGGTGGAAATTCAGTTCGTTGTTAGCATGGATGACCAGATAGACGTTATGCTGATGGGGAAGTGATGTTCCTGAATTTGGACCTTACATCAACCACGACGCCATCGTTCAAGCCCCTTCAAGTCCGCGAGTTGATTTCAATGCGATTTCGGCTTCACCTCTTTGGGTTTAGGAAATCCGACATAATGTTGGTGAGCTCGCTGATGTGCATCACTTCTGATTTGTTACTACCAAATCGAAACAAAGTCGACATCACGGTAGAAGCGATGTGCATCATGCAAGTTGCTTTTTTGTCAGATATTTGACAAACCGGCAAAATTTCGTTGAACAAAATGTTGATAAATAACAGGTTTTGGGAAATTTTATAGTATAGTTGACTGTGGTTAGCATTAATTTTGAGCAATTACTAGATTCTGATAACAGAAGCGGCATTTAAAAAAAAAATTGTTGTTGGAATCTGATGATATGGGGACATCTAATCGGATTGAGTACCTTTAAATGCCGCATTTGTGCGTGTTTTTTAAATTAAAAATAAATGCAAAGAACAAACCTGACAGTGACAGAGACTGCTGAGCTCTTGTGATGTCGGTGGGTGTGCCAAATATTCTTTTAGTTACGGTTCAGGAGCAGAAATCACTACTTACCAGTTGAATCGGGATCCAGGGTAGGTTCAGATTACTCAGACAGAGTACTTTATGTAACTTAGAACTCGGTTATGATTCCATGTAATTTTAAAATCGGTTATGAATTCCATGTAATTTTAAAATGCCCTGCATTACAGACTCTGCGAGAGAGATATATAAAACCCAACCGAAAACCGAATATTATTAAATTGAATGAACTATTCAATTCGGGAAAGGGGAAGAGAACACAAAATCTTTCACTATTCATTAAGAGGGTTATGCCATTCTTTAGGCTCTCCCGATGCATTCTATAACTACACACGTTAGGACACCGCCATGGCAGAGATTATAGTAAATTAAATAATTGTTGAATTTCACTATATATTGTGTACTATCTTGCACATAATAATCAGTCAAAACTCCTCATGCATCGCACACTATATTCTGTATTTTTGGCGACTTTTTTCATAGTGCACTCCTCTTTCTGTAAAGTTTTCTGTCGCAGCCAGCGATGTTTATCCGTTGTAAATAGCGATCTTATTTCGCAGGAAGCTCGTGAATCACGACGACGAGTACAGTGATTGACAATCTAAACAGCATATCGAGGTCGTAGCTCAATACAACTGGATGGTTTACATGATATACATATACAATCTCGAACGGAGTAAAGTGATATATTGCAGAAAATAAATTTCAGGTGTTATTTGAGCTTATTAGAAACCATGAAATCGTAACCGTCATTACGGATAGTAAAATACGAGAACGATTAGAAAGTACACAAAGGTTGGTGACGTAGTACCCTATCCGTATCCGTAATCGTAAACGTGAGTTTTGCGAAAGGTCTCTAATAAATAGGATTTCACCAAGAGACTGACCCACACTCAAATATCAATAGTAATTAAAATATTTCACCTAGTAACGGTGACACCTGACCCCACAGTAGGTGAACTTTTATATATATATATATATAGAGAGAGAGAGATACTTTATTCCTCCATATCAACGGAGATTGCGTATAATACAGATATATACAACAAAATAATGTTACATAAGATTTGTTAAAGCTCAGAAGTTAGGCATGTAAACAAATGTGCTCAATTTCAGTGCAATTTTAGTGAGTGGACGCATTTGGTATTCAACGCCAACATACAAAATGGCTAGGATATGTTTAGCCACAATAAAATCGTATCCATGGAAATGATCGCCATTAAGAGGTGTTCATATATACGTTGTGAGTGTACCTTCTATTGCGAGCAGAGGAAACAGATGAAGCGAACGCATCGCTTTAATAAGAGAGTCTCGTTGCAGAGAAGATGAATCTGTAGTGGGATACACCCACCAAAGCAGTATGCTAGAAATGTGTTTTTGCTGAGGTTATCTAGGAGCGCGAATGTTTCTATTCCATGGCTGTCTATTACTGAATACCAGAATGCATTCCTCGTCACCTGTGCAAAGTCTGACATGCAATCGTGATACATATGGGTAAGAAGATTATCGAATGAATTATGACAATGAATACAAGTAGCATCGTTATTGTACGTAGTTTTAGCCAAAATGTTCGCCATTTTTATGCACATAGGATAATAATCGGGTTCATTGCGGCACAATTCCCAGAGTCTCCACGATGAGTGAACATCTGGCTTCACGTTGAATAGGAATCTTAGGGTTTCGCCTTGCTGTACACTGAGATGCACCCTACGGGCATAATGTGCAGCAAGGCGATCTCTAATCATCCCCTTCCAAACCGCCTGCGACGGAAAAACACCTGTTTCTACGAAAGATGTTAGGTAGTGGTACATATCAATTTCTTTGAGAATTTCAGTTATGTCTTTCAGAAAGCCCTTAATTGGGCGACCAAACAGCCTGTGGCCGTGGAAATCGAATAAAAATATATTAAGAGCCGCTCTGTGGCTTTTGCATGGGGAGATTCACTAGTGTGCTAAGAAAGAGTAATTTCCTTTTATGCAGCTCGTACTCTATCGGCAATCTTCCCAATAAAGATAAAGCGAATATCGTGCTGGTACGTTTAGGTAAGTGCTGCATGTGTTTGATGCACATACGATAGGCTCTTTCCAGAGATAAATGTTGAGTGCTAGAGAGATCCCACCACGTTTCGCACCCGTACAGTGCCTTGGGGATAACTATGTGTTTAAAAATAATAAGATTGGTTAACGGGGAAAACGTAGACGTAACGTGAGAACGACAACCTGCAAAGAAGCATTTACGTAGCATGTCCGTTGCGTTCTGAATTTTTGGCAGCTGTCCAGATTTACAGTTTTGTTTGATACCAAGATGGACGACTTCCTCTACTTGTTGTATTACATCTGGAACAAGTTTCCAGGATCGAGACATGGTACAACCCATGCTGCGATTACTATTGAAAAGCAGCACCTTGCTTTTTTCATTGGAGAATTCAAAGCGCCACTTTTTACTATAGATGTGACAAATATTAAGAAGTCTGCGTAAGCCACCTTCAGTGAGAGAGAGAACAGTGATGTCATCTGCCGTTGTCGGCGATGCGCATGATGTTGAACCTATATATAGGCCATCAGTTGATTTTGCAAGATCCGCAAGAAGCTCATCAATGAAGACTAGATAAAGGAAGGGAGACAAGATACCTCCTTGTCTTGTGCCTTGTTCGATGACAAATGATTCAGAAATATTTCCCTTATACATGACGTGACTCTGAACCTTTGAATACATATTCATAATTAGTTTCAATGTAAGACCTGTGACACCTTTCTGGTGTAATTTGTAAATGAGACCTTCGTGCCACACTCGATCAAAGGCTTTCTTTGAATCTAAAAATGCCGCATAGACACTTGATCCATATGCTTCTGCATACGCAAATGCTTCCTGTAGCTCGAATGTAGTTATCGTGCATCCCACGCCCCTTTGAAATCCGTTCTGTAAGCTGCTTGGGAAATTCTTAAACAATCGGCTTTGCCGAAGTCGTCGAAGAAGAATCGCCTCAAGCAGCTTATAGAGCACAGAGAGAAGTGTGATCGCACGATAACTATCAGGTACATGAGGTGGTTTTGGGTCGCCTTTGAATATGGGTACAATGAGGCCTTTTTTCATGTCAGGGGGAATATAGGCAAACCGCAAAATTTGGGAATAAAATATACATAAAATATCACATAATGCGGGCGGTGCATTAATAATATGTTCGTTCACTAGCTCATCAAGACCGCCCGCCTTGTTTGCTTTGAACTCCTTTATTGAGTCAGTCAATTCGGCCATTGAGACATAATTAGCGAAGTCAGGGATGCCACTTTCAGATTGGCTATCAGATAAAATTGTGTCAACATGCACACTGACTGCGTTTCCAAAAGTTGAGTTCTTATGTGATGAACATTTATATAGCTCAGAAAAATAGCTTTTCCACCCTTGGGCAATATGAGAAGGATCTCTGCACATGATTCCATTGAATAACATTTCCGTACCGGGTGTGATATAACACCTGTCTTTGGAGTTTACAGCTTTCCAAAAGCGTTTTTGATCACTTTTAGCATAAGCTTCTACTCGACTCGCGGTATTTGAGAGGTAATTTTTAATGGTGGAACGTTGCACTCTGCGAAATTCACGCTTTTTATCCCGATAAGCTCGAAAAGCGTGGTTCGATGAGCAGCTGGGCTTCCCCATCGAAATCCAGGCTTTCCTAACATCGAGCATGGCTGAGTGAAGTTCGGTTAGATTCCGTGACCAATATGGTTTGGATTTTCGCTTATTGTTCAAGTTCGGACATGAGTCCGTAGCAGATTGTAAGAGAGTATGCACAAGCTGTGAATAGAGAAAGTCAATGTCACTCTCCGAGTTTATTTTGACATTGAGACTTGAAATATACCCTTTAACTCTATTCTGAATCATTTCTATATCTATTTTCTTCCAATTTACATACTTACGACACCGATTAGAGTTATCGGTCGTGCATGAGGGGAAGTTCACTGTACATTTCACTGGTCGATGGTTAGACGTGTTAATTGCATTGTCATCAAGGATTTCAATATTCTTAATTAGGTCTGCTTTACATTCTCGGACAATGATATGGTCGATCAGTGAGGATGATGCAACAGTTGAATAGGGAACATAAGACGCATCGGGATCTTTCATTGCATCTCTACGCTTCACACTGCCCAATCGTCTTCTCTCCCACGTTTGGTCGCTAATAAATAGGATTTCACCAAGTGCAGACTGTGACATAAGTAGTGTATAAGAATATCTAATTCGTATACTCTATAGAATTAAAGGTATTGTAAGTCATACTAAGCAAACTATTTCTAGGCAGATGGTTATAGTAAGTAAACTATTTCTAGGCAGATGGTATAGTAAGCAAACTATTTCTAGGCAGATGGTATAGTAAGCAAACTATTTCTAGGCAGATGGTATAGTAAGCAAACTATTTCTAGGCAGATGATATAGTCAGGCTAACTAGTAACTATTTGAAGGATTAGTACGCATGATTGAATACATGTATTGATATGTAGGTTAGTTATGATAGGATAGTCCTAAATGAGATGAATTATTCGCTAGTGAATAACCTCGTGCATGTAAAAAACCACAAGGCTAAAACACATGGAATATTTGTTAGTTTCGGAACTGTTTCTTCGTTAATGTAGATTTGTAGGTAACACTATTCGATCTCATAAAACTCGATATTACAGAGTCTCGTAGAAATCGAAATGTGGAACCCAACACTTTAGTTCCTTTAATGAATATTAATAATATATATCATAAACAAACACAATTATATCAATTTTTTGATCAATATTAAATACAAAATAAAACAAACATAATCAAATCAATCTTTTTTAAGATATGGACAGTCTGGTCTTAAATGATCTCCGTTACATTCATAACATCTAACACGAGTCTTTTTAAATTTATCAGCTGAATTCAATTTAGATATCCTATACAAAATTTTAGCATTTTTATCAGCTAATATTGAAATTTGTTGTCCTATCTCTTCTATATCAGCCAAATTATCTAAAAGTTTTATTTTTAAACTCCCTCTGTTCTTTCCTTTCTGAGAAACTTCGAATTCACTTTCAGAAGACATTTTGATTTTAAAAATATTATAAAAAAGCATTTCATTTATAGGAAGAAAAAAAACTAAATATCGAACAACACGGGTAGATGTTGTTTACACCAATTATAAACGTAAGTATCATTATGAAAACCGGGTTTATTTAAAACGTATAGACAGTCCAATCCTCTACAAGTATGATACAAATAATATAATACGAAATAACCACACAAAAAAGAAGATATATGTTGAATATAATTTGTACTATAATACAATCTACCATATTTAGCTAACATAATTTTCAACTGCTCAGATGGAGGTAATCCGATAGGATCAAAATATATTATAAAATTATCATCGCGTTTCCATATACATATCCAATGTTCACCATCTAACCAAGATGGGTCAGTATTACAAATTAAACCTCTGTTCGGCTTAATAGTATCAGGTAATTCGTCCAAAGCATAAACGCCTATTATCATAGAATTCAAAACTGAGTCTGATTGTAATGCATCAGATATATCTAAGTTGCTCAACATAATGTTAAAATATTCCACCCGTGTAAACGCTACGTTCCCCGCTAATTTCTATAGAACTATCGTATTCGGCATATACTATTACATTTACTGTATCTGGTAAAGCTGTTGAAAATTTTGCACTTAACCGTGCACTACCTCGCTGTTTTGGGTGCCAAACTAAACTATCAGCATTATGATCTGCAGTTAAATCAAAACCGAAAGTTGTAAAACCATTGGCATAATCAAAAAAGCTAACTCTGAAAGATTGCTCGCAATATAATTTATTTATAGAATTCAAAAATGTGTAATATGAACCTACATATAAATCATCATCGAAAGTTTGTTCGTATTTATGCCCATTCACGGTTTTACCATTAACAGACAATTCCATTTCGTAGCAATCATAATGTTTAAAATTAAAAGGAGAAGATGCTATAGTACCATTAAATGCTGTATTATCTACTAAAAATATTAACACTCTCTTAGGAAGAAATGGATCACCCAAAAACAAATCGTCTTTAATCAAGCTTAAAGTCCTAGGTGCTACGCTAAATGTTTTTAACGAAACTCTATCCAAAGGATATTGAGCATTGGTTCCACTTAATAACTTTTTGCTTATTTCATTTGAAGTGACATCACTTAACTCTACGGTTCGTACAAACAATTTAGTATCTGACAGCTCAATCTTATAATCACCAGCACTACCTTGTAAACAAAAAGTAGGCTTTGATCTATGCAGTCTGAGTTTTATGGGTACGTTTGGAATTAACAATTTTGGTTGATTAAACATGTCCAAATGTAGTTTACCGCATAATTGAAATTTTTTTCCAATATTACCGTCTTTAATTATTCCAAGTAACTGCCTACCTCTGGGAATGTCTGCCGGTACATCATCCAAAGTCCCACCTTTCTGAGGTATAAATAAAGTTGTTCTCTCTAATTGATTTTCTCTTGTAGAACTTAAGAAAGTTTCTATGTAAGATCTATAAGCATAATATCGACCAACTCCACATTCTACACCGTTTAATAATAAATCAGCTCTCTCGAATAAAGAATGAAGAAAATTATTTATTGGAAAAGCGTGCTGATCGCCTGCGAAAACGGTTCCATCGGTTTTCGATATTTTAACGTCGGTTTGCAAATAACTTTCCGAAAGATCAACATAATGTGCAGATGGAGACTCTAAAAAGAACTCTAGTACGTTACTATTTGAATAATTTGAATTCGATGGATGTTTCTCTGTAAATGAACCGTCTATTATAGTTACCACAGTAGGTGGAATTTCAAAAACATCCACCTCACTCTTAGAAACTGGACAGCTGTTGGGATTCATTTATTCAAAAATATCACGTTTTGTTTTTCGTCTCTTCCTACGTCTTTTTGAAGGAATATCCGAATATTCTTGTAATTTACGTCTTTTTGATGGAATATCCGAATTATATTGTAATTTACGTTTAGGCCGTAAAAGATCTAAAGCTGCTTCTTTACCCCGAGTTCGAATAGATTCCGATAAATTTTGTCCACTCAATATATCGCTACCAACATTAGTGGCTGTTTCTAAACCCTTAAGAGAGATTTTCCCAGATTTTTTGCAATTGGCGCAATTGATCTGGCTAATTTGCCAAAAATAGAACCAAGTCCGTAACCTCTCTGATACCTATCTCCTATAAAAATAGGAATAGGACTATTCGCCATAACTTTAAATAATGAAACATCTATTTATATACATATATATTTAATATCAATCCTTATCCAATCAAAATGCGTTTAAATAATAAAACTAGAACAGTTTTACCATAATCCGTCCAAGGAGGTGGCATACCTGTAGAATCACGAATATATATCGAAATAGTGTCAAAATTCTTATGATGTATAGGAAAAAATTGCAAATTTGCGAATTCATAATATGTTGTTGATACAATATCATCAGAACGTGGGCATATTACTTTCAATAATTGCGAATTAGAATCGCCTACTATACTATGTGTACATATATCTGAATAAATATAAAGAGCGTCTATATGATCCAATTGATTAGTTACAATTAAAAAACAGTCTTTGGATTTTCCACCGGTATCTTTTAATTTTAGTTGATAATTTTCACGCAAATTAAGAAGATATCCCAATTCGGAAGTCCTTGTAATTTGCAAATCCATCGCCAACGAATAACGAGACATGCTTGTATGGTTTGCCATTCTAGTGAAACAAAGGTAGTTCACGTTTTGACGTTTTCTCACCTTAATGTCAATAACTACATCCCCGATTAAATCCTCAAATATGGTTTGGGACTCTTTCGCATCGATTGAATTCAAACCTGGTTCGATTAATTTATATTTCGTCTTTTCTAATTCTGACATAAATTCAGAATCTTTGTAAAAATGCAAAATTAATTTTCGTTGAACTAATTGCATCCTATCTATCAAATCTTCGAACGAACATTTGTCATCAAAAATAACACCATATTCAATCTTTGTAAATACACTTTTCCTCCATCTAATCGGACCTTTAACCCGAAGTTTCCTAGCAATAATACCGTAATTGGGATCTCTAACAATTGGTAAATCAGTTTCTGGCGTCAAGAAATTCATATCCACCACTATTCCATAAACAAATGCATACGATTGATCATCTGTGGAAAAGGTAAAATTTCTTTGTTCCAGGAGCGGGCTTTTAAATCTGGTTGGAATAATGGCTGATGATAAAGCTACACACCAATCATCCTCCTGTAACCGAATCTCACTAGGCAAACTCACGGTATATTCAGATAGTGAATTTCTGAATAAATCACCAGAAACATTAGACGGTAAAGTCACCGAAAACAGGCCCGTTGCTTCCATGTTTACTTAATTTAGGAGATGGAGACAAAAGTCCAACAGAACCCGACAGTAAACTAATCCAAATAGACGGTGTGTCCACGCCGTGTATACTAATATTTAATATAGCAGAAACACATACTATATAAAGCAAAAATACTTGACTGATATACACAACCTGTCCTTTGGAAACTTTATTATTGAAAAAAGTCCATTTTGACGATTGTCGTTTTAATCTGAGGTCGTGATCCATTCTCTTGGAATGTACGAATCGAAACTGGCTGGATAGCCGCTCCATCTAACTTTTATTTGATCCCCGTCTCGTTCTAATACACGTTCAATTTTCCATATAGTATCGGAATCAATCGTTACAGGTGATAACTCGCTCTCGTAGAATGTACCCAATATTTCCTCTGAATTGAGATCAGCTATTTTATATCTATGTGGTTTAGAACCAGGTACCAAAGACGTAATCTTAAACACTTCATAAGTATAATTGGCCAAAAAACCCTTTTCAAACTTATTTTTTAATTTTACCAAGCGAACGCTCTCTCCCACTTTAAATTTTGCTTTTGTAAGTGGTAATTTATAAGTCTTCGATTCATTTCTAGCTGCAATTGCTTGCGATGTCAAACACGAGACATCTTTCGGTGCCATTTTAATCGCTCTGTGTATCTTCGAATTATAGGAATTCACCAATTTAGGCAAAACTGTTAAATAGCGCATAGATTTAGATTTGAAGAAATATTTATACATTTTAGACTTTAAAGAGCGTTGTACTCTCTCAACCAAAGCGGCTTTCGTGTCATAATTTCCCGTAGAATATAAATGTACACCATTCTTCTTCAGAAATTGCTTAACGTTAGCGTTGTAGAACTCGGTTCCGCGATCAACATGTATACCGTTCGGTCGTTTGCGCTGTTTAAAAATCATTTCTAAAGCCTTCATTATGGAAACACCAGTCTTGTTCTTTAATGGTTTAACAATTAAAAATCTTGAAAAGCAATCAAAGCAAAACAACAGGTAGCAATAACCATCGTTTTGCTTGGATATATTTCGCACATCACTCAAATCCATCTGCCATATATTATTTACAGAATAAGACTCTGTTCTTGACCTAGGAAATATTATTCGTTTCGGCCTGTGCAACGAGTACGAATTTTGTTTTTGTAACCAAAGTCGAACATTTTTTCTCGATATTTTATTTTTTACTTCCTTATACAAATTATATTCAGATCCATAGGATGAGCGGTGAGATGGGTCGTAATAAATCGATGATAATAGATTATCAATTTGACGAGTCTGATGTCCATATAAAATGCTTCTGTTTTTTGCCTTTGGAGGCATCTGCAACTATCAGATCCGCTTTACGATATTTATTTCCTATGAAATGTGTTGGTATATTATTATCTCGTAATGATCGGGACAAACTATCCCAATTTCTAAGTGAACTGGGTTTCCTGACCTTGCTAGAAGGTATTATATCATTTACCAAATCAGTTATGCTTCCGATTGGCTTGTCAGATAATGAAATCATTCCACTGTCGTTAATTTCAATTCCTGGCATTCTTTTTAAATGCGATAAAAATAACGAGCCTTTTTTCTGGTAAATTTTTGGCAAACTCTCAATCGCTAAATCAATTTGGTTAGGTTCAGATAAAGCGACGTCACCGGCAGGCTCTTTCGTGATTTTAACTGGAATCGGCGTTGTTTTTATAGAATTCTTAGCCATGTCATATTCAATAGACGTGGAATTAATTTTTCTTTTCTTAACTGACTCGGGCATATCTTTATCGTCTAATATTTGATGCATTTTTTGTCTCACATCCTCTGTTTTCAACGATTGAATAGACTGAGAATTTTGCCAGTTTGCAAAAGTCTTAAAAGGCACCAAAACCATTTTTTCCATATTCAGAAAACTTTGCCTAAAATATCTCCTAAAACAGGAATTAAACTAGCAGCCAGTGCAGCCAAAAAACCGCCGTGTTGTAATTTTTTTTTCCTGGTTTTAACAGGATTAGACTTCTTTGACAAATGACGAATAGAACTTTTAAATGGTCTTAAATTAGCTTTAATTTTAGACGAGATTGGTACATTTCCTTTAAGCAAATTATTACAACATTCAGATAGACTGTCTAATCTCGGTCTGTTTAATGCCCTCACGTCTCCAGTGCGTAACATGTTTCTCAAATATTTTGCATTTTTTCTTAATTTCACGCTGGGGCCCATATCGTAGGATTTTCACTGAGCACGTCTGATCTCAATCGAAGGTTATCCGGACAAGTTTGGTTGAAATCCACCAGTAAATGAGAATATGGATCTGTTGTACACAATTTATATGCTTTTGATAAATTATTAATACCGCATTGGGTAGATAAGAAATTTATCTGACCACAATCTCTAGGAGATTTGAATAAAATAAAATAATTCGCGTTTAACGATAATTTTCTACATTTTCTTTCAAAAAGATTATGCGTCACGTATACCACACTACATCCTTCGTGATGTGATTTTCTAGCGAATATATCTGTTACATTATCGATCTCTTTGTCAATATGATCCATATCATCCAATATTAATAAATCGCAATCGCACAACGATTCTGGAATTTGGTTTACTAATTCTACATTATCAGACACCTGTTGATCACAATTAGGAGTCACGTAAGTAATTTTTTCTGGAACTGGGAACATTAATTTATCTTTATTTTCGATTAGACTATATATAAACGTAGATTTCCCACTAGCTGAAGGGCCATTTATTATGGCCCTAAATATATCCTGAAAACATACGTAATTGTACGTTTTCATTGTTTTATTGTTTTGTCAAACGCTCTTTAATTCAGTAAAACACAATTTTTTTTCCCACACTGGATGTCCGGCAAAATTGACAAGAGAGAATCTGATGTATACATAACAGTGGGTAGCCATATATAATCACACGCTTTGTCGACTTGATGCTATCGCGTTACAAACCGTATCGGCAGTTTAATGTCGCGAAACACCTATTGAATTCAAATTTTACTACCTGTTGTCGACCACCGCCCATAAAGATATACCGTGCTAACCCATTACAAACTGTCACCTCTGTTTAATATGGCGGAACCAATCTAAAGCCAGTTGAATTAAAACATTTACCACATGGGGGGCGCGGAAGGGTGTTGATATATCGTGTAATTTAAGTTTGCGGTAAAAAGAAGGATTTTATCGTGTTGAACAGATAGTTCAACTATAAACATTGGTAGAGGACATGAATAGTGTTCGGGAACGATTGATCAGCGCGATAGAGTTGGACACAACACCATCATGGATTAGACGGCCTGCTGTTGCTCAATTTGTCGACGATAGTTTCGACGAAACATTAGATGATGATCAATTCCATGACGCTCCTGCATGTGTAACATTGTTTTTTCTACTTAAAGGGAATGGAGGCCCACATGTTTTATTTTAGTGTGTTTTGTTTTTAAATCTAGTGTTGGCATTGTGAATTATATGCGGGGAATTATTTGCTACATGTGTTTTCTTAATAATCAGGTAAGTGAAATTTGTATATGTAAACATAACTGTTACATTTTTGTTTTGTTTTTATTCAGCATACTGTTTACTTCGCACATTTCAATGTAGATAATTGAAACACTCAAATGAGATATGTATATTATGGTAGAATCTACGCAAATTTTATTTCTTGTGCACGGAACAGGGATGATATATTGGTTAAGTATGTGGCAAATCTCATGTTTAACTGTTAGTTCAACTATAAACATTCACACATATTTCTCGAAATAGTTACTTTCGTCAGGTCTTGTTCCATCTGTAATAATTGAAGGTGATTCTGGTAATAATAAATCTTTTATGCTTTCCCAATCTTCATCTAGCGATGATAAATAACCAAATGGTTCAGTAGCATAATCTTTGATTATTCTGCGTTTATCTCCTGCTAATCTCATCGTTTTAGTCATGCGTTTTGAGTATATATGAAAATCTTTCGTCCTAACAAATTCGTTGGGAAAAACGGCTTGTAGACTGTTTTCCTCGCCTTTGACCAGTTTAGTCATGTTGTCGAAATCGATATTGGCGTTAATCCATTTGCTGACATTAAATCCTTTGACCTTTATAACTTTACGACCAGATTCGGCGACTTCATAAGCGTATGATTTTGATGCGGACGCGCAATACTTTTTTAATGTTAATTCACCTTGACATAAATCATTTTGTAGGTCTCCCAACATACAACCGTCGGGTAGATTAGGTCCATTTTCTGTGTGAATCCAGATACACGAGTCAGTGTCCATATAAATTGCGCGATCGCCTATGGTTTCCAAATGTTCAAGCATTGTTATTCTGGCATATGCCGTTATAAATGAAGCTAAAATCACATTGTTATTTCTGTTTTGGTTTTCTTTTAATTGTTTATACGTGACATACATAATTTCTCCTTTATCAAATAATTTAATATTTTCAATTCTGATATCTTTGTTGGCCCATAACTTGAAATATTGTTCCGTATCTTTTAAAATTTTAGTGGAACTCATTTGATCGCGCATTGCTAATCTACCGAATAAAGAGTTCATAATCAATTTCGCCATCATTCTCATCGTTGGATTTTCCTGCATTTTATATATATCTAGTTTTTGTCCAAATTTTTTGCCGTACTCCTCACAAAATTGCTGTTTTTGCTCCATAGTTTGAATATTTTGCGGGAACGGACTGGCATATGTTTTGAGACGATGGAAATATAATATAAACGGTTTAAAAATACCGCCAATTTTCACATCGTTTTCCGGGTAATGCCATACTTGATATATATGAATAACTTTGTAACCACGCGCGATGGCATATTCTATTTCAGGAGTGCACCACACGCCATAAATTCGTCTCTGATTTTCATCGTGTTCGCATTGGTTTTGATTGTTGTCTACCATGCATTTATTACATAGACCGAAAACTAATTTTCCGCTTTTAAGTTTTATTGGTAATACTGGATATATTAAATTGTTTGGCGGTAATATCAGACATTCAATCAAACCAAAATAGTTTTCGATATCATTCAAATCGGGATTTTTTATTACGGTGGGGTGTCCTATAGGAAATTTTTTATTAAGCATCATGGCGGGGTACAATGAATTCACGTCTGAAAATCTTATACTAGCATTCGGATATCCGCACACGGTTCCATCTTCGTTTTTTTCAGCTAAATATTTGAAAACTTCGCACCTGCCGCCGAATAATGATTTACGAGGGTCCAATGTGCCAGAAACCGTAGCATTTTGAATAAATGTTTTGAATTCTAAATCAGTTTGTAATTGTTTTTCGTATTCGCATTCCCATATAGTTATCAGCGGAATATATTGTTTTATTTCTTGTTCTCTTTCCATCGTTTTCTGATATATATCGTTGTACGATCTTCTCTGTAGAGGATGAATTGCATTTCTATCTTTTTGTTTTATACACGTATGACAATGATATTCGCACCCGTAAAATTCGAGTCCTATACCATTTATGCGATCATAACCATCTAGTCTATATTTTTCAAACAGAACATATTCTTGGGTTGAATTTCCTAAATATTGACATTGAAAACCCGTAGACTCTATATAATGAGCTATCCATAACAACGATTTGGTTGAATTAGCTTGTAACGGACATGAATTTATGGCAATGGTATTTTCTGGCATAAACATTTTCCTAAAAATTCGAAATGATATAGATGGAAGGGTGACTCCCTCATTAAATGGATCCGTGTTACACGTTGTCGTAAATATTTCTCTGAATTTAGAGCAACACATATGAAGCACCTTGCAGTCTATCATGCAATATTTCAATGCTTCTATTTCAAAATGGAATTTTCTATTTTTGTTTTTTTTATACCAATCATTAAAGATCAAAATACGATCTGTACTCATTTGTTCTAAATTATAATAATGCATCGCTGGCCATTCTCCTATATATTGTAATTTGTCATTATTTGCAAATGCGTGTGGAAAAAAGGATTTTGACGCGTTTTCTCCACAACCAAAAGACTTGGATGCTTTGTCTAAACTTACCGCAAAAAATAAATACGAATCTAGAAACTTCAAATTTTCTAATTGAATTGATAATATTTTGTTCCCTCTTTGAATTATATTTAATTTGTCGATATCTATATAATTGTTGAGTAAATAATCTAGTATAAAGTGATCGTCATATCTACCCGCGTTATGAGCTATACATATAGTAGCCTTCTTTACTTTGTTGTGTAGATTAAAAATTTTCTGCACAAATTGATGTATACAGTCTAGTCCGAATGTATGGTATTTTGTACGATCACAATGCAAGCATGTATTAAAAGACATATCATATATATTGATACAGGATTGACAAACAATATGTGCACAAACAAGATATGGTATATGTCTATTATTTTCGTCGCAAAATGTCTCGATATCATAGAATATATAATTAGTATTTTTAAATTCCTTTTTAGGATTTAACACTGTGATATAACATTTATGCTGATTTTCTTCTTCGTAATATGAACGACAATTTCTACAGAATTTATGATAGCATTTGTGCGATTGTGTTTTTCCATACATACGCGAACAATTATCGCATTTTTTATACTTAGTGCAGACATGGTTCAGAATATGATTTTCGAGACATTTTTTGGATTTGCACACAATTTCACACGTATCGCATTTAACAGCTGTAAATGGATCAAAATTGCAAGGTAATTCACCGTAGCAGAATTTACATATTTTGGCGCAATTATGTGATTTCACATAAATTTTACCACATATTTGACAAGTATGTTTATTCTTTAAAATTTTCAATACATCTCCGTTTTTCATTAACCAATAATGTTTGTTATGATATATAATATAAATATTAACTGTAGCTGTATATTCTCCTTTCCATATTATTCTATCGCAATTGTCTTTGACGATTATACACATTTCGTTTTGTATGAAATTTTGTATTTTTTGAACATCGGATAGATCGCATGGTGATGATATATCTATTTCAGCTTCATGAGATAGCTTTATAGCTTGTTTGTTTCTATACTTGGAATTATATTTTCTGCGTGCGTTGGTAAAATTTCTAACATTTCTGATATATAATTCGTCATCTTTGTTGGCTGGTATTTTAATCATTTCTCTCGCCATAACGATGCACATAGGTAAACATAAATTGTCGGTACACTCTCCTGCACATTCTGGCATTGTGATAATTAAGTTCGATGATGTAAACTTCTGATTCATCGTTTTAATTCGACCAGAACCCATAGGAATATATGCTATCGTTATATCCATAATAATAGTTCCGTCAATACGAAATTCTTGTTTGCTCTGTTGAATCGATTCAATTTTATTAATAATATCTTTTCCTTTGATAGTATCTTTTTGAAAATCAACCCATAAATCTAGGTCTAATGTTGGATGACTCAAAGTTAATCTAACATATCTCTGTCCCCATTGCTCAAAATCATACTCTGGTGCAACATTCTCGAGAATATCGTCAAATAATTGTTCTATATCTTGTGTTTCTAATATATCTGGTAAATTGATAAATTTTAAACTATAAACTTTGTTAGTGACTTTGAACTTTTTGGAACGAATTTCTCTCGTTTTTGTGATCTCATAAAACGGTCCCGGCTGTATATTTAAGGCATCTTCCGTAGCCATTATTGCGACAATATGGAATCTGAAAGGCAAATTTATGGGACTTTAATTTAGGTTATGATTAGGGATAAAGTAGAGAGCTTTGATGATATAGATGAATCAGTATATATAAAAAAGCTTTTGAATACATTTTCCCGAAAGATTCGGTTAATATAAATATGCCCAAAGACGTGAATGGCGCTAACTTCAATAATTTTTATGAAAATTAGTTACCCGGATTTTTTTATTCTGATTAATACGTGTATTATATATCGTTTGTAATTTGCCACTTTGCGATTAAATGCTGATTATAAGACGAAAATAAAAAAATAAAATAAAAAAAAAGACTTACCTTTTAAATCTGTAATTCTTTAAAGCGTGCACCTTAATAAATGCTTTAATTCTATTCAGCTTATATAGAGATGGTCTTGGCGCCATTAATTCTATCTAGTTCTATTTTAGGTAATTTAAACATTAAATTTGTCAGATATTAATGTGTTCTAGTTTTTTGGAACGTTGAACAAATACTCAGGTGTTGTTTATATGAAACTATGTTGTTTTTAAAAACATATCTATAATCCTTTCATTGAAATGCTTATTGGTAACTATGTAAGATATTCTGTTAATATCTTTTATGATAATGATTAATGACATTTTTTTTTATTGCTTTCTTGACATGACATCTTGATGTCATATATAAATTATGTGGTATTTAACTGGATAAATTAATTGCTTTTCGTTTACTTTATAAGAGTTTGTTGGAGTTTGGGCGTCTTTTGCTTACAATTTTTTCGAAATTTAAACTAGGAATTATGGAACCTTATTATTTTGCATTTTCACAAATTATAAGAATTATTCATTTTTTGAATGTTGTTCGCGTTGAATATGAGTTTAAACAGCAGCGGTTGCAATATTATAGGCGAGAATTTGTAGACGCTTGGGTACGCTACTGCGACGGGGATTTGACTGCGGACACCATTTTGGATAGAATTTATGATTTAATAATAGGTAAGTTATTATTTAATTGATTTCCATTATTTTTGATACATTCTTTGTTTTCACAGATATATATTTTTTTTTTATCGTGTGAAATTATAGGTTTTGATGTATTATTGCATTTTAAAGTATATTTATATCGAATTAGTTTTGATAAAAATAAATTAGGAGCTTTACGATAAATATTTTATATTTAAATATAGATTAATTACTATTGTTTACAGATATATATATATTTTTTTCAGTTGAATGTTCTTGTCTATCCGAATTAAGGATGAAAAACTTTCGTCTTTCTTGCCTACTGATTCAGAAGGCTGCTGGGTGGATTTCATTGTCTGACCCATTAATACCTGATGGGACTTTAGTGAACAATGAAAGACATTCAGCAGTAATGCGAATGGAGAATAATATCTGGCCTGCGGCAAATAGGATCAGAAGACGATACAGACCATACAACGTACACCATAGGCGACGAAACTCATCATCTACGGATGAGCAGACATCAACTGACGATATTAGACCGAGCAATTCACCCGTAGAGGAATAATGTATTTATATATTTTATTGTTATGTTTGTTATCATTATTAATCATTATAGGAACTAAAGTGTGAAGGGTTCCACATTTCGTTTTCTACGAGACTCTGTAATATCGAGTTTTATGAGATCGAATAGTGTTACCTACAAATCTACATTAACGAAGAAACAGTTCCGAAACTAACAAATATTCCATGTGTTTTAGCCTTGTGGTTTTTTACATGCACGAGGTTATTCACTAGCGAATAATTCATCTCATTTAGGACTATCCTATCATAACTAACCTACATATCAATACATGTATTCAATCATGCGTACTAATCCTTCAAATAGTTACTAGTTAGCCTGACTATATCATCTGCCTAGAAATAGTTTGCTTACTATAACCATCTGCCTAGAAATAGTTTGCTTACTATACCATCTGCCTAGAAATAGTTTGCTTACTATAACCATCTGCCTAGAAATAGTTTGCTTACTATAACCATCTGCCTAGAAATAGTTTGCTTAGTATGACTTACAATACCTTTAATTCTATAGAGTATACGAATTAGATATTCTTATACACTACTGACATAACACTCAAATATCAATAGTAATTAAAATATTTCACCTAGTGTCGGTGAACCCTGACCACACAGTAGGTGAACTTTTATATATAGAATGACTCTTTCATTGCACCTCAATGATTCACTTCAATAACAAGGGCTGCGCAGGACAGGTAGTTAACCCGTTCTATAGCTATTTGCGCATTAATATTATTAGATCAGTTTTAAATTCATAACCCATAACAGTTGCATAAATGCACATTGTCTGCACGGCACTGCACGCTCTTGTTTATCATTATCTTTATCCAGAAACAAGTCGAATTAACTTGCAGTATATACCCCATAATCATAACATGTTCTCAGAAAGGTATGTGTAGTTATATTCACTTAGCGACTTTCTTCCTCTCTGTATTACTTTGTTTCCCTCTCTATGGATATTAGTTCCGCGAATGACTACTTCTTCGATTTTTATTCAGCTCGAAGTCAGAATTGCTCTAATAAAGTAATGCTTTAAATAATCATGAAAGGGTTAAAGATTTATTCAATGTTCACGCTGCCACTGGCCAAATGCAAAACTTATTCTCAAAATCTCATTTGCCAAGTGATTTCTTCATTCCAAAATAAATACAGAAACTATTTATTTATAAATAAAACCATTCGTGTTACGAAATTCCCATGCCACAGTTTCGTTTTAGCGGTCTTCATAATGTTAACACCTCCAACAACAGGACAGGTAGTTAACCCGTTCTATTTGCGCATTACTATTATTAGATCATTTTATAGTTGTGCACCGCGATGCACAAACTGACATAAATATTTTAATAAACGTCACATATCCTCTGACAGTTTCGGTTCCAACGTTCCAAAACAGATTATAAAACTGCCACCATGTGCAGTGAGTAATGCATACAGTAATGCTCTAAATAATCGACTCCTTAACCACGGCAGAATTATGGGTAATTTTTTCGGGATTTAGTCGAAAATATGGCTTGTTGCCATTCATCGGAAAGCTCTCACTGAGAGCTTTCGGTGAATGGCAACAAGCCATATTTCCGACTAAATCCTGAAAAGTTACCCATAATTTTGATGTGGTTAAGGAGTCGATTGTTTAGAGCATTACTGTTGTTCTGCTTTAAAGTCATTTCTCTGTTGAAATATATATTGTGCTTGTTTGTTGTTGCTTTGGTTTCTTGTTATAGTTTATGGAATTTTGAATCATCTTATTTCTTGTTCCAATGGAGTTTGTAGTAATTTGTATGGGTCAGTTCTTATTCACATAATATAATTTTTTGCCGATTCTATCAAGTATATAATTATATCTTTAGATTCCTTTTTTTTAGCAGTGTAGATTGTCTTATAATTACTTCTTTTTTTTGCCTCATTTGAAATAATCTTTCCTGTTTTTCTTAATTTTATGAGATTTTTCCAGTAGGCCCACTAAATTTAAAGTATTGACATTTCTTAGTATATGCTAATTTGTCCACATTGTAGTTGAACTGAAATTCTTTCTGAATAGCTCGTATATCGGGGATTTCATTCCTCAATTTTGAGCAGTATATTGCGTATTTTACAAATATGAGAATGCGCTTACTGTATAAGCTCGTCTTCTCTACAACCAACTGATCTTCCAACTAAAGCAAGTGGAGCGATATTTGTAGATTATATATATTTTTTTCGAATATCCAGTCAGTAACCTCACCCCATATAGTTTGTTTATGATTGGGCAATTATAGAATAATAAATGTAGAATTGTTTCTGTTTCGGATTTACAAAAGGAGCATCGATCATCATCTCAATTATTTTTGATTTTTAAAGCAACGGCTTTCATTTCTTCGCTTAGTTTGTAGATTTTATATTCGAGGTGTTATCTTTTTTTCTCTGCTGTGTCATTTTGTTATGCTAGTAAGTTATGTTGTCAAATTATTTGATGTTAGTTTTCTGTTTTCCCAAATATCCTTTCACTTTGTTATGCACAATCGCGAAGATAACAAAATAAATGAATGTGACATGTTCCGAGTATATATGTTAAAGTCAGATTGTGAAACCAGTCATTTCGTGAAATGACTAAAATTTTCAGTCATTTCGCGAAACCACTATGAGGGCCAGTCACTTCATGAAATAACTGAAATTTCCAGTCATTTCATGAAATGACTGAAATTTAGTTATATTCTTTACACAATCTGACTAATTTCAGTCAACTTGTGTAATTTGACTGAAATTTCCAGTCATTTCATGAAATGACTGAAATTTAGTTATATTCTTTACACAATCTGACTTATTTCAGTCAACTTGTGTAATTTCACTTGTATACTGCTATAATTCACAAAATGACTGGGTGAGCAGTTTGATCTTAAGAAAACACTTCTGAATTGTAATCACCTGATCAATATTAAGATAGACAAACTGTTTGATCTTAAGAAAATACTTATGAATTGTAGTCACTCGATTACAATTAAGACATGTAGGTGAACTGTTTGATACTAAGAGAACACAATTGAACTGTGGTCACTTGGTCAGTACATGTATTTAAGACAGATCTTCCAGCTCATTTCCATTGTTGATTCAGTTTATTGCTCAAACTACTATTCCTTGTCTACAATTAAAATGTCAGACAGTATAGAGTTTAGGTTCTGTAGTGATTTGTTTGAGAAGTACAGTAAATGTCCGAAATACCTTATTCCCAAGGATGATTACTTTAAGACAATAGAAGAAATCAAACTATTTCAAAGTATATTTTATGTTTCTATTACATTTATGATTTACTTTTATGAATAAAAATTAAATCAAGTCCTAATTTTATGTTCACAATTGAAGTCCCCGAACCAAAACTAGTATTCAGTCATTTCGTGAAATGTCTGACCACTAATTTCAGTCATTTCATGAAGTGACTGGCTCTCACAGTGGTTTCGCGAAATGACTAAACATTTTAGTCATTTCAAGAAATGACTGGTTTCACAATCTGACTGTAACATATATATCTCAGTTTATCCACCGCTCACTACGTCCATTGACTACATAAAGCCTGCCTAATAAACGTTACGTTTATTACGTCAATGTAGCTTTATTAGGTCAACGTAGCTTTATTAGGTTAGTACTACTTTTATGGCGTAATTTGATATGCAAATTGCGCAGGTAACTAGGGACGTCAACCGGCCTTAATGACGTCATTGTGATTTCAGAACGTTTTTGTCGTGTATAATTCACTAAAATAATTCGAAAATGATATATATTTTAGCTCTAAAACATCTATAAATCCTCAGAACAAGGTCTGCTTATAATAAATATAAAAATGCCAACGAACTATTTCGCTCTAGGCTGCATTCCGGTTTTCCCACGTCATGAATGCTAATTGGTTTGCTTGACCTAATAAATGTAATGGCGTCATCGAAGTAACACATGTTAAACTGAGGAAAATGACAGATTTACCTCACAAAAGGCAAGTTTTGTGCGATGGATAAATAAAATATGTAGCTAATGTCGTCGCTTAAATTGTTTATGTCCGTGAGGGGGATTTGAGCATCTATTGGGCGAGGCTCTATTCTATATATAATTGCCTTATTAGTTCTTTTGGGTTATCGGGTGTGGTGGGTCTGGGTTGGGTGGGGATGGGCTATGGCTAATAATATGGTTTAATGTACTTTTTCCTGAGATCAGTAAGTTTGTTGCACTTCAAAATAACGTGATATTCGACTCCAAGGCCATTGTTACACAATTTAGGCTTTCTACCTTGTGAACTTGTCCAACACAGGAGCCTGTCTCGATAGGAAGTCGGTGATTCCTAATACGGAATTTCATCAGGCGTGAAACGACATTATGGTTGGTGTGTGAAATACATTTTCTGTGCCAAAGTCTGGCTTAATTATTCTGTAAAATGCCATCTTATTTGAATTCGCTATTCTTGCTGTCCATTCCCATTAGTAGAGTCGCTTATGTACTTTCGTGGGAATTTTTTGAACAAATGTAGAGACTATTCTAATATGATAGGGTATCACTTACTTTGTCGGAAAAAGTTTGTTAGACTTCATGGGTCCGCGACTGGAGAGAATTATGACGTCACAAAGATGACGTCATTGTCAGTTCAGTTTAGATGTAGGGTTGTCATGAGAACTGACGAATTCTGCGCATATTTCTTAATTGTTATACATTTGTTTTCATTTAGGGCAATTCATCAATAGTAATTCTCAAAGAACAATACCCAAATTTACGGGAAAATGTTATTCCAGTCAAAGATGGCTGCCAAAATGGCACCTGAAAATCAACAATTTTGCGATTTTCAAAAATATCATGTAATAGTCCTTCCGTTTGTTAGCGACGGCGAATTGTGAAAATTATGTGTTTACTTATTGCTTCCGTAATGTAGTGCACCAATTTTATTGTACAAAACATGTTCGATCTGTCAAAATTCCACTTTAGACAACCGAATTATAGCTTCCTGACAAAAATCAATTCCGATATTGTAGCAATAGATATAAAGAAATGAGTGGAATTCAGTGATGGGAAAGAAATATTCGTGCCACATACGGAGTTATTGTCACATTTCAACAGAACTGTTCAATTTCACCCAAGATGGCTACCAAAATGGCAGTCAAAATACAAAATTCAGTGTTCGTTACACCACCAAATATCGCCCTGGCATTCCGTTATGCGGAATTAGGTTAATCGGCTACTTTTAGGTAAATGCGCATAGCTTTAATTTCTTATACAAATTAGCGATGTTCTATACGGCATACGTGTCATTTCTTTAAATTTCCTGAAATTTAGTGAGGAGGGTGTTGAATAGAAAATCCAACTCACTATGTGAAATTAGAAAGTATCTTAGACCGACATCTTAGCTTGGGGGACAAGTGTTACCATCCCAATGTCTAGCCTTATGTGTTATACATGTACTCTAAGCCAGAGTATTAATTGAGAAATATTGGTGGTTACCTTATCAAATGGTAATTGATGATGCAGATAAGCGTTGGTGCCAGTTCTTGTCGTGACATATCAGTAGAAAATGCATAAATATAGATTATCATATAAGGTAGCAATACACAATTGTTTATTATGATAGCTATGAAGTGGGATTGTACTTCTCAGCTAATCTTGGCAAGCAAGAAACAACACATCCTTGTTTATAAAACACAAACAATAGTATAATTAATTATATGGCTGTCATTTGGCCTGCTTGTCTTACTGTTTGTTGCGCTGTAACCTTTAATTAAATTTGCACGGTAACACAATTTGAACCTCGTTTAATTTATTTAGCAGGTTTCAATCGCATTGATAACAACGGCAGCTTAAAATATATCCGTATAAGGGGTAGCGTCCCGTATCAAGCTTAAAGCGATATATTGTGATTGTGAATATCAGGTTCTGAAATCTGAATGATGGTATTCAACAAAGTAGTCCAACCACTTTCATAGCATATGTGGAGTTTTGAGACGTTACTATAAGTTATTGACCTCCGATAACATATTTATTCAGTTGAAATGAACATTATCATACACCAGACTAGATCGCCGAAAACAGGCGAAATGGTGTGTTCTTGGCTTTCCTCGTGTTGAGTTAATTGGTGATAGCTACACAAAGTGATTCGCCAAATATAGGAAAGCTGCATTGGCATGAACACAGTAGGCTGGTATGGACCAGTGATAGTACACAGCCAACTAATATCCCATATTGATTTTTATGATTTAGGCATGTGAAGAGTTAATGAGACAATGCATTTCATTTTACATCAGTTCAATAGGAAAGTGATTCTTGGCAATGGTTATTATCGCATTGCCGGTCGCACTTGATTGGTGATTATTTTGAAGTTTATCGAAATCAACAGGGAATGCGCAACTGCTCCGCATATCCAACCATTCAGCTTAGATGATGAAAGAATGTGAATGGTAGACGCAATAGATACGATCCAAAATTGGACAGGCGATACTTATTATAATACTATAATTCCTGTATCTTGACGAACTGTATGACCACACATTGGAAAACGGGTAAGGCGGTGGGAAACGAGTGAGGCGTCCTTTGGTAGTGACGGGTCTTCTGGTGTCATGTCATCAGTTTTATTTATTATGTCCAATATACTCTGGAATCCAGGTTCTAAATACTGAATAACATTGTGGGCAACGCAGTCCACTAACTTCTTACAGCATAATGTGAAGTACTAGTTGGAGTTAATAACAGCTCGTGACGTGCCATGTTGATTCTGGGTTAGAACGTTATCATGAAACAAATGAAATGCGGAAATGAAGGAAGTTGAATTAGCACGCGTAACTACGGAGGTGGTCACGGTTTACTATAATAATAATTGCACCTTTCAGATCATATTATATAGGCCGATTCATATATATCCTAATGCCCCAAACTGTTCCAATTATATTCGACTAGGAGTTATCAGATCAGTCTGGCTATATCCCACAAATTGTATATACCATGCCGCATTCATGCATCGTGATAATCTACCCCAACCAAGTGGCATATATAGAGTAACTTCAGCAGAACACGGTCATGATGATGCTATTGTACGAAGAGCTCCATACATGTTCACGTGATAAGCAATCCAGTTTGGTCAGATAGACCTTAGTTTAAACAGTATTTATTCCATGAATTATACAGCAACAATATATATATGTTTAATCATAGACCGGATTCGACATCAACTGTGCATGCTTATGTGAGTCATTTCCGGGAATTATTTTATATTCACCCCACCTAACGACAGCGTCTATATACACATTAGCGGTACTTGTATATGAGACAAATTAATTATATACACACATGTAGTTATACAAAAATATGCTAATATCGCTGTAATACAAATAAAATTCTTGCTTAAGTTCTAGTTCAAATTTGTAAAGATCCCATCTTGGTCGACATATTAATGTATATGCGGAAATGTACCGGCACTTAGTGTGAACTGATGACAAGAAGTTTAAGAATGAGGCAATCATCAACATTTCTTCCTACACATATTTGCCAGAATGATGGAAGGGGGTGTCTGATTGTCGATTGTCCATTCCAATCACCAAGGGTATCCATACAAGGATTGATTTTACGAAGACTTTTCATGAATATTATGTCAGAAAACGTCCGTGTTGCCACGAAAAGCAGTACCTTGCTTTTTTCATTGGAGAATTCAAAGCGCCACTTTTTACTATAGATGTGACAAATATTAAGAAGTCTGCGTAAGCCACCTTCAGTGAGAGAGAGAACAGTGATGTCATCTGCCGTTGTCGGCGATGCGCATGATGTTGAACCTATATATAGGCCATCAGTTGATTTTGCAAGATCCGCAAGAAGCTCATCAATGAAGACTAGATAAAGGAAGGGAGACAAGATACCTCCTTGTCTTGTGCCTTGTTCGATGACAAATGATTCAGAAATATTTCCCTTATACATGACGTGACTCTGAACCTTTGAATACATAATTAGTTTCAATGTAAGACCTGTGACACCTTTCTTGTGTAATTTGTAAATGAGACCTTCGTGCCACACTCGATCAAAGGCTTTCTTTGAATCTAAAAATGCCGCATAGACACTTGATCCATATGCTTCTGCATACGCAAATGCTTCCTGTAGCTCGAATGTAGTTATCGTGCATCCCACGCCCCTTTGAAATCCGTTCTGTAAGCTGCTTGGGAAATTCTTAAACAATCGGCTTTGCCGAAGTCGTCGAAGAAGAATCGCCTCAAGCAGCTTATAGAGCACAGAGAGAAGTGTGATCGCACGATAACTATCAGGTACATGAGGTGGTTTTGGGTCGCCTTTGAATATGGGTACAATGAGGCCTTTTTTCATGTCAGGGGGAATATAGGCAAACCGCAAAATTTGGGAATAAAATATACATAAAATATCACATAATGCGGGCGGTGCATTAATAATATGTTCGTTCACTAGCTCATCAAGACCGCCCGCCTTGTTTGCTTTGAACTCCTTTATTGAGTCAGTCAATTCGGCCATTGAGACATAATTAGCGAAGTCAGGGATGCCACTTTCAGATTGGCTATCAGATAAAATTGTGTCAACATGTACACTGACTGCGTTTCCAAAAGTTGAGTTCGTATGTGATGAACATTTATATAGCTCAGAAAAATAGCTTTTCCACCCTTGGGCAATATGAGAAGGATCTCTGCACATGATTCCATTGAATAACATTTCCGTACCGGGTGTGATATAACACCTGTCTTTGGAGTTTACAGCTTTCCAAAAGCGTTTTTGATCACTTTTAGCATAAGCTTCTACTCGACTCGCGGTATTTGAGAGGTAATTTTTAATGGTGGAACGTTGCACTCTGCGAAATTCACGCTTTTTATCCCGATAAGCTCGAAAAGCGTGGTTCGATGAGCAGCTGGGCTTCCCCTTCGAAATCTCTAATAAAGTAATGCTTTAAATAATCATGAAAGGGTTAAAGATTTATTCAATGTTCACGCTGCCACTGGCCAAATGCAAAACTTATTCTCAAAATCTCATTTGCCAAGTGATTTCTTCATTCCAAAATAAATACAGAAACTATTTATTTATAAATAAAACCATTCGTGTTACGAAATTCCCATGCCACAGTTTCGTTTTAGCGGTCTTCATAATGTTAACACCTCCAACAACAGGACAGGTAGTTAACCCGTTCTATTTGCGCATTACTATTATTAGATCATTTTATAGTTGTGCACCGCGATGCACAAACTGACATAAATATTTTAATAAACGTCACATATCCTCTGACAGTTTCGGTTCCAACGTTCCAAAACAGATTATAAAACTGCCACCATGTGCAGTGAGTAATGCATACAGTAATGCTCTAAATAATCGACTCCTTAACCACGGCAGAATTATGGGTAATTTTTTCGGGATTTAGTCGGAAATATGGCTTGTTGCCATTCATCGGAAAGCTCTCACTGAGAGCTTTCGGTGAATGGCAACAAGCCATATTTCCGACTAAATCCTGAAAAGTTACCCATAATTTTGATGTGGTTAAGGAGTCGATTGTTTAGAGCATTACTGTTGTTCTGCTTTAAAGTCATTTCTCTGTTGAAATATATATTGTGCTTGTTTGTTGTTGCTTTGGTTTCTTGTTATAGTTTATGGAATTTTGAATCATCTTATTTCTTGTTCCAATGGAGTTTGTAGTAATTTGTATGGGTCAGTTCTTATTCACATAATATAATTTTTTGCCGATTCTATCAAGTATATAATTATATCTTTAGATTCCTTTTTTTTTAGCAGTGTAGATTGTCTTATAATTACTTCTTTTTTTTGCCTCATTTGAAATAATCTTTCCTGTTTTTCTTAATTTTATGAGATTTTTCCAGTAGGCCCACTAAATTTAAAGTATTGACATTTCTTAGTATATGCTAATTTGTCCACATTGTAGTTGAACTGAAATTCTTTCTGAATAGCTCGTATATCGGGGATTTCATTCCTCAATTTTGAGCAGTATATTGCGTATTTTACAAATATGAGAATGCGCTTACTGTATAAGCTCGTTTTCTCTACAACCAACTGATCTTCCAACTAAAGCAAGTGGAGCGATATTTGTAGATTATATATATTTTTTTCGAATATCCAGTCAGTAACCTCACCCCATATAGTTTGTTTATGATTGGGCAATAATAGAATAATAAATGTAGAATTGTTTCTGTTTCGGATTTACAAAAGGAGCATCGATCATCATCTCAATTATTTTTGATTTTTAAAGCAACGGCTTTCATTTCTTCGCTTAGTTTGTAGATTTTATATTCGAGGTGTTATCTTTTTTTCTCTGCTGTGTCATTTTGTTATGCTATTAAGTTATGTTGTCAAATTATTTGATGTTAGTTTTCTGTTTTCCCAAATATCCTTTCACTTTGTTATGCACAATCGCGAAGATAACAAAATAAATGAATGTGACATGTTCCGAGTATATATGTTACAGTCAGATTGTGAAACCAGTCATTTCGTGAAATGACTAAAATTTTCAGTCATTTCGCGAAACCACTATGAGGGCCAGTCACTTCATGAAATAACTGAAATTTCCAGTCATTTCATGAAATGACTGAAATTTAGTTATATTCTTTACACAATCTGACTTATTTCAGTCAACTTGTGTAATTTCACTTGTATACTGCTATAATTCAAAAAATGACTGGGTGAGCAGTTTGATCTTAAGAAAACACTTCTGAATTGTAATCACCTGATCAATATTAAGATAGACAAACTGTTTGATCTTAAGAAAATACTTATGAATTGTAGTCACTCGATTACAATTAAGACATGTAGGTGAACTGTTTGATACTAAGAGAACACAATTGAACTGTGGTCACTTGGTCAGTACATGTATTTAAGACAGATCTTCCAGCTCATTTCCATTGTTGATTCAGTTTATTGCTCAAACTACTATTCCTTGTCTACAATTAAAATGTCAGATAGTATAGAGTTTAGGTTCTGTAGTGATTTGTTTGAGAAGTACAGTAAATGTCCGAAATACCTTATTCCCAAGGATGATTACTTTAAGACAATAGAAGAAATCAAACTATTTCAAAGTATATTTTATGTTTCTATTACATTTATGATTTACTTTTATGAATAAAAATTAAATCAAGTCCTAATTTTATGTTCACAATTGAAGTCCCCGAACCAAAACTAGTATTCAGTCATTTCGTGAAATGTCTGACCACTAATTTCAGTCATTTCATGAAGTGACTGGCTCTCACAGTGGTTTCGCGAAATGACTAAACATTTTAGTCATTTCAAGAAATGACTGGTTTCACAATCTGACTGTAACATATATATCTCAGTTTATCCACCGCTCACTACGTCCATTGACTACATAAAGCCTGCCTAATAAACGTTACGTTTATTACGTCAATGTAGCTTTATTAGGTCAACGTAGCTTTATTAGGTTAGTACTACTTTTATGGCGTAATTTGATATGCAAATTGCGCAGGTAACTAGGGACGTCAACCGGCCTTAATGACGTCATTGTGATTTCAGAACGTTTTTGTCGTGTATAATTCACTAAAATAATTCGAAAATGATATATATTTTAGCTCTAAAACATCTATAAATCCTCAGAACAAGGTCTGCTTATAATAAATATAAAAATGCCAACGAACTATTTCGCTCTAGGCTGCATTCCGGTTTTCCCACGTCATGAATGCTAATTGGTTTGCTAGACCTAATAAATGTAATGGCGTCATCGAAGTAACGAATGTTAAACTGAGGAAAATGACAGATTTACCTCACAAAAGGCAAGTTTTGTGCGATGGATAAATAAAATATGTAGCTAATGTCGTCGCTTAAATTGTTTATGTCCGTGAGGGGGATTTGAGCATCTATTGGGCGAGGCTCTATTCTATATATAATTGCCTTATTAGTTCTTTTTGGGTTATCGGGTGTGGTGGGTCTGGGTTGGGTGGGGATGGGCTATGGCTAATAATATGGTTTAATGTACTTTTTCCTGAGATCAGTAAGTTTGTTGCACTTCAAAATAACGTGATATTCGACTCCAAGGCCATTGTTACACAATTTACGCTTTCTACCTTGTGAACTTGTCCAACACAGGAGCCTGTCTCGATAGGAAGTCGGTGATTCCTAATACGGAATTTCATCAGGCGTGAAACGACATTATGGTTGGTGTGTGAAATACATTTTCTGTGCCAAAGTCTGGCTTAATTATTCTGTAAAATGCCATCTTATTTGAATTCGCTATTCTTGCTGTCCATTCCCATTAGTAGAGTCGCTTATGTACTTTCGTGGGAATTTTTTGAACAAATGTAGAGACTATTCTAATATGATAGGGTATCACTTACTTTGTCGGAAAAAGTTTGTTAGACTTCATGGGTCCGCGACTGGAGAGAATTATGACGTCACAAAGATGACGTCATTGTCAGTTCAGTTTAGATGTAGGGTTGTCATGAGAACTGACGAATTCTGCGCATATTTCTTAATTGTTATACATTTGTTTTCATTTAGGGCAATTCATCAATAGTAATTCTCAAAGAACAATACCCAAATTTACGGGAAAATGTTATTCCAGTCAAAGATGGCTGCCAAAATGGCACCTGAAAATCAACAATTTTGCGATTTTCAAAAATATCATGTAATAGTCCTTCCGTTTGTTAGCGACGGCGAATTGTGACAATTATGTGTTTACTTATTGCTTCCGTAATGTAGTGCACCAATTTTATTGTACAAAACATGTTCGATCTGTCAAAATTCCACTTTAGACAACCGAATTATAGCTTCCTGACAAAAATCAATTCCGATATTGTAGCAATAGATATAAAGAAATGAGTGGAATTCAGTGATGGGAAAGAAATATTCGTGCCACATACGGAGTTATTGTCACAATTCAACAGAACTGTTCAATTTCACCCAAGATGGCTACCAAAATGGCAGTCAAAATACAAAATTCAGTGTTCGTTACACCACCAAATATCGCCCTGGCATTCCGTTATGCGGAATTAGGTTAATCGGCTACTTTTAGGTAAATGCGCATAGCTTTAATTTCTTATACAAATTAGCGATGTTCTATACGGCATACGTGTCATTTCTTTAAATTTCCTGAAATTTAGTGAGGAGGGTGTTGAATAGAAAATCCAACTCACTATGTGAAATTAGAAAGTATCTTAGACCGACATCTTAGCTTGGGGGACAAGTGTTACCATCCCAATGTCTAGCCTTATGTGTTATACATGTACTCTAAGCCAGAGTATTAATTGAGAAATATTGGTGGTTACCTTATCAAATGGTAATTGATGATGCAGATAAGCGTTGGTGCCAGTTCTTGTCGTGACATATCAGTAGAAAATGCATAAATATAGATTATCATATAAGGTAGCAATACACAATTGTTTATTATGATAGCTATGAAGTGGGATTGTACTTCTCAGCTAATCTTGGCAAGCAAGAAACAACACATCCTTGTTTATAAAACACAAACAATAGTATAATTAATTATATGGCTGTCATTTGGCCTGCTTGTCTTACTGTTTGTTGCGCTGTAACCTTTAATTAAATTTGCACGGTAACACAATTTGAACCTCGTTTAATTTATTTAGCAGGTTTCAATCGCATTGATAACAACGGCAGCTTAAAATATATCCGTATAAGGGGTAGCGTCCCGTATCAAGCTTAAAGCGATATATTGTGATTGTGAATATCAGGTTCTGAAATCTGAATGATGGTATTCAACAAAGTAGTCCAACCACTTTCATAGCATATGTGGAGTTTTGAGACGTTACTATAAGTTATTGACCTCCGATAACATATTTATTCAGTTGAAATGAACATTATCATACACCAGACTAGATCCCCGAAAACAGGCGAAATGGTGTGTTCTTGGCTTTCCTCGTGTTGAGTTAATTGGTGATAGCTACACAAAGTGATTCGCCAAATATAGGAAAGCTGCATTGGCATGAACACAGTAGGCTGGTATGGACCAGTGATAGTACACAGCCAAATAATATCCCATATTGATTTTTATGATTTAGGCATGTGAAGAGTTAATGAGACAATGCATTTCATTTTACATCAGTTCAATAGGAAAGTGATTCTTGGCAATGGTTATTATCGCATTGCCGGTCGCACTTGATTGGTGATTATTTTGAAGTTTATCGAAATCAACAGGGAATGCGCAACTGCTCCGCATATCCAACCATTCAGCTTAGATGATGAAAGAATGTGAATGGTAGACGCAATAGATACGATCCAAAATTGGACAGGCGATACTTATTATAATACTATAATTCCTGTATCTTGACGAACTGTATGACCACACATTGGAAAACGGGTAAGGCGGTGGGAAACGAGTGAGGCGTCCTTTGGTAGTGACGGGTCTTCTGGTGTCATGTCATCAGTTTTATTTATTATGTCCAATATACTCTGGAATCCAGGTTCTAAATACTGAATAACATTGTGGGCAACGCAGTCCACTAACTTCTTACAGCATAATGTGAAGTACTAGTTGGAGTTAATAACAGCTCGTGACGTGCCATGTTGATTCTGGGTTAGAACGTTATCATGAAACAAATGAAATGCGGAAATGAAGGAAGTTGAATTAGCACGCGTAACTACGGAGGTGGTCATGGTTTACTATAATAATAATTGCACCTTTCAGATCATATTATATAGGCCGATTCATATATATCCTAATGCCCCAAACTGTTCCAATTAAATTCGACTAGGAGTTATCAGATCAGTCTGGCTATATCCCACAAATTGTATATACCATGCCGCATTCATGCATCGTGATAATCTACCCCAACCAAGTGGCATATATAGAGTAACTTCAGCAGAACACGGTCATGATGATGCTATTGTACGAAGAGCTCCATACATGTTCACGTGATAAGCAATCCAGTTTGGTCAGATAGACCTTAGTTTAAACAGTATTTATTCCATGAATTATACAGCAACAATATATATATGTTTAATCATAGACCGGATTCGACATCAACTGTGCATGCTTATGTGAGTCATTTCCGGGAATTATTTTATATTCACCCCACCTAACGACAGCGTCTATATACACATTAGCGGTACTTGTATATGAGACAAATTAATTATATACACACATGTAGTTATACAAAAATATGCTAATATCGCTGTAATACAAATAAAATTCTTGCTTAAAGGCACGGTTGGCCTTAATTGTCGAAAATATTCATATTAGTTCCAAACACCGTAAACAGAAAAACATTAAAACGCATACAGTTTCGTTCATATATACCATGCTGACCATCGCGTAAACAGCATGCTATCATAAAGACTTACTATATTTTACATAAGCAAGAGCCTGATTGTGTTACAGAAGACAGCACAGTGTCACTGGCTAATCACACACAAATGATATAAACGCTCTTTATTAGTTCCATATCAGGAATTCAGCAACAAATAACGCTCTTTATGTTTACCATCATAATATAAACAAACACCAGAAAAGTTACTTTTTATGCTTTTGTTTACATAACAATGGTCAAACAAATGACAATAACATACTGTTTGTGCGATATTTCTTATTTGTATACGGACAAAGTCGGACATTTTGATGTTCTTTCTGTTTGTGGCGGTTTCTGATGGGTGGAAATATTTTCACAGGATACCCACCGCCAAGGCCAACCGTACCTTTAAGTTCTAGTTCAAATTTGTAAAGATCCCATCTTGGTCGACATATTAATGTATATGCGGAAATGTACCGGCACTTAGTGTGAACTGATGACAAGAAGTTTAAGAATGAGGCAATCATCAACATTTCTTCCTACACATATTTGCCAGAATGATGGAAGGGGGTGTCTGATTGTCGATTGTCCATTCCAATCACCAAGGGTATCCATACAAGGATTGATTTTACGAAGACTTTTCATGAATATTATGTCAGAAAACGTCCGTGTTGCCACGAAAAGCAGCACCTTGCTTTTTTCATTGGAGAATTCAAAGCGCCACTTTTTACTATAGATGTGACAAATATTAAGAAGTCTGCGTAAGCCACCTTCAGTGAGAGAGAGAACAGTGATGTCATCTGCCGTTGTCGGCGATGCGCATGATGTTGAACCTATATATAGGCCATCAGTTGATTTTGCAAGATCCGCAAGAAGCTCATCAATGAAGACTAGATAAAGGAAGGGAGACAAGATACCTCCTTGTCTTGTGCCTTGTTCGATGACAAATGATTCAGAAATATTTCCCTTATACATGACGTGACTCTGAACCTTTGAATACATAATTAGTTTCAATGTAAGACCTGTGACACCTTTCTGGTGTAATTTGTAAATGAGACCTTCGTGCCACACTCGATCAAAGGCTTTCTTTGAATCTAAAAATGCCGCATAGACACTTGATCCATATGCTTCTGCATACGCAAATGCTTCCTGTAGCTCGAATGTAGTTATCGTGCATCCCACGCCCCTTTGAAATCCGTTCTGTAAGCTGCTTGGGAAATTCTTAAACAATCGGCTTTGCCGAAGTCGTCGAAGAAGAATCGCCTCAAGCAGCTTATAGAGCACAGAGAGAAGTGTGATCGCACGATAACTATCAGGTACATGAGGTAATTTTGGGTCGCCTTTGAATATGGGTACAATGAGGCCTTTTTTCATGTCAGGGGGAATATAGGCAAACCGCAAAATTTGGGAATAAAATATACATAAAATATCACATAATGCGGGCGGTGCATTAATAATATGTTCGTTCACTAGCTCATCAAGACCGCCCGCCTTGTTTGCTTTGAACTCCTTTATTGAGTCAGTCAATTCGGCCATTGAGACATAATTAGCGAAGTCAGGGATGCCACTTTCAGATTGGCTATCAGATAAAATTGTGTCAACATGTACACTGACTGCGTTTCCAAAAGTTGAGTTCGTATGTGATGAACATTTATATAGCTCAGAAAAATAGCTTTTCCACCCTTGGGCAATATGAGAAGGATCTCTGCACATGATTCCATTGAATAACATTTCCGTACCGGGTGTGATATAACACCTGTCTTTGGAGTTTACAGCTTTCCAAAAGCGTTTTTGATCACTTTTAGCATAAGCTTCTACTCGACTCGCGGTATTTGAGAGGTAATTTTTAATGGTGGAACGTTGCACTCTGCGAAATTCACGCTTTTTATCCCGATAAGCTCGAAAAGCGTGGTTCGATGAGCAGCTGGGCTTCCCCATCGAAATCTCTAATAAAGTAATGCTTTAAATAATCATGAAAGGGTTAAAGATTTATTCAATGTTCACGCTGCCACTGGCCAAATGCAAAACTTATTCTCAAAATCTCATTTGCCAAGTGATTTCTTCATTCCAAAATAAATACAGAAACTATTTATTTATAAATAAAACCATTCGTGTTACGAAATTCCCATGCCACAGTTTCGTTTTAGCGGTCTTCATAATGTTAACACCTCCAACAACAGGACAGGTAGTTAACCCGTTCTATTTGCGCATTACTATTATTAGATCATTTTATAGTTGTGCACCGCGATGCACAAACTGACATAAATATTTTAATAAACGTCACATATCCTCTGACAGTTTCGGTTCCAACGTTCCAAAACAGATTATAAAACTGCCACCATGTGCAGTGAGTAATGCATACAGTAATGCTCTAAATAATCGACTCCTTAACCACGGCAGAATTATGGGTAATTTTTTCGGGATTTAGTCGGAAATATGGCTTGTTGCCATTCATCGGAAAGCTCTCACTGAGAGCTTTCGGTGAATGGCAACAAGCCATATTTCCGACTAAATCCTGAAAAGTTACCCATAATTTTGATGTGGTTAAAGTGATAGTACTGTTATTTCTATATGAAATTATTCTTGCCCAGAATAATCGGATTGCCATGGTGGCGCGCGCACCAGCAAACACAGGCCTTCATCGTAAATCGGTGTTTAGATATTGCAAGCATTGGTCGAAGGGTCAAGGGTCAGAAAGACCAGAATGCATCATCGATCTAAAAATAATGCTGACGGACACGCATTAATAATATGAAAATGGCGGAACGTTTAAAAAATAGATTTGGAAGCGATCCGGGGGCTGTTAATTGTTCATGCGGGAATGTATGCGCGTGGAGGAAGTCGGCCACGTCTCGTCGTTGCGGACATCGTGTCCCTGTTTGGATGCGGGGACATTTTGCAGCAGAGGCTGCAAATGTGGAACAAGCAAAATGAGCTGTCAGAACCAGCCCAGGATTGGCAAGAAGAAAGGGTCGATTTTGTCGGCAGAACTTGGGTTGTCAAGTAGCGAAGACGATGCCGATGGTGAAAATGTCGAAGATGTCGTCGTGAACAAAAAAGAGGTAAAAAATTGTATCACTCTTCGCTATAAAATTGAAATTGATATCCACACAAATTCCAACAGGCAATATTAATTTTTTTTTTTTTTAGGCCTTACTCTTGTCGTCTTGAAGTTGAAGGTCTCGTTAATTATTCACCATTCAAATAGTACTAGCAGTATATGTAGCATCATAAGCATGTGCAGTGTTGCTGTTAGTACTAGTAGGCCTACCAAAAATAATAATAATACTGTAATATTTTTCATGACCATGATTGTGGAAAATTTTCCCAGATTGAATAAATTACAGGCCAAAATAATAGTAGGGGTGGATTTTTTTTTCCCACATTGAGTTTCCAAAAGTTATTCTCAGATGGGCTAGTTACTATCAACGGAAAATCAAATATATAAGTTCTCTAATTGATTAACAGTATTTTATCTGCACAATACATGTAAGTCCATAATTTTGAGGCGAAGTTGATCGGAAGTGGGCAACTATGGGAGGCCCGTTTCACATTTATTATTTATTTGCGCTTAAGCGCAAATCATTTGCGCTTAAGCATAAAACAATTTGCCCTTAAGCACAAATCATTTGCACTAAAGCGCAAATATGTGTCTATCAATTTATTTGCTCTTAAAGCGCAAATCATTTGCGGTTAAGCGCAAATACCTAGCACTCCCTTACTTCCCTCTGATTGTGAATGATTGGGTCCATCTCATAGTAAATTATGATGGGCCCATAGTAATAGCCCCATACAGACTCGAAGTTGAAGAAAAAACATATATCCATGTCAGCATCTCTGTCCCTGGTGTCCCAGGAATTGGTGTCTCACTCCCAGAGCTCTAGTATATTTTATTAAAGGGATATCTCCTGCACAGATATATACCATTTCCATGGCCATAAAAAGGGAATTAAGGGTTACTACTATCTATAACTTACCCATAAATTATTGGCATGACCTGGTGTATCAACTAGCAACACAAGAGGAGCATTGGGCTAATTTTAACCTGTTTTAATTAGCCTGAGTACTCAACAGTCAACTGTGAGTGTGTGTTCAACAAGGATAATCCCTAATTACATATTATCAGCATCCATCTATCCAAAGAATTTATGTCTCCTTCCCGGAACTCTAGTAATTTTTTGTATGATGTTTTTTAATGTATTATTGCAAAGATTTGGGCCCTTACTATGGTCATATACTATAGCATGCATGTGGTGTCACTGCATGAGGGCTTGCTTACCTCATATGGTTTACTTATTGACTTAAATCAGAGGAAATAACCCTATTTTCATATTATCAGCATCCCTGTCAAAAAAGATTGGTGTCTCATTCCTGGAGCTTTGGTGTCTCAGTCCTCGAGCTCTAGTTCTTTTTATTACACAAATCTATAGTATTGCCATGGTCATATAGTTCCACCGAGGGCTTGCTTCCCTCATATGGTGTGCCTGTATACTCGAAAATTGAGGCAAATCAAAGTCGCCCCGACTAATACAGAATAACTAATATATACTGAAGATATTATAATGCTATCACAAGTCGCTCCAACTAAAACAGAAGGTGATACTATTGCGAGTCAGCCATTTTGATAAAGAAGTTGGGCTAGCTCCCTACCCATCCAAACCAATGAAACCAAGAGGTGATATATATGTCAATAGGAGTTAATGCTAAGTTATGGAGAAACCTATTTATTCACCAGGGGTGTTTAGTTACCTATAACCATGAATTGCGCATAAGCGCAATGATTGCACTGAAGCGAAATTATTTGCGCTTAAGCGCAATTAATTGCACTTAAGCACAATTGATTACGCTCAAGTGTTAAGTGCAATTGATTGTGATTAAGCACAATTAATTATTAAATGTGAATTGGGCCTCCCATACACTTAAGCATAAATCAAATTCCAGATCTAAAAACTCCCCTGGGGCTGAAATGATGGGGGGGGGGGGGCTTTCATATTTATTATTTATTTGCAAATATTTGCACTTAAGCATAAATCATTTGCACTCAAGTACAAATATGCGTCTAACAATTAAATACCAAACTTGCTCTCCCTTACTTCCCTCTGATTGTGACTGATTTGAGTCAATCTCATAGTATATTATCATGGGCCCAAAGTAGTAGCCCCATACAGACTCAATAGTTGAAGAAAATTTCTGTCCCTGGTGTCCTAATAAGTGCCTCACTCCCAGAGCTGTAATATATTTTATTAAAGGGACATCTCCTGCACAGATATATACCATTTCCAATTTTCCATGGCCGTAAATAGACAATTAGGGCTTAAGCGTAAATAAATGATAAATGTGAAAATGCTTGAGAAATGAAGGTAAATAAAATATACTTAAGTGTAGATCAATTATACCTAAATGTAAATTAGTTATGCTTATACATAAATAATTACACTCCCATAGAGCTCCCCTCAAGCTGAAATTGATGCAACCACATATATTGTCTGCATATCAGTAGAATCTTTCAATGGCAGATATTATATACCGGGGGGGGGGGGGGTGATACGAAATTTACAAGAAGGTATTTCGGGGTGGGTGACCCATGCAAATGTTTTACTTTGAGCACTTATTTGACATTTGTAACAGTTTAAAACTCATTTTGAGTATTTATAACAACAAAAACACCATACGTATGGTACTGGGACCTCATATGGCCCTTAGTGCAGTGGAGATGACATTAATCTATGTCTTTTTGCATATGGGACGGTGGGGTGAAAAAATTCCTTCACCACACTTCCCTCTGTTTGTGAATGATTTGAGTCAATCTCATAGTATATTATCATGGGCCCAAAGTAGTAGTCCCATACAGACTCAATAGTTGAAGCATTTCTGTCCCTGGTGTCCTAATAAGTGCCTCACTCCCAGAGCTGTAGTATATTTTATTAAAGGGACATCTCCTGCATAGATATATACCATTTCCATGGCCGTAAATAGGCAATTGGGGGTTACTGGGGGTTTGCTTCCCTCATATATGGTGTACTTATTGACTTGAAATAGGGGGAAAACCCCTATTTTCATAATATCAGCATCCCTGTCCCCAAGAATGTGTGTCTCCATCCCTGAGATATAGTATTTTTATAAAAGAGACATATCCTGCACAGATCTATACCATTCCCATGGTCATAAAACATCTTGGGGTTACTGGGGGATTGTTTCCATCATATGGTGGGTCTATATAAACTTTATTGATGTGTTTAGGCCTGTGCCATTTGAAATTAATTCATGGGGGAATCAATGTTTTGAGCTAAAGTGTAAATAAATAATAAATGTGAAAATGCTTGAGGAATGAGGGTAAATAAAATATGCTTAAGTGTAGATCAATTATACCTAAATGTAAATTAGTTATGCTTATACATAAATAATTACACTCCCATAGAGCTCCCCTCAATCTGAGATTGATGCAACCACATATATTGTCTGCATACCAGTAGAATCTTACAATGGCAGATATTATATACCGGGGGGGGGGGGGGGCCCTTAGTGCAGTGGAGATGACATTAATCTATGTCTTTTTGCATATGGGACGGTGGGGTGAAAACATTCCTTCACCACACTGTTACAAAAGAACCTTCCAGAAACGTAAAACTTAAATAAATAAACTTGTCTTGATGTCGCTAATGCATAGATCATTGTGTGAATGGAAAATGAGCGAGCAACTGACATTAAATGTCACTATCAACGGATAGAAAGTATCTGACTATCAATGGGTAAAAAATATCTGTCATCAGTGCATCAAGCCAATCAGTGAATTATTTGCTTGTCTATCAACTAAGATGATCTCTGGCAAGACCTAAAGTATCCAAGTCTGATAGAGTGATGTGACTATGTTTATTTCCATCAAAACAGCTTCTGAAACAGGTTAAACTGTTATTTGAACTAAATGAGATAGATCATTCCCAGTCATATGAGTAATATCAGTACAGCTTTATTCAGTTTTGAACCAAATTTAGTGAAATTTGGGAGGTGGGTGTGAACAAATTGGGAGTAAAAAACATATTGGTTTTGCAGGTTTGGTGGTGATGGGTCCCCGAAAATGCCAGATGCAAAAAAAAATTCATTCCTTCCTGCAAATTTTTTACTACCCCCATCCCCCTGCTCCACCTACAATCTTTGCATCAGCTTATACCGAGGTAAAATAGCCGAAGAACCCAATCATGCTAATTTATTGTGCTGCATAAATCATATATGCTAAGCATAGTCAGTTAATAAATGTTAACACATCCTCCAATAAAGGGGTTTCAGTTTTTAATTTTCCATATTGAAAACCAGTTGAAAACAATTTCCAGAGTATATATGCAAAGTTAAGGCACATTTACTGATATAAGCTAATTATGATAAAACTATTCAATTAAGCTTTAAGGTAGCAATACACGATTTCCAGCAATTTTGCCAACCTGGGAGGGGGTACTGTACTTCAAATCAATGCTAAGCCATTATCGTTGGCATATATCCAATCAAGCATGTTTTAATTTCGACATAAATTTTAGGTGTAATCATTTAAATGTACTTTTGGTTCTTCGTACAATATGTCATTGAGTTATGCCCCTTGGTTTGCACACACGAACCGCTCAATTTTACCCATTTTTTCACTCAAATTGGCCATTTTCTACCCAAAAACAGACCATGATAGAGCGAATGTCAATAAATAAGATTCTTCCACCTGATAGAGCTATGATAGAGCTGAGAAATATTTGAAATAGAAAAAAAGTTATCGTATCAATTTGAAAAAAAAGTCTTGCGAGCCCAGATGACAGAATTCAGGGGAGAGAAATCGGGCTATTTTCCTGTAACCAATAACACAGAGTTGGCCTTCACTGAATACGAAAACCCTGTTGCGTATCCAAATTTTTCACTTTTTTGAGAACTTTCCCAGTTTTGTAAAATAAATAAACCTTCAAACCAGTAACGACACAGTTAACACAGACTACACTGGCCGTTATGCCCCCCAGATACTTATATTTCTATTTTTCAGACCCCCTACAACCTGTGAAATCAGGTACTTCTACCTAAGCATAAATATATTGCTCTGAAGTATCATTGTATTATGGTAAATCATAATTCAGTTACCCTTAACCACCATTGTTTGTTTTACCTCTCTCACCTTGGATAAAATGGTATGACATAAATGGTATCAGTGTGTGGAGCCTTCCCCTATTAGTTGACTCAAAGACTGAGATACTACTATGTCAAAGGTTTCAACTTGAGCGGAATTCTGAAAGAGCATGTCTGAACTATGTGTGAGTGAATTGTGCTTCAGTCTAATTCATGAGAATGGATTACTCTTATTAAGCGAACCATTATTTCGCTTAAGACAGCCAAGGGTATAATAAGTGACGGCATTGCCCACACTGATACCATTTATGTCATACCATTTTATCAGCTAACACTGGTCAATGTGAATTCGGGTCCCACATACTCTAGGAATACACACACCGCTGCACACTGTGGGTCAAATATAGACAAATTTTGAAAAAAATCAGCTCAAATAAGGTTGAAAACAGACATTTCTCTAAATATCAGTCATGTGACAAATGTTCAGGTTGCTACATGTACCAATTATTATTGTTGCAACACATGCCGAAATAAATTTATGAACTAAAAAGATCTTAAATCAGTTTGAAAATAAGCATAAGTCTAGTAGATCTGAAATTTTGAAATGGCTGAAACCCAAACATGGCTGATGAATCTTAAATACATGAAAATATCTAGGGTTATGTTAATTAGCCTTGATAATAGTGCAAGGTTACCTCTAAAGTGCACATAATTTATCTGATCATTGTGCGAGTATAAACAAAAGTTTTACTTTTTTCAACATATAATGAATTTCCCTTTCAAAATATAGTCCATATATCAATGTATATGGATTTCTATGTGTTTTTTCCCTTTCAAAATTCATGTGAACTCTATTATATTCTGATTTATATGCAACTGTGCATGGATGCACTGGAAGCCCTTGTGGCAGATATTTTTGTATCTGTATTTCTGGCATGGGGGATGTCCTAGGCATTGATTGAACCATAATGTGTGTGAATAAATGGTTGCTATGGCTCCCTAATGTTCTCGTCTTGTGGGTAGAGTTTGAAAAATCTTCAAAAATGAGGTCCTGTCCCATCATGTATGGTCATAGAATGGTGCACTGGACCTAAATCATGAATATGTTAGATTAACACAACTGATAGTTGTTTTAAATACTACTTCCTGGTCACAAATGCTTGAAACATATGTTTTGTGTCCATGCTTTAAACCAGCAAGGACCATGACTGGTAAATATAATGTTTAATTAGGTGAATAGCTATTGGACTCACAGAGAGTGATAATTTGATGGATTTCACAAGTCGCAGTATCAGTATAATAAGTTGTGAACTTGTGAGGCAGATGTTGGGTTAAATTAGCCAAGTTATACATTAATGCCCTAAGTAATCGACCTCTTAACCAAAGCAGAAGTATGGGTAACATTTCAGGATTTAGTCAGAAATGTGGCTTGTTGCCATTCATCAGAAAGCTCTCCCCGAGATTCACTACCTTTATACATTTCTATTTTCAGACTATATTAATGATGGAGAACGAGAGATGTGGTTAACTCATCAGGACAAATCATTAGAATGTAATAATGTGAGTACCATAATGATAAGCATAAATGATTATTGTATTTTGCATGCAGATCTTTAGTAACATCAACAATCAGCACTGACTGGTACAATGTACATGTAGCTGTATATGTAGCCATAAATCAATGACTTTTGGGATAAAAACATATTTCTATATAATCTACTTTTGTTGATATATTAAAGAGATTAAACTACTAACTAATACCAATATTAGTGATAATGACTTTTTTTGGTGAAAAAATTTGACTTTTTTTTATTAATCCCAGAGACTACAATTATCTGCTGAAGTAAAAATATATGATGTGGTATATAGACTGTTTTTACCTTTGTCACATTCTCAGGGTCAAAGTATCATGATTATAGAATATATTCTTCAGTCATATTTAAATTTGTGCAGTACATTGTACTATTTTTCGCTAGTGTGCATTTATTATTCACATGTGTATAGCTAAATCATGGTTAGATATTTTAAGTTGAATTTCTTCTAAAATATAAACATATATATTCCAGACTGAAGGAATTTTTGTCAAGATGATCTTTAATATGCACAAGTATTTTCAGCGATAATGAAGAACTGAAATTGTCATCATATACAAAAATATTTGTAAGTTTAGAAGTTGCTCAGAATTTAAAATAGAGCGAAACATAGTACTGCACAAATTCAAATATGAGTAAGGTATACAATTGATTAGTCCAAGTCTTCTTGTACTAAAACCAGCTAATATATTGGGATGGCGATTTGCTGTTTTTAAAGACCGGCACCTCCATCCCAATATCTTAGCCGGTTTTAGTACGAGAAGACTTGGACTAACAATTGATATACAGGGGATCCTAGTAGTTCAGTCAGTATTGGGCATGAATAAGGAATCAGAATTCCTAAATGAAAAGATGTGTACTAGTATTTAAATATCGTACATGTATATGGTACATGTATATTTATTCAAAAAATATATAGCATATTTAATTTGTAGTAGACAATTATATCATCTCAGCCATAGAGCTTTCTCTTCCAGAATCATTCCGATAACCAAGATGGACACAGTTTAAATTGAAAAGCACAGTATGACATCATTTGAACTAACCATTGCTTGATCTGCATGTTAATCAGGAATGAGATTTTCTTCATGGCATTGCTGAGAAAGTGCATCGAACATAGCAATATATCTTTTTCAATATCATTGTCATTATTGTGTTACTTCACAAAACTGCTGGTAACATTGTAAGAATGTAATGATTGTACATGTGGCAATTCGCTAAATTCAAGTGTGTTTAATGAACTGCAGTTGTGCAATTACTTGGAGTCTTGTCCTTCCAACCATATCTACATCTCTCTCTCCATTAGAACCTATAATAGAACGATAACAATATTTTATGTTATAGAAACCAACATCACTATATAAAGGAGACTGGTGCTGCCTAACTCATGGAGTGTGTGACTCACTGGAATTGGCGTCAAGTTTTGGATAGCAGATCTTGAATGTTAGTAACCAGAAAAAGTGAATAGTTTCAGTCGAGGCCAACAAACAGTGCAAAAGACAATAACTTTCAGTTTAGTTTAATTGTTATTCTCATTAAAATTATAAAATAACAATTCTTGTAATATCAATCCACCAGCAATGTTATATATTAAGGTTGGCAAAATTGTAAAGTTTGATGTCTAATCTATACTGGCCTATAGTGAAGAATTGAATATGAGGTCACTCTCCCTCAGACAATTTTTTTTACAACAACAGACATTTTATGAAACTTGTTTTGATAACATGATTATATAAGTGCAGTTATCATCAAAACATGAAAGAAACATATATTCTGTCTCATATATTCATCCCTAGATATTGAATCAAATAAAATACATGTGCCACTGCCAAATAAATTGTGTTCTAAACATCGTAATATTTTTGTCCCACAATATATATTTCTAGTGACGGAAATGTCTGTTGAGTGGTGCCTTTTAACTTCTTAACCAAAGCAGAATGATGGGTAACTTTTCAGGATTTAGTCGGAAATATGGCTTGTTGCCATTCATCGGAAAGCTCTCCCGAGAGCCATATTTCCGACTAAATCCTGAAAAGTTACCCATAATTCTGCTTTGGTTAAGAGGTCGATTACTGAGGGCATTACTGTATGTCTATTATTCATTTGGAGGGAATTCAGGATACACCAACAGATAGAAAATATCCTAAGGGAACTACTTGTCACTTAGTATTTAGTAAAGAACCTTTGACAAGCTAAGCTGTAGATATAAACTACATCAGTTATAACAAAAAAATGTTTCAAATGTCCGCTCTCAGAATTCTAATGTACATGTATGTACCTGTCAATATTCTAGTGGTGCAATCCTCAAACCATGCTGACACCCATCGGTCTCAATCATTCTTTCATTCCTTCTATTCATATTCTGTGCTTGGACTGGGCTACAAGTGCATGAACAACTGATCTGAAATATAAGAAAAGTTGATTTAATTTTTGGTTTAAAGGCACGGTTGGCCTTAGTTGTCGAAAATATTCATATTTGTTCCAAACACCGTAAATAGACAAACATTAAAACGCATACAGTTTCGTTCATATATACCATGACCATCGCGTAAACAGCATGCTATCATAAAGACTTACTATATTTTACATAAGCAAGAGCCTTATTGTGTTACAGAAGACAGCACAGTGTCACTGGCTAATCACACACAAATGATATAAACGCTCTTTATTAGTTCCATATCAGGAATTCAGCAACAAAGAACGCTCTTTATTTTTACCATCATAATATAAACAAAAACCAGAAAAGTAACTTTTTATGCCTTTGTTTACATAACAATGGTCAAACAAATGACAATAACATACTGTTTATGCGATATTTCTTATTTGTATACGGACAAAGTCTGTCTACATTTTGATGTTCTTTCTGTTTGTGGCGGTTTTTGATGGGTGGAAATATTTTCACAGGATACCCACCGCCAAGGCCAACCGTACCTTTAACATGAAACGGCATACATTTTTAAATACTTTTCTGTCAGAAAAGAATATCTATAACATCATTGGAATATTGAATAAATGTGCATCATATAAGATGACATATGATATGGTGTGAGATGTGCTGCAATTGGTTTGGAATAAAAATTCATTTTGTCCATTTTGAGTTTTTGACCATCAGCCATGATTTTGGCCGAATAACCAAAAAATGACTCGATCTCATCCATGACAAATTTCACAATGATCTGACAAAAGATGCGACCTGTAACCCTGGCCAAAGGATTTAGTCATGCAAAGAGTAAAATCCAAGATGGCTGCCAGCGGCCATGATTTTTGGCCGAACGACCCCACTAATGTAGCCGAATGACCCCAAAATTACTCATTCCCCATCTCCATGTCAATATTAACATCCGTGACAAATTTCATGATGATCCAACCAAAGGTACGACCTGTAGGCTGTGCCAGAGAATTTAGTCATGCAAACAGTAAAATCTAAGATGGCTGCCAGTAGCCATTTTTTTGGCCGAATGACCCCAAAGTTACTCGTTCGCATCTACATGTCATTGTTAACATCCGTGACAAATTTCATAATAATCAGAAGAACAGTACGACCTGTAGCCCGTGCTAATGGATTGAATATTGAAATCCAAGATGGTCGCTGGCGGCCATGTTTTTTTTCTTCAGAATGACCCCAAAATGAACGGTTCTGGTCTAAATGTTGATATCAACAGCTATGTCAAATTTCATAATGATCCGACCACAAGTAGCACCTGTAGCCTGTATTGTTGACGAATCACACACACACATACGCACACACAGACGACAAAGCCATGGCAATAGCTCAAACTTTACAAAGTAAAGTTCAGCTAATAAAACAAATGGTTGGGTTAGTCTTAACTAACATATATGTGAGCCAGAGAGGCCCATTTCACATTTATTCTTCAGGGCGAAAACTATACCTGTGTTTCTGGTAATAAACGGTCATTGAAAAATATGGGTGGCCCAGGTGGGAAGGTGGTGTTTTCATTTTTAGCTCAACTTTACTTTGTAAAGTTTTAGCTATTGCCATGGCTTGGTATCGTCGTCTGTGTGTGTGTTTGTGTGTGACTCGTCAACAATTTCCTCTAGCACGGGCTACAGGTCGTACCTTTGGTCATTATAAAATTGGATCATTATAAAATTTGTCATAGCTGTTGGCATTGACATGTAGATGGGAACGAGTCATTTTGGGGTCATTCGGCAAAAAACATGGCCACCAGCAGCCATCTTGGATTTTACTCTTTGCATGACTAAATCCTTTGGCACGGGCTACAGGTCGTAACCCTTTTATGACTGGAGCCATGCTGGTTCAGCATTACTGATCCTGTGCCAGTGCATTCTATTATATATGGAGCCTCGAATATATAAGAGAATGCACTGGCTTACAAGGTCAAGGTAAATATTGTTAAGCCAATGAATTCTCTTAAATATAAGAGAATGCATTAATTCTCTTAAATATAAGAGAATGCATTGGAACAGGGTTTTCACAAAATTTCAAGATGCAGTCATGAAAGGGTTAACCCGAAGAAATTCACCTTGATAGTTGAAGTTTTGGACATCTTACTTCTACAAAGATATTAAACTTAAAATATCATGACAAACCTATGTCTCATATACCAGTACTCGATAATTTCCTAACAGGTCACTGAACAGGTATTGGGGGGGGGGGGGAGATAAAAAGACCTGAGTATCCAATTACCACCTAGTAGCTACATATGAGAAAAAATAAACTTATGATTTTATTGCTTATTATTGCTTTATATAGTCATGAAATGGTGAGAAATTAACTTTATTGAGTTGTTGGTGTTTGGATGGATGGGTGCTACCAAAGTATGAGCAGGCTGATTATAATCCCCCCCCCCCCCCACTCACGGAGAAGCTACATCAGGGAAATTTCCAGGGCTGTTTTGATAGCTCTTACAGGTATGGGTGCCCAAACTTGAGAAGCCCAAATGAACCCAAATTCCCAGTGGACAGTATTGAATCAACCTGAATTTTCAAGGCAATTCAACAATAAGCGCTGTATTAAAAAATCTGCAGTTGCAATACGGCCTTCATTTGCATGTTGAATTTTTAAATCAGAAATATTATGTCCTATTTATAATATATGCGTCTGTATCTGTGTTGGTTCGGTGTAGAAGCCGTATTTTAAAGTTATATTGGGATACCGGTACATATCCTCTGCTGGAAACAGGTGTCCCCAAATTATCTCTGGATTCTTCCCTGAGCTACATATGAGAATGTTTGGACTATATAAAGCAAAATAAGTGATAATCAGGACTTGGTATCTTCCCCAACTTAATAAACTTTTTCTCGGATGAAGTATGGTATATAAAGCAAAATAAGCGATAGATGATGTTTTGATCATATGCAGCTACTAGATGGGCGGCGGAGAAGATTCTCAGTCCTGGGTATCTCCCCCGAGTCCACCCCCTCACAAACCCAGACTCAACCAAATTTTTCTCAGATATAGTTAATTTCTTGCCATATCATCACTATATAAAGCAAAATATGTGATTGTGAGGGTAAAATAAGTGGAAAAATATTATGTGGGTGGGAGATACCAATGTTGGTAGAGGAAAATTGTTCCACTTGTAGTCCACAATTTCCTAACAGGTACACAGGATATATACCCACCCCTGTTAACTGCATATGTTCAGCAGTTCTTATGATATTGGTTGGGGTAATGCATATTTTGGGAGGAGATATAACAAAACAAAAGACACCCATATGTAAGGCCAAGTGATAATATGACAGATTTGATTTGCTCTTAAAGTGCCTTAAGCGGAATTAATTTATTTGCTCTTTTAAAAGTTAAATTCATCTATTTGAGCTTGAGCATAAATCAGATTGTCTAGAAATAAAAAAGAGTGAATTAGACTCTGAGAAAGGAATTACAAATAGGTGGACTAGTATATATTATTAAATACATGTATGATAGTCTCATGTCTTATTTACACTTAAGCGCAAATGATGTGCGCTTAATTGAGCTCAAATAAATGTTTTTTTTACATAGAGCATAATTAAATGATTGGGTCTATGAACACCTTTCATGTATGGTACATATTCCAGATACAGATAATTTAAAGGTACGGTTGGCCTTGGCGGTGGGTATCCTGTGAAAATATTTCCACCCTTCGAAAACCGCCACAAAAATAAAGAACATCAAAATGTAGACAGACTTTGTCCATATACAAATAAGAAATATCGCATAAACAGTATGTTATTGTCAAATGTTTGACCATTGTTATGTAAACAAAAGCATAAAAAGTAACTTTTCTGGTGTTTGTTTATATTATGATGGTAAACATATAAAAGAGCGTTCTTTGTTGGTGAATTCCTGATATGGAACTAATAAAGAGCGTTTATGCCATTTGTGTGTGTGATTAGCCAGTTCAAGAGTTGCATTAATATTGTGCTGTCTTCTGTAACACAATCAGGCTCTTGCTTAGGTAAAATATTGTAGGTCTTTATGATAACATGCTGTTTACGTGATGGTCATGGTATATATGAACGAAACTGTATGCGTTTTAATGTTTTTCTGTTTACGGTGATTAGAACAAATATCAATATTTTCGACAACTAAGGCCTCATGCCTTTAATAGCACTTTAAATGTGCAAATGATTTACGCTGTTTAAATAATTTGCACTTAAGTGCAAATGAACAGGTCATGGTGTACCAACGATCGACCTTTATTAGACTAATCGCTATAGAATAGACCGATTGGTCATTCATCATATGCAGGCATTGGGGATAAGTCGAGTCACTCTGAACTGTTCTATAGTGGTAATTATATTACATCCAATACTTAAAAAGAGATAATTCTAATTTCTGTTGAAAGACACGGAATAATTATTTACTGAATATATTCAATATAAAGATAGACTGATCAGTTTTATACAGATCAACCAGTGGTTCACCGAGACCTGCAGATGATTGTTGAGCTTCGGCACATTCAATGCGATTATTAATAAACATGCAGGTCTGGGTGAACCACCAATAGATCTTTATTTAGACTAATCGATCTAATATAGACTGGTCTTACACCACCTAGATGCATCTGAGATAAGGGGAGTCACACTAAACTGTTCCATGATATCGTTCAACTTGGTAACTACTTAAAAACATTTGGATTTCTTTTGAGAGAATGAGAATATAAATAAACGTTTAAAAATCTTCAAACAAACACCATTTAAATATTCAAGAATTGGAGTGAGCACCTCTCGGCTACTGACAGTACTGACTCGGCATGTCAGTGTCAGCCATGTTTTATTGGATTTCGATCAATTGGTGTTCACCCAGACCTGATATTTAAATGTGAATTTGGGCTCCCTTTCCCATACAATTTAGTAAGACACAAACTTACGCAATCTTCCAAGTCTGCATGGGGTTGACATCAGCCGATATACTGCAACGTATTCATCGATCAGTTCATCAGTTCATGCCAATAATGGAAACTAGTTTGTGACTCGTCTTCCATTCCAGATCATTCCAAATTCAACCTGCTGGCTGCTGTCAACTGTCTAGGATTACTTGAGTACCGGTACGATTAAACGGACACTGACCTGGAATGTCGCATTTCCATATCACATAAGCGTTGCGAGTATAATTTCTGCAATATATGCTGTCTTTGTGGTGCGAATTTCTCACAACAAACGTCGTTAACTTGCGAAGTAACAATGCGGAAGTTACAATTTTTGGGTTTTCCCAACCCGGAGGTAAACAAATCAGACAGTGCTTAAAGTCACGCAGTCTGAGGACATCGCGTGGCGAGGGGACTGAACTCTGTTTTGCAACTTGCGATCGACGTACCACCGGTCATCTGAGTACTATCCCTTTAAGGAGTCGATTGTTTAGAGCATTACTGTTGTTCTGCTTTAAAGTCATTTCTCTGTTGAAATATATATTGTGCTTGTTTGTTGTTGCTTTGGTTTCTTGTTATAGTTTATGGAATTTTGAATCATCTTATTTCTTGTTCCAATGGAGTTTGTAGTAATTTGTATGGGTCAGTTCTTATTCACATAATATAATTTTTTGCCGATTCTATCAAGTATATAATTATATCTTTAGATTCCTTTTTTTTTAGCAGTGTAGATTGTCTTATAATTACTTCTTTTTTTTGCCTCATTTGAAATAATCTTTCCTGTTTTTCTTAATTTTATGAGATTTTTCCAGTAGGCCCACTAAATTTAAAGTATTGACATTTCTTAGTATATGCTAATTTGTCCACATTGTAGTTGAACTGAAATTCTTTCTGAATAGCTCGTATATCGGGGATTTCATTCCTCAATTTTGAGCAGTATATTGCGTATTTTACAAATATGAGAATGCGCTTACTGTATAAGCTCGTTTTCTCTACAACCAACTGATCTTCCAACTAAAGCAAGTGGAGCGATATTTGTAGATTATATATATTTTTTTCGAATATCCAGTCAGTAACCTCACCCCATATAGTTTGTTTATGATTGGGCAATTATAGAATAATAAATGTAGAATTGTTTCTGTTTCGGATTTACAAAAGGAGCATCGATCATCATCTCAATTATTTTTGATTTTTAAAGCAACGGCTTTCATTTCTTCGCTTAGTTTGTAGATTTTATATTCGAGGTGTTATCTTTTTTTCTCTGCTGTGTCATTTTGTTATGCTATTAAGTTATGTTGTCAAATTATTTGATGTTAGTTTTCTGTTTTCCCAAATATCCTTTCACTTTGTTATGCACAATCGCGAAGATAACAAAATAAATGAATGTGACATGTTCCGAGTATATATGTTACAGTCAGATTGTGAAACCAGTCATTTCGTGAAATGACTAAAATTTTCAGTCATTTCGCGAAACCACTATGAGGGCCAGTCACTTCATGAAATAACTGAAATTTCCAGTCATTTCATGAAATGACTGAAATTTAGTTATATTCTTTACACAATCTGACTTATTTCAGTCAACTTGTGTAATTTCACTTGTATACTGCTATAATTCAAAAAATGACTGGGTGAGCAGTTTGATCTTAAGAAAACACTTCTGAATTGTAATCACCTGATCAATATTAAGATAGACAAACTGTTTGATCTTAAGAAAATACTTATGAATTGTAGTCACTCGATTACAATTAAGACATGTAGGTGAACTGTTTGATACTAAGAGAACACAATTGAACTGTGGTCACTTGGTCAGTACATGTATTTAAGACAGATCTTCCAGCTCATTTCCATTGTTGATTCAGTTTATTGCTCAAACTACTATTCCTTGTCTACAATTAAAATGTCAGACAGTATAGAGTTTAGGTTCTGTAGTGATTTGTTTGAGAAGTACAGTAAATGTCCGAAATACCTTATTCCCAAGGATGATTACTTTAAGACAATAGAAGAAATCAAACTATTTCAAAGTATATTTTATGTTTCTATTACATTTATGATTTACTTTTATGAATAAAAATTAAATCAAGTCCTAATTTTATGTTCACAATTGAAGTCCCCGAACCAAAACTAGTATTCAGTCATTTCGTGAAATGTCTGACCACTAATTTCAGTCATTTCATGAAGTGACTGGCTCTCACAGTGGTTTCGCGAAATGACTAAACATTTTAGTCATTTCAAGAAATGACTGGTTTCACAATCTGACTGTAACATATATATCTCAGTTTATCCACCGCTCACTACGTCCATTGACTACATAAAGCCTGCCTAATAAACGTTACGTTTATTACGTCAATGTAGCTTTATTAGGTCAACGTAGCTTTATTAGGTTAGTACTACTTTTATGGCGTAATTTGATATGCAAATTGCGCAGGTAACTAGGGACGTCAACCGGCCTTAATGACGTCATTGTGATTTCAGAACGTTTTTGTCGTGTATAATTCACTAAAATAATTCGAAAATGATATATATTTTAGCTCTAAAACATCTATAAATCCTCAGAACAAGATCTGCTTATAATAAATATAAAAATGCCAACGAACTATTTCGCTCTAGGCTGCATTCCGGTTTTCCCACGTCATGAATGCTAATTGGTTTGCTAGACCTAATAAATGTAATGGCGTCATCGAAGTAACGAATGTTAAACTGAGGAAAATGACAGATTTACCTCACAAAAGGCAAGTTTTGTGCGATGGATAAATAAAATATGTAGCTAATGTCGTCGCTTAAATTGTTTATGTCCGTGAGGGGGATTTGAGCATCTATTGGGCGAGGCTCTATTCTATATATAATTGCCTTATTAGTTCTTTTGGGTTATCGGGTGTGGTGGGTCTGGGTTGGGTGGGGATGGGCTATGGCTAATAATATGGTTTAATGTACTTTTTCCTGAGATCAGTAAGTTTGTTGCACTTCAAAATAACGTGATATTCGACTCCAAGGCCATTGTTACACAATTTACGCTTTCTACCTTGTGAACTTGTCCAACACAGGAGCCTGTCTCGATAGGAAGTCGGTGATTCCTAATACGGAATTTCATCAGGCGTGAAACGACATTATGGTTGGTGTGTGAAATACATTTTCTGTGCCAAAGTCTGGCTTAATTATTCTGTAAAATGCCATCTTATTTGAATTCGCTATTCTTGCTGTCCATTCCCATTAGTAGAGTCGCTTATGTACTTTCGTGGGAATTTTTTGAACAAATGTAGAGACTATTCTAATATGATAGGGTATCACTTACTTTGTCGGAAAAAGTTTGTTAGACTTCATGGGTCCGCGACTGGAGAGAATTATGACGTCACAAAGATGACGTCATTGTCAGTTCAGTTTAGATGTAGGGTTGTCATGAGAACTGACGAATTCTGCGCATATTTCTTAATTGTTATACATTTGTTTTCATTTAGGGCAATTCATCAATAGTAATTCTCAAAGAACAATACCCAAATTTACGGGGAAATGTTATTCCAGTCAAAGATGGCTGCCAAAATGGCACCTGAAAATCAACAATTTTGCGATTTTCAAAAATATCATGTAATAGTCCTTCCGTTTGTTAGCGACGGCGAATTGTGACAATTATGTGTTTACTTATTGCTTCCGTAATGTAGTGCACCAATTTTATTGTACAAAACATGTTCGATCTGTCAAAATTCCACTTTAGACAACCGAATTATAGCTTCCTGACAAAAATCAATTCCGATATTGTAGCAATAGATATAAAGAAATGAGTGGAATTCAGTGATGGGAAAGAAATATTCGTGCCACATACGGAGTTATTGTCACAATTCAACAGAACTGTTCAATTTCACCCAAGATGGCTACCAAAATGGCAGTCAAAATACAAAATTCAGTGTTCGTTACACCACCAAATATCGCCCTGGCATTCCGTTATGCGGAATTAGGTTAATCGGCTACTTTTAGGTAAATGCGCATAGCTTTAATTTCTTATACAAATTAGCGATGTTCTATACGGCATACGTGTCATTTCTTTAAATTTCCTGAAATTTAGTGAGGAGGGTGTTGAATAGAAAATCCAACTCACTATGTGAAATTAGAAAGTATCTTAGACCGACATCTTAGCTTGGGGGACAAGTGTTACCATCCCAATGTCTAGCCTTATGTGTTATACATGTACTCTAAGCCAGAGTATTAATTGAGAAATATTGGTGGTTACCTTATCAAATGGTAATTGATGATGCAGATAAGCGTTGGTGCCAGTTCTTGTCGTGACATATCAGTAGAAAATGCATAAATATAGATTATCATATAAGGTAGCAATACACAATTGTTTATTATGATAGCTATGAAGTGGGATTGTACTTCTCAGCTAATCTTGGCAAGCAAGAAACAACACATCCTTGTTTATAAAACACAAACAATAGTATAATTAATTATATGGCTGTCATTTGGCCTGCTTGTCTTACTGTTTGTTGCGCTGTAACCTTTAATTAAATTTGCACGGTAACACAATTTGAACCTCGTTTAATTTATTTAGCAGGTTTCAATCGCATTGATAACAACGGCAGCTTAAAATATATCCGTATAAGGGGTAGCGTCCCGTATCAAGCTTAAAGCGATATATTGTGATTGTGAATATCAGGTTCTGAAATCTGAATGATGGTATTCAACAAAGTAGTCCAACCACTTTCATAGCATATGTGGAGTTTTGAGACGTTACTATAAGTTATTGACCTCCGATAACATATTTATTCAGTTGAAATGAACATTATCATACACCAGACTAGATCCCCGAAAACAGGCGAAATGGTGTGTTCTTGGCTTTCCTCGTGTTGAGTTAATTGGTGATAGCTACACAAAGTGATTCGCCAAATATAGGAAAGCTGCATTGGCATGAACACAGTAGGCTGGTATGGACCAGTGATAGTACACAGCCAAATAATATCCCATATTGATTTTTATGATTTAGGCATGTGAAGAGTTAATGAGACAATGCATTTCATTTTACATCAGTTCAATAGGAAAGTGATTCTTGGCAATGGTTATTATCGCATTGCCGGTCGCACTTGATTGGTGATTATTTTGAAGTTTATCGAAATCAACAGGGAATGCGCAACTGCTCCGCATATCCAACCATTCAGCTTAGATGATGAAAGAATGTGAATGGTAGACGCAATAGATACGATCCAAAATTGGACAGGCGATACTTATTATAATACTATAATTCCTGTATCTTGACGAACTGTATGACCACACATTGGAAAACGGGTAAGGCGGTGGGAAACGAGTGAGGCGTCCTTTGGTAGTGACGGGTCTTCTGGTGTCATGTCATCAGTTTTATTTATTATGTCCAATATACTCTGGAATCCAGGTTCTAAATACTGAATAACATTGTGGGCAACGCAGTCCACTAACTTCTTACAGCATAATGTGAAGTACTAGTTGGAGTTAGTAACAGCTCGTGACGTGCCATGTTGATTCTGGGTTAGAACGTTATCATGAAACAAATGAAATGCGGAAATGAAGGAAGTTGAATTAGCACGCGTAACTACGGAGGTGGTCATGGTTTACTATAATAATAATTGCACCTTTCAGATCATATTATATAGGCCGATTCATATATATCCTAATGCCCCAAACTGTTCCAATTATATTCGACTAGGAGTTATCAGATCAGTCTGGCTATATCCCACAAATTGTATATACCATGCCGCATTCATGCATCGTGATAATCTACCCCAACCAAGTGGCATATATAGAGTAACTTCAGCAGAACACGGTCATGATGATGCTATTGTACGAAGAGCTCCATACATGTTCACGTGATAAGCAATCCAGTTTGGTCAGATAGACCTTAGTTTAAACAGTATTTATTCCATGAATTATACAGCAACAATATATATATGTTTAATCATAGACCGGATTCGACATCAACTGTGCATGCTTATGTGAGTCATTTCCGGGAATTATTTTATATTCACCCCACCTAACGACAGCGTCTATATACACATTAGCGGTACTTGTATATGAGACAAATTAATTATATACACACATGTAGTTATACAAAAATATGCTAATATCGCTGTAATACAAATAAAATTCTTGCTTAAGTTCTAGTTCAAATTTGTAAAGATCCCATCTTGGTCGACATATTAATGTATATGCGGAAATGTACCGGCACTTAGTGTGAACTGATGACAAGAAGTTTAAGAATGAGGCAATCATCAACATTTCTTCCTACACATATTTGCCAGAATGATGGAAGGGGGTGTCTGATTGTCGATTGTCCATTCCAATCACCAAGGGTATCCATACAAGGATTGATTTTACGAAGACTTTTCATGAATATTATGTCAGAAAACGTCCGTGTTACCACGACAGACTATCCAACGTCGTTCATTTACCAAACATATACCGGCGGTATACATGTACCATGGTGAAATGGAAAAGAATAAAGTATAGCTATAATATCCGGGAGATCTCCTGCTTCAAAAGCCAGCCACTGTTAGCTATATACAGTAATCAATCTGATGGAGTCCGTCGCTAGACCTTTTAGTACACGAGTAGATATACTCAATCGTTATCGATATGCAAGAACGTATGGCGATCACATGCTTCAGTTGAGCGTTGGTAGCTGACAGCGTCTGAAGTTGGCAAATTCACTATTCTCTCCACATACCATGTTGGTCTCTATTAAAATATTGATATAATAGCAGAATCCAATTTGGCACAAATCCATGTACTTCGCGTGCTTGCACATATATTACGGTTTTATGTAGTGAACGGTATGTTCCCACCGAAAGCCCATGTATGGTGATAATATCCATATGTGTCATTCTTACATGCTGGGATATATTGCGGAAATATATGTATTTTAATGTCAAATTTCGACATTTCCGCCACATTGGCGGTCATCTCGATTACAATAATATATTAAGAACTGCGGATTATCTAAATCGGAGCACATTCATTCATACATGCATTCATATATCTAACACCGAGATATCGTTCTCCTGTGGTGGACATGTTATTTGACGTATATAATGTTTGGCGAATTTTCACGATGCTTGTTTGAACAATAATTGTCACATGAACTCTTATTTTGAGTCAATGTGGTAAGACAACTAATAGGAATGTGTCATAACATGTCGATTATTTATTTGGAAGAAGCCAATTAGTCTGCTACATTCACCTTCTATATCGTCGGTGAAATTCGAAATTGTCGTAAAAACGACTTTTTCCCAATTTGGCGGGAACTTTTTTTATTGCAGAATCTGTATCTTCGGTTACATTGTATAGAATCTTATCCACAGTGACCAACCTATCGGATACACACTTTTAAGCCACGTGGACAATATTCACAAGAAAACCATAGTCAGAAATGGTAACGCCACCAAGATTATAGTATTACATATAAATAGAAATTATAAAAAATACATAAAATATTTTGATAACAATTGCGTTTAAACAAGTAATCCTTCAAATTATTACTAACAAAGTAAACGACTGTGGGGTCACTCAACAGATTATAAACACTTGGACATAGTATACTGTAAATACTAAAATTTAAATGAAATAATTAAAAGATAAAATTTAGCAAGTAGTAAAAGTTAATTTTCTCATTTTTTTTTGGGTTAAATAAAGCAATAATTTAAATGTAACATTTGGTTTAAAAAAAATGATTGACCGTGGCTCTTCCAATAATTGCGCGACTGACCTGGTCAATTGTTCTTAAGACGTTGTTTTGAGAATTACTATGGAGTGAAATAGTTATGGCTGTGGCTTCGCAAGTAATTAACTTGGTGACGTGATGTTAACAAATCTGAACTCCAGTTAACCAAGGACGCTTCATACCAAATATAAGGTGAATTAATAATTCTTTAGAAGTTGTTTTAAGATTCACTATGGAGGGAAAGAATTGTGGTGCTGGCTTCGCAACTATTTGACCTCATTGTGACAAATATAAATATTAGTTACTCAGGCAATAGATGTATCTATTCTGTATATTAAGTTATTGGGTCTTACGTGTCTTGAGATGTCTAAATAGTTTTCGATGGACAGATCGCGCAAGGGACCCACGCCAATCTTCTCTGTTGGGATTCCAATTGTTGGCTCATTAAATATGCACATGTGCTTAAGATACAGTCGCACGCTCCCGTAAGTCGGGTTTTGGATCCCAGTTAATGAAAATATCATTGAAATAATTGGTTTCCCCCAATAAACATCCATATATTGAATATACATGTTTTGGAGCAGAATTAGGCAGTCCATATTGGACGCCATCATGGAATTTATTTTGTTTTGTTTTAATTTTCACACATAATTATTAGTTATGTGGATGGAGTTCTCATTAAACCTCACATCCTTGTATTGGTTACAGTAATGCCCAAAGTAATTGACCACTTAACCACATCAGAATTATTGGTAATTTTTCAGGATTTGAAATCCTGAAAATTTACCAATAATTTTGCTGTGGTCAATTACTTTGGACATTACTGTATGAGGATTGAGTTATCATTAAACCTCAAATCCTTATATTGGTTACAGTAATGCCCAAAGTAATTGACCACTTAACCACAGCAGAATTATGGGTATTTTTTCAGCATTTACAATCCTCAAATTACCCATTATTCTGCTGTGGTTAAGTGGTCAATTGCTTTGAACATTACTGTAGGATGATTGAGTTATCATTAAACCTCAAATCCTTATATTGGTTACAGTAATGCCCAAAGTAATTGACCCTTTAACCACAGCATAATTATGGGTAATTTTTCAGGATTTAGAACCATGAAAAAATACACACAATTTTGCTGCATGTGGTTAAGTGATCAATTACTGTATGTAGATGGAGTTAAACCTCACATCAGTGTGTTGGGGATTTGGACCTTGACTTGGGACCTTTGGTTTTTAACGCAACAAATGCGCGTACACTTTATACACAAATTTCTTATGTAACCAGAGTTTTTCTTGGATAAGATGAGTTTGAAGCCTGCTTACATTTCAAAATGTTGTCAGTTTTGTATTGTCTGCAGCGGATCTCGACGCGTTGAAGCAAAAGTTACAAAAGATAAAATGTGTATGTGACGAGACTATAATACAAATGAAAAAATAAATTGAGGGAGGGGTGGGCGATACAGGGAACTAAGGGTTGAACCGAACTGAGGAGCGGATAGCTCAGAGGAGCGGATAGCTCAGTTGGTTTGTGAGCCGACCTCTGAGCTACACATTCGACACGGTCGAGGGTTCAAATCCGACAAAATATCGGTCGGACTTTGTGTCGCCATCTGCATTCCCAGTACCACGGGCATCACAAATCAATCATCGATGCCACGATCAGTGATCTGAGAAAGATTCCAGAAGCCAAAGAGTCTCAGACAAAATTTGAAAAAATGCGTACTGGACTAACTTCGTACCTCTGCTCCTCTCGTAATGTCATGACCAGGGATGACACTACACTTGGCACACCGTCGGATCGGGAGCCGACGCTAATGGCTGTCCCGTGTGCAACAATGTGCGCACGTTAAAGATCCCTACCGTGGCGAAGAACTCACGGGTTCGGCAAAAAAACTTCCTGGAAAAATTATGGATCTACTCGATCCCGTCCTGTAAAAGCCAGCCTTGGTCACTAGGACGTAACAACTACAGATACAGAGAGATATAAATTTGTAGAGCGATAACGACCAATGTTGACATATTATGCATATCAACTCTACTGTTGCAACAAGGCTATAAAATAGGGGGACTGTCAGAATCTTTGTCATCTCTATATAGTGCCAGAATAGTCATTTATGGAGTTCTATAAGATGTTGGGTTGGTTATATGGAGTCGGAGAAAAAAGGGGTTTGTACCGATGAACTGACATAAATTAGTGAATCGATGTTGCCATGTAATGCATCGTGACTGTACTAAAGCAGCAATTATATAAAATTTGGGGGGGGGGGGGTATGAAATTATCTCTATAGTTGGCACCAGGATTATATAGAAAGGAATAGCAATTGATATACATATACGTATACTATAGTAATACCATAGACATATAAGTACAAGTATCACGAGATAAAATATTACGTAACATGACTATATACCGATGAAAGAAATAAATAAATTGCACCGGGATTAGAGGTTGGGTTGGTTATATGTGGATAATTGGATATGGAATTCATACCGATGAAACGATACAAATTAGTGGAGCGATAAAGACACTAAGGGTCTATTCTCATTGCACACGCGCGTGCGATTAATCGCAGCGTTTTTTAAGGTCGAGCGGCTCTATATGTGTGTTCGATGGCATTCCTTCCTCCCACTGCTAAGAGTTCCCCCAATAGGGGTGGGGTCTGACGAACACATTCATACACAGGTCTAGGGTAGGTTGGATGATGATAAAGTACTTTCGGTTGGGGGTGACCACATACAGGCTTATATATGCTGACACATTAACTTTAATTTTCCTCAGTTAGATTTACTCAGGTATAAGTTGAGTATAACGAGCCAGGCCATCAAAATGACACAAGTTTTGAGGACACAATTATATCTAGCTAATTATAATTAGAAATAGAGGGTTCAATTCCATGTAGTTGGGCATAAATATGCATATTTTATTCCAGCTTGAAACGTATATAACACTATATAGTACGATCACAACCCAGATTACAGGAGTTTTATGTATATAATTGTTATTATCACTCAAGATTATCAAAAGTGTACGATTCAAGTGGTTGAATTAGATCTTTCAACATTTTACCTTATGGCATCGAGTGCACATTTGTATAGCCGCTGGCAACAGCGACAACGCGGTACTATAATTGACGAACCACCATTCAAATAGAATAAGTGATGGGACTCAGAATTCGACCTTAAGAGTCACACACGCATTGTTTCAGGTCGAATTCTGTCGCCAGGACGCTGTTCGCATGCATGAGCGATTGATTTCAATTTGATCGCCATTGGCGGTTTATCATCAGTGATCGCACATGCTAAACGGTACATTACTATCAATCTATATATTCACTATCTTGGGTACAGTGTTGCGCGAGACTGACAGGTAATATAATTCGACTGAATTCTACAAAAATCACCACTGATGCTAGCTATACGTTGGAAACTTCTTTCCAAGCCATTTCCTTTCCGTACTTCATTTATTATTTTATCGCCCATCAGTTATGAGAATGATTGTACCCGGATAGTATATGTGACCGAGTGAACCATGCCATTCTCTGTAACGGCTATCTCGATGGCTTACAGTCAAGTGATACCCGAGTCAAGTGATACCATACAAAGTGATACCCAAATCGGTCAACTGATACCCAAGATGGCCAAGTCATCTGATACCTTTTTGAGTCAAATGGTACCTTTTATCAAAAATTTTGATTTAGATACATTTGACGCAAAAAAAGACCTGAACCAATGACACAGCCATTTTGGGTATCACTTGACCAATTAGAGTATCACTTTGCAAACAAAAACATGTTACTCACAGTTTTCCCGGCTGTCGCAGAACACGCGATCTGCAGTTCAGGTGAAAAGAAGGTATCAGTTTACTCGAGATTAGGTATCACTTGACTTTTTTTTCCCGAGAGTATCAGTTGGTTTGGGTATCACTTGTCCTGCACCCAATATGGTGAACCAAATAACACTGACAATTCGTTAATTAGTTCAGTTGGTATTTTACCAGTTTCTCGAAACGTCGACCAAATTACCAAAACTATTTATTAAGCAAAAAGCAGCAAACGGTTTTACACTATATTTATTATACAACTTTGACGCCCGTCATCAATTACTAACTATAAAGTATCACCGATTAGAATCTCGAACACTGCTTTCTTATAGTTATATTTAGTTATAAATAGTTCAAGTGGCTTTTAGAATTCTAACTTTTATGCCAGGCATCAATTACTAAATTAGAGTATCACTTCGTGTGTTTGCTTCAACATCTAATTGTCATATTTACAGGAATTTTGAAGTAATGCGTTAATTTTTATAATTAAATTATGATATATTTTTTACGATATGTACCCTATGAAAGTCGAACAAGAACTAAACGCTTGTTATCAGATAATATTTCCAGCGCGAAAAATCTATGCCACTCCGCGTCAGCGATTGGATGCTTTTGGACATGCGCAGAATGTGACAGCTACAAACCACGCCCAAATGTGTTAACGCCGCCCATCATGAAAATGTCCGGGAATGATCTACACTTGCGTCAGTTAATTTTTCGAATGATTGTTACATGCATATAACGTCGATTAATATTAAAATTATTCTTATAGTTTGAGGACAATTTAAAATCGAAATCCATCGATCTATTTTTTTTTATTTTTGGATTGGGAACTTAAATTATTGGAATCCTTTATATAACTTATTGAAGAAACATCCTCTATCGATCATGCACATAAAAATGATCAAGATCCTTCATATGTAATTTTAATGCGTACAAATATTCATGGTTATCACTTTGTACCGTTATATATTTATTCATTTAGAGAATTGTCCAAATGTGTTTTGGTATATGCTCAGATGATTATAGAAGGAAATATTATAGTTCAAATATAACTGTAGTCAACGATTTTTAGAATTATGCACCCGAAAATTTATACGCATACACCGCCGGTCTATATATTAAGTGTATTTTGGTGCAAAAACAACCACGTGGCTTAAAAATATTTATTTTGTCATCTCATGTTCCATTTTTTTTGTCCTCTCGCCGGGGGGGGGGGGGGGGGTAGTAAATATTATCATAGAAGGAAATCTTGTAGTTCAAATATAACTAGTCAACGATTTTAAGAAATAAAACGCATATAATAACATTATAAACGGAAAGACTTTCATTTCTCGATCTTGATCACCCATTTTGTATATGTACACTATTCTAAGGATGTGTTATATATATTTGGGAAGAAATGAAGCATTGTGTAAACCGATCTTGTAACCTCAAAATAAACCCAATACCAACGAGCTGGTATTGGCCATATATATAGTAATCAGCACACAAGTGATACAAAATGGTTAGCGTTTTACCAAAATATTACGGCTAATGAGAAACGCTCTTTATTACCGCCACACAGTGGGTGTACACTGGTGTATAGAGTTTTTCATATTGTGTGGTCGATCAATAATCCACTGGGCGATTGTATTATTACGTGTGACCTAATATCTCAATAATCTGAGGCAAAAGTACGCCTAAGTATGTTAAGATTGACATGTAGATGGGAACGAGTAATTTTGGGGTCATTTGGCCAAAAAACATGGCGGCCAGCAGCCATCTTGGATTTTACTCTTTGTATGACTAAATTCTTTAGCACGGGCTACAGGTCGTACCTTTAGTCTGATCATCATAAAATTTGTCAACGATGACATGTAGATGGGAACGATTCTTTTTGGGGTCATTCGGCCGAAAACATGGCCGCCAGCAGCCATCTTGGATTTTACTTTTCTCTTCATGTCCATAAACTAGTAATAGACATTCAACTTCCCACATTCCTAATCGCTCCATTGACTGTAATACATTAAATTATTCCCTTTCCAAGTTGAGCTACAGTGTCATTGACACTTTCATTTTATAGTATATACGGTTTTAATAACAATTTATGCCATAAAATTTGAATAAAATACTATAATTCATCACCATTTCAAACGCAGAATACTTCTATCTCCTAGTTTGAAACACCTTTAAAATACCGCGTCGTATATCTAGCAATTAGAAACCAACATTTCCTTTGTCGGCTTTCCATAGATTTCAACGTAATTTGATACTTATGGGTATTTGTGTCCGGGAAGTGTTTTGGGTGTGACCCCGACCTGACCTTGACCTTTAAAACTGTCAACGCAAGGTAAATTTGGGTAAAACGGACAAATTTCGACGAAATTTTATACCTAGGGATACTTTTGTCCGGGGAGAGTTTGAACGGGTCAAATCGTGAACTCGGCGTGACCTTGACCTTCAATGTGGTCAATCAAAGGTCAAATCGGATAAAACGGATGGATTTCGACGAAATTTGATACCTATGGGTACTTTTGTCGGGGGAGTGTTTTGGACGGGTCAAATCATGACTCTGACCTTACCTTGACCTTCAAAATTGTTCATTAAAGGTAAAGTGGTGTAAAACGGACGGATTTCGACAAAATTTGATACCTAGGGGTACGTTTCTCCGGATGGGGGTGTTTTGGACGGGTCAAATCATGCCCCTGACCTGACCTTGACTTTCGAAATAGTCAATTGAAGGTCAAATCGCGTCTTTCACCAGAAATCAGATGGGAAACAGGCCGGGCAAAGTCGGGCCCATCAGCTTGTGTAATAAAGAAGACAGTTTGAAGAAAGTAATGTATGCCACGAGAAACGGGAAAACTTGAAATATGGAAGTATGCAAATTTCCCACATAAAATTTGAAAGCTAGTTTATAGAATAATTGTATTATAATTTATATTTATGGCTAATAATATGATATTGGTGGCATTACCATTTCTGACTATGGTTTTCTTGTGTGTAAGTGTTCTACTGGATCCATGTTTTCCACATCTCTTGACTTATTGAACCGGGATGCATACTACATGCATGCATATAGGGTGAATGAGAAGGTCTGTCGATCTTTACGATCACCCTGGGAGCCCATCCTGGTCTAGTTCGTATATCTGTCGACCTGCATGTTGTCATCGACCATCCCTTGTACTAAAGCCATGCACTTGGCGGTTTGCGCTCCAAAATACACTTGTAATAATGTATTCGCCTTTGAAGTTTTCCCGGCATCGAAATTTATATATAGATGATAAATACTTAAACGATACTTTCTACTAGTACGAACATTATATGTTCCAGAAAGACGCGCTGGTGTCATAAAACAAGTGATACTTAATTCCGAGTTAAATGCTATATACCGGAACAAGTGATACCCAATTCCGAGTTCAGTGATACCTGAGACAAGTGATACCCAGTTCCGAGTTTAGTGATACCTGAGACAAGTGATACCTAATTCCGAGTTCAGTGATACCCGAGACAAGCGATACCTAATTCCGAGTTCAGTGATACCTGAGACAAGTGATACTTAATTCCGAGTTAAATGCTACCCGGGACAAGTGATACCCAAATCCGAGTTCAGTGATACCTGAGACAAGTGATACCAAATTCCGAGTTCAGTGATACCCGAGACAAGTGATACCTAATTCCGAGTTCATTGATACCTGAGACAAGTGATACTTAATTCCGAGTTAAATGCTATATACCGGAACAAGTGATACCCAATTCCGAGTTCAGTGATACCTGAGACAAGTGATACCTAATTCCGAGTTCAGTTATACCCGAGACAAGTGATACCCAATTCCGAGTTCAGTGATACCTGAGACAAGTGATACCTAATTCCGAGTTCAGTTATACCCGAGACAAGTGATACCTAATTCCGAGAGTTCAGTGATACCCGAGACAAGTGATACTTAATTCCGAGTTAAATGCTATATACCGGAACAAGTGATACCCAATTCCGAGTTCAGTGATACCTGAGACAAGTGATACCTAATTCCGAGTTCAGTTATACCCGAGACAAGTGATACCCAATTCCGAGTTCAGTGATACCGGAGACAAGTGATACCTAATTCCGCGAGTTCAGTGATACCCGAGACAAGTGATAGTGACACCGAGACAAGTGATACCTAATTCCGAGTCCAGTTCTATAAAAATGACACCCGAGACAAGTGATACCTAATTCCGAGTCCAGTTCTATAAAAATTTGACAAGAGAAATTATAATTGCACTAAAATAATAAAAGGTATCATTTGTCTCAGAAAAGTATTAGTTGACTCGAAAAGAAGGTACCAGTTGACTCGAGATTAGGTATCACTTGACTTTTTTCCGAGAGTATCAGTTGGTTTGAGTATCACTTGACCTGCACCCATCTCGATGACGAGGTTGATTGCATAAGATGATTGGTCACGAATAGGACGTGGTTGTTTGAGGAAGGTAATTGATCACGAATCGCTCTGTGTTATGTTAACACGCACCTTAAAAAACGCTGCGATTAATCGCACGCGCGTGTGCAATGAGAATAGACCCTTAGTCAGGCTACGCGGGGGAAATAGGGGTTGATACGATAGACCGAAATAAATTTGTCAAGTGATAATGACCACTGTTGACGTATAAAGTAACGCGACTGTACTGTCACACAATTATCAGGTAGAACCGGTCAAATATGACAGGGTACAGCACGTAATTATTTCTTAGATCGAAGAAATGATTTGTTTTTTTCGATGATATTGATAAAATTTAACACAGGTCAGGATTTCCCATTAAAATCGATTTATGTCTATAAAACTGTCATTTTTCAAAATTTTGAGCTGAAACTTGGTGTGTATGTGTGTAATACTACTATATTCTTAAAATGACAGAGTTCAGCGCGTAATTATGTTTTAGATGGAAGAAATTGAATTTGTTTTCGATAATAAATTTACACTAATTACAGCGTGGAGTAGACGGCCGGGTGATCGAGAAGACGCAGTTTGTAAACAAGCTTTTGTCAAATTGACAATAGCCATTTTGGTCAAACTAAACCCTTTTCGACCGGGACAGCAGATCCGAATAGTAGCTAAGATGTATTTAGATAGAATTGTCAAAAGAATTTGACCGATCAGGGTACATTTTAAGAGAATGGAGTGGAGAAATCTTGGTGATAATTCCAGAAAATAAAGATGGAGGAGAATCACAATTAAACTTCCCACAATGCACTTCACTAAACCAGGGGTTCTCAATGGGTTACACATTATTTTCAGTCTATCAGATTTTTTATATTTTCAACAACAAGTGACTTTAAGTTTACAAATTCAGCCGTCCTGACTCTATCGATACGATTTATCACATTTTCAAAAACATATTGTACACCGGTGGCGTTAACTTTACAATTTAAGTATCTACGTGATTCTATCGGTACGATTGAATAAGGTACAAATGAAATTATCCAAAAATACTCCAGGGGCACCCAATGGGTGATATATTATTTTCAGGCTATCAGAGTATTTATATTTTCAACAACGTATTATTACACCGGTGACTTTAAGTTTACAATTTCAGCCTGTCCTGACTCTATCGATACGATTTATCATATTTTCATAAACATATTATACACCGGTGGCGTTAACTTTACAATTTCGGCATCTACGTGATTCTATCGGTACGATTGAGTAAGGTACAAAAAATCTCCAAGAATACATTCGCCCTGTCCACCACACAATATCAAAATCACAGAAACTAGATACACCACATGTGGCGTAATAACTCTAGTTCTCAATCAATTACACTGGCTGCCAGTGGAGTATCGAATCATGTTCAAAATTATTTTGCTTGTATTCAAATCTCGTAATAACATGTCACCATTGTATATACAGGATATGATCAAAGACAGAAATGTGTGTACATATGGATTACGATCTGATAGCAGTATGCTTTTGTACATTCCTTTCAACAAACAGAAAACGTTTGGCGATAGGGCATTTTCATTTGCAGGTCCCCATCTATGGAATAGCATTCCACCTTACTTGAAAATATTCACTGATTTAAATAAGTTTAAGACCGGCCTCAAAACTTATCTCTTTGATGTAGCATTTAATTCCTAGATATATGTGCATGCACATGTATTATGCTGATTAGGCAATGAGCTCGATGTAATGTAAAGCGCCGTTGAATATGTACTCATAATATTGAGCGCTATACAAATTAATTATTGTATTGTATTGTATTGTATTGTATTAAATATTAATGACCAAAGTGGGAAGTTGTCTCAGTTGACAAGATGCGTATATATGCCAAGAGCCATGTGGGCATGGTTACTCTTATGGTGTGTTTCTAGTCGAGCGTCCCGTAACGACATGACGCTACAGGAATGAGGAATAAAAGACTTTATTGACTGATATAATATAACCTCAGCGAAGCAGGGACGATTCCCAAACTGGACATCAAATCTGCTTGAAAAGAATACTCAATGTTTATGATAGTGCATATACTGAACCAACATACCTGATCCATTTTGAAAATGATAAATTGCAAAGATAACAGAATGCAATTAGGGTTGTCGTGATATTTACGTGTGGAACAAATATAATTTAAAGAACACGTTTGTTTCATGATCATTATTGGATGGTTGTAAAAGGTATGAAATCATATAGTGACATCGATGTAATATTGATTATTGACTTGTAGCTGCCACGGTCATAATCGTAATTATGTATGAATTATATGCAGCGAAGTTATAACAAAGCAACATATATTTGTATAAGTTTCATACTTTAGTCAACAAATTCACAATTCAACCCTTAAAGGACCCCAGATAAGTAAATAACTCTAAAATATACACAAAAGCACGATATCTTGGGGAAATAACTGATTTTGACCCATTTTGGAAAATGGTCACAAAGTTTAGAGGCCTATATCTCATGACTGGCTTGTCAGTTGCAACAATAACACAGTTCCCCGAGTAGCCTGTATGCTCTAGATTAATTCCGTATTCAAAACTGATATATAAACTCAGTTGGTAGAAAATGTATGACCCGATATGAAAAAAGCTAATATTTTGGTCAATGACCTTGACCTTTGTATATGACCTTGACCTCTAGAGGTGAAATCTTCAGTGTCAAATGAAAGCCCACCAAGGGTAGCATCCAATATCAATGCCAAGATAGAGTTACTGCATTAAACTTTCTTGGTATAGACCGTTATATGCATATGTTTTATACTGGCAAAAAACACCATCCGTTGCCATGGAAACACACATTTTTAACACTAAGCTACATTGCCCCAGCGTGCCCCAGCACTGACATAAACTTCAGATTATGTACTTTGAGAAAACGTTTGGTAGAATTTGCCCACCAAATTGGTACCATTTTCCATTTTTGGGGAGCCTGGCTCATGGACTATATATCACGGTGGTGAATCACGTGGTTTCGAGTTGATGAGTGCCACGCATTCAAAATGGTGGAGGCGACAGAAAACACAACGAGAAACGAAGAAAAAGGTATAATATACTAGGATATGACATATTACATAGTATTTTGGCAGCTACGAGCATTATTATGCTACACTATTTTTCAAACAAGATACTTCGTGTGGATTTACCGCGATGTGTTTTTTACTGGTCTATTCCACGAACATTTTCTATTTTCATTCTTTTTCTCTGCTTGGACCAAAATATTGTTACTAATGTTATGTTTACTAAAATAAAGCAAGGTAGTAGGCAATATATTGAACCCGGCTTTAAAAGAAATGTATTTTTCCTTGTGAATCGTAGCTTTTTCATCAGTGATGAGTGTACACGCACCACAATTAAGTGATGAGGTACCACGAACTTGTTCAGAATCGATTGAATAAATTTCTGTCTTTGATCATATCCTGTATATACAATGGTGACATGTTATTACGAGATTTGAATACAAGCAAAATAATTTTGAACATGATTCGATACTCCACTGGCAGCCAGTGTAATTGATTGAGAACTAGAGAACTAGAGTTATTACGCCACATGTGGTGTATCTAGTTTCTGTGATTTTGATATTGTGTGGTGGACAGGGCGAATGTATTCTTGGAGATTTTTTGTACCTTACTCAATCGTACCGATAGAATCACGTAGATGCCGAAATTGTAAAGTTAACGCCACCGGTGTATAATATGTTTATGAAAATATGATAAATCGTATCGATAGAGTCAGGACAGGCTGAAATTGTAAACTTAAAGTCACCGGTGTAATAATACGTTGTTGAAAATATAAATACTCTGATAGCCTGAAAATAATATATCACCCATTGGGTGCCCCTGGAGTATTTTTGGATATTTTCATTTGTACCTTATTCAATCGTACCGATAGAATCACGTAGATGCTTAAATTGTAAAGTTAACGCCACCGGTGTACAATATGTTTTTGAAAATGTGATAAATCGTATCGATAGAGTCAGGACGGCTGAATTTGTAAACTTAAAGTCACTTGTTGTTGAAAATATAAAAAATCTGATAGACTGAAAATAATGTGTAACCCATTGAGAACCCCTGGTTTAGTGAAGTGCATTGTGGGAAGTTTAGTGTATGATGGTGTGACCAATTAACAAAAACAATAAAACAATGTTACAAGATTCTCTTTTTATTCATTATAAAAACAACCAGAAATCTTAAATCCTCTTTCCTGTGCATGGCCACGTGTATGGGCACCGAGGCCTGACTTCGACCCAAACTGCTTGCCACAGGTGCTACACAACACAACTGACTTGTTCTCCGGCATTTCATCTGATAAATAAAATCACAAATTCTATGTAAGAATATTTTTGACATTATTTCGTGTTATTTTATGGTCAAGCATTTCTTACGGTCATTACACTCATTACAAAATGGTGACCAACGACAATTACTAGCGCTGAATTGGTCAGTCTCATCGGTTTTTGTGATAAAGGTACCCAGGTTCTGAAAATTGTGATAAAGCTAGGTACCCAGGTTGGGAGAAATCGTGATAAAGGTACAGGTTCATCTGCGGTCGACGGGGTATTTTTGTGTTACACTGCTGGAATACATATCAAAGGATACATTAGTTGACTACATTCGTTCGATTTATAGCAGTTCAAACAATTTAAAACTGAAAGCAACAGCTTAAAATCAAATGAATTTCCAGCAAAGATATTTAAATCTCGTTTAATTTGAGATTCGACGAACCTGGGTAACTTATTACGATTTTTCCCAACCTGGGTACCTTTATCACAATTTTCAGAACCTGGGTACCATTGTCACCAAAACAAAAATGAGAATTACTAATATATAGCACCAGTAGCATATATATAACTTAACCACAATCTTTACATTTAGGGTACACAGTTTAATTTATTACCCCAATTGAATACTACCGTAGTTTGGTGGTTTGCTTGGGCCATACAGCAATATATAATCTTCAAGTCGACTCAGTTTATAGCGAAATTCCGCAATACGAATCGTGAGGTTTATGTTACGATGCGATGGGCATCCCATTCATGCAGTGCATACTGGACCTTTCCAGAGCTGTCGATCAAATAATTATTAGCGGATATTTTCGACCAATCAGCGACTGAGCCGGCCAATGGCTGCATTGATAATTCAGCTGCCATCTTTCTTCACCCTAATTTTGATATCCATGCATTCATTCAGTGTTAAATTGGCTATATTCAAACAACTGTTTTGTTGTCAAATCATAATATACTGAGATTTATATTTGCGCTATGGTGTTATAACATTATCCGTGATTATAACAATGTTTTTCATTTAACATGACACTTGGCATAATTTTCACATTTAATTGCAAAACGAATATGTGTTCTCTGTTTTAGATATATTAAAGATTTCAGTGATCTGTCTGTTCTGGTCTGTTCGTGACTTTTCTTCCAGAGCCCTTGACCGCTTTCAACCAAATTTGATGTGGTGCCTCGGGCAGATGTTATAACGGCCTTACTTTAAAAAAAAAATCAAAGTGTTTAAACAAATTAAATTTATAATTATTTTTTTTCTCAAAATTTAAATTTTTTTATCAAGAAATTTCAATCTAAAAATCCAAAAAATAAAATTTTAAAGTTTAAAATTAAATTAAATTTTTTTTTAAAAGAAATTTTAAAAAGAAATTAATATAAAAAAAATGTAATAAGTTTCAAAAAAGAAAATTAAAAACTTGGAAACAAATTAAAAAATTTAATTTAATTTTTTAATTAAAAAAAATATAATATATATTTTGGGACTTCTGTCTGTTTGTCTGTTAGCTATGGCCGGGAAAACTGCCGGACGGATTGAGCCCAAACTTCTTATCTAAGGGTAAAATCCCAGATGAAGTGTCATCGCACCGCTTCTGAGAACGTCAGAGCACTCCTTCTCCACCCCCGCCACCGCAATGGGGATTCATGGGTTAATCGCGTGATAGTTAAAGAGCGTTCGTATCCGCAGTGTCGTTGATAAAGAGCGTGTCTGTGTCCAGACATGGGCGTGTTGTGTCTGTGTACAGACATGAGCGTGTTGTGTGATTCTTATGTCTGTGTTCGTACTTAGGGTTACTAGGAATGGGGGAGATTTTCATCGGGTCAGGTTTTCCGCCCGAGGTGACCTTCACCTTGAAACGGGTACCCACAAATGATATATATGTATGTGTGTGTCCGTTATAGACTCGAAAACGGCCCTACCGATTGAGTCCAAACATAGGGGCGCTTTTGTCCGGGAACTCTCATGGACCAGTCAAATTGTTACCCCGACCTGACATTGACCTTCAAAATGATCAATTCAAGGTCAAATCCGGTAAAACTGGCGGATTTCGACGAAATTTGATACCTAGGTGTACTTTTGTCCGGGGAATGTATTCGACGGGTCAAATCGTTGCCAGTACCTTACCTAGACCTTCAAGATGTTCAATTCAAGGTCAAATCGGGTAAAATTGGCGGATTTCAACGAAATTTGTTGCAAATGCAGCACACGTGTCTCGGAAGCTGTTGCAATTGCTTTTTCGAACAAAGCCATGGGACGAATGCCGCCAGTGGCGGGCTAATCTGCTAGTAAAAATATATGTTTTACAACAGATCAGAGTTCAATAAAAAAAAAGGAAAAAAAAGCTGTTTAAAAGATCAAAATTTACACGAATCATATGCATGAGTCTGTTTCAGCTAGCTAACTTAAGGGCAAGTGCTGATGTGTTCACTTCGGAAGTCGATTTCGGGTAACAGACACTATTTATATTAGTCCTTCAGCCAATAGCCGAAAAATGGACCTGTCGGTACCAAACTGGCGGGCAAATTCTAACTGCACTTTCTAAGTATTTTAATATTTCAGCTATCCAGCAAGCCATGATAGCAATATCAACTCGGTAGTTTCTAACTGAAAATCGACTTTAAAGGAACATACATAAAGTCTTAATAATTATTACCAGTGGGCGGTACTACCGCTATGGGCGTGTCCTCTGTGGGAAGCCCCATTACTGGTTTTTCCACTATGAATGAATTCAGCATTCGTTGCAAGAATCAAGTTGATCACTGCCCGCAAGGCAACTTCAACCAGATTCCTGCAATTAGGAAGGGTCAATTTATCTACTTCATCGTTCTCATTGATGATATTGATATGTCACTCTGGAGTCTCTGGGAATAACTATTGAGAAACTGAATACTTGATTGTTGTTGATGAGATTTGGATGCAAAAGTTGGCTTTTCGTAAATAGTGCTGCATCACATCAGACATTCACGATGCGATGCATAGAACAAAAATCGCGACCCATTGAAACAACGATGATTCGTTGCCGCACTAATTGTAGCCTTTGCGGGTCTATATATCCGTATTAATATTGCAGTCGCGTGTGCCGATGTGCGCAAGCCTGCATGCAAATAGTGTGTTTGTCATTTGAAGAATGAGGTCCCCAGAGGCCAAATTTTGTGATGCTATCGGGCTAGCATCACACAATTCACACTCTGCGGACCTCATTCTGCTTATGCACCATCTTCTAGGATCTATAATATCAAATTAGCATTGTTTTAGTCACTTTTTCCCTTCTGGGAAGTTTCTATATCCCCTAATATGCAGAAGATTTTTGATGCGCCCTATACATTTGGTGTCATTAATACTTTCTTTATATTAAATGGTTACACCAATCATAAATAAAAGTTTATCACATAATTAACCCCTATATCCGGCCTCATATATTAAGTGTATTATCGGCACGCGCAGTGACGTAAGAGCTTAGCACCATGATATCGATGTCAATGCCGGAACTTTATTATTACATGTATGTTAATTAGAATATAATTATGATATTCAATTCGTGTTGGGTTATTTAGTATTGATTTGTGAGATAAACGTGGGTAATACATAAGGGTGATTGAACAAGTTTGTCAACACGACAAAATTCATTTAAAATGGAACTATATTATTTCTTGAAGGTGTCTTTACTTCCTCTGGTTGTGAAAATTAAATAAATATTATATTTTTAACTCCAGCCGTTTCGAGATCGTTTTTACTTGCTAAAAATTTGATCATGTGATAAAATGGATCTCAAATTCGTCGCAATTCTATAGGAAATGTATTGCCTCGTCCACTAAATTCGGTTCCAGTCTCGCTAAAGCTCGACTCATTTAGTGCAGTCATTTAATACATTTCGTATATAATTGCAACTCATTAGGGATCCTCTATAGAATAGAATAGAATAGAATAGAATAGAATAGAATTTATTACCATAAAGGACCCCGAGGGGTAACATGTAGTGCATAATCAAACTACACACAGGTGAAAGCAAATTCAAAAATAACATGCATAATATTATTATATGATATTATGAGAAATGATAATAAGGCAGTTTTAGGACGGATAACAGAATGGAAACAAAGCAGTTGTCTTGAGAGGGCAAATGTCTACCTACATGCACTTATGAATACTTGCTTGTGATGGGAAGAGGAAAGCTTTAATAGAGCTGGCATAATTATGGTCAGAGATATTTAAATGAAGCTGAAATTGATTAATTATAATATTTGTTTGGAATTACAGTGAATTAATACGTCAGATGCATTCAGATAAGACATATGCCCAATCAGACAAGTGCTAAGCCATCAGTATTAACCAACTGCAAGGGCTGGGATAAAACAACAATTTAAATATCACATGAATGAAATCAATAATATAGCTATTTACATATAGACCTCTCAGTGTGCTTTGGAAGTTAGGGCTTAAATGCCTGGTGCATTTCAAAGCCTTCTTTGACAAACCGGCCCATTTCAATCAGCAGATCTAGATTCTCAATTGCCATTAGCCAATAAAATTTCGAATCATCACCAAGTTTTAGAAAGTTTTTGCAATATTTGGTAAATTTACTGAAAAGAAATTGCCTCGGTATATATGTTTATACAATTGAATGGTCTATATATGCCTCGGTATATATATGTTTACAATTGAATGGTCTATTTTAGTATTCATCTTGTGGTAATATAAGCAAACGACAGATAACACAAGTGAAGACGAATATTTTACAATATTTATCTGAACATTTCCAAAGCGAGCTATACCAGCCCAGCAATGTGTAATTCGTAAATAATTTCTAAACTACGTATGTACATGATGCGCGAGAAATTGTTTACCACCCTGCATGATGTGTTGCTACATATAATTTGTTTTTATCTCATCTAGATAGTATTCTGTTGTGTACCAGTTATTGTCTCCTGCTTCAATGTTTCTGACTCCATTTTATTGGTTTCTTTGCAGGCGATCCACTGAAGTGGAAAATTCATGCATAAATGTTTGACGTATCAATGCTCAAAGTTCAAACCCAGGTTGTGACAGATAACTAAAGCTTATTAAACAACTGTTAACTCCATGTTATAGAAGATGGCATCGTTTTGTTATTCAAAGCTGCCGGTTTTGAAATTTCGACGTACTGTGTGGAATATATGCGCAATGTTCTTCATCGTGACCTTAGTTTATCTTTACACCATCGTTCGCAACAATTCCAGCACATTCCGGATGGGTCTCGATTCTGAATCGAAACAAATTCTAATGAAAACCCTGCAGCGCTTTCACAACCTGGCCGCCCAACACAACATGACGTATTTCGCAGCATCCGGGACCTTGCTTGGAATGTACCGTCACCATGGTTTCATACCGTGGGATGATGACATCGATGTTTGGATGAACATCTCTGATAAACCAAAGCTACAGCAACTATCCAAAGAGTTCGAACCGGAATACAAACTGTTTGTACAGAAAAGTATAGAATCTAAATTCTTCTGGGTTTTCAGAGAAATGGATTATAATGAAGACTTTCTGTGGCCTTATATAGATGTTTTCTTTTTCGACGAGAACTCCACGCATATTTGGAATTCACATTGGTGGTTCAGAAGTACGGAAACGTTCAGAAAAAGTGTCATGTTTCCGCTGAAGGACAGGAAGTTTGAGAATCTGATGATACCTACGCCTGGGAACATCAAACAAGCACTGTCTGATCAGTTCGGGGATCTGAGTTTTTGCCAAGCGCCACGTTTCAACCACGAAAGACAGTTTTTGACACCGTTATATAAATGGGCTTATGTCAAATGTGAAATTCTGGAAGACAAATTCCCATTCGTGAAAAGAAAACCTATCCCCGGCGGCTGTGAAGAGACATTGTATAACAAGAGTACTGTTGTGTCGAGATATACTGTAAACTGGCGATGTGACTCATGACCATGTTGGTGTATATATGTCGTGTATATATAGCCTACTGTGACATCATTCACCCATGCAACAATCGCGTCCACATTAACCTACATTATAACACTATTCAAATTAAAATATACATTCTCTCAAATGTCGTTATCGGACGTATGTATTCAAGACCTATTAAATAGGGCATTTTATCCACCGCGGACTGTATATGACAGAACGGGTCATGTTACTACTACGTTTTCAACTTTGCGGCCAACAAATACAACAAGAAAACCATAGTCAGAAATGGTAACGCCACCAAGATCGTATTATTAGCCATAAATATAAATAATAATACAATTATTCTATAAACTAGCTTTCAAATTTTATGCGGGAAATTTGCGTACTTCCATATTTCAAGTTTTCCCGTTTCTCGTGGCATACATTACTTTCATCAAACTGTCTTCTTTATTACACAAGCTGATAGGCCCGACTTCACCCGGGCTGTTTCACATCTGCTTTCCGGTGAAAGGTGCGATTTGACCTTCAATTGACTATTTCGAAAGTCAAGGTCAGGTCAGGGTCATGATTTGTCCAGTCCAAAACACCCCCACCCGTAGAAAACTACCCATAGGTATCAAATTTCGTCGAAATCCGTCCGTTTTACCCAACTTGACCTTTAATTAACAATTTTGAAGGTCAAGGTAAGGTCAGAGTCATGATTTGACCCGTCCAAAACACCCCCCCCCCCCGACAAAAGTACCCATAGGTATCAAATTTCGTCGAAATCTATCCGTTTTATCCGAGTTGACCTTTGATTGGCCATATTGAAGGTCAAGGTCAGGCCGAGGTCACGGTTTGACCCGTTCAAAACTCTCCTCAGACCAAAGTATCCCTAGTATCAAATTTCGCCGAAATTTGTCCGTTTTACCCAAATTGACCTTGCATTGACAGTTTTAAAGGTCAAGGTCAGGTCGGGGTCACGATTTGACCCGTTCAAAACACTTCCCGGACACAAATACCCATAGGTATCAAATTACGTTGAAATCTATGGAAAGCCGAGGAGGACATGTTGGTTGCTAATTGCTAGATATACGACGCGGTATTTTGAAGGTGTTTCAAACTAGGAGATAGAAGTATTCTGCCTTTCAAATGGTGATGAATTATAGTAGTTTATTCAAATTTTATGGCATAAATTGTTATTAAAACCGTATATACTATAAAAAATTAATGACTCGAAAATTAAGTGGGCCTTTAAACAAAGTCACAATTGCATTTAGGCTCATCTCATACTCGTCCATTCAGCGATATTCTACTGCGCAGTTTGTTATAGCCTCCAGTATTTATTGAGCGTTATACCCCCAACTGTTATAATTCGCCTTTAGCAGGCGTACTCTTGCCTCAGATTATTGAGATATTAGGTCACACATAATCACATTAAATCGCATCGTAACATAGCAATTGTGTGGGCTCCTTGGCGTGAATATGTAATGAGAAATAAGGTCATACGTAATGACATTAAACTCAAGAAAACCCTCGAAAACAAAATCACATTTAATGTTTTACGTTATTTCCTTCATAAAAAGAATCTTCGTGATAATGAACCCTCTCGTTACTTTAGAATATAGAATTAACCTTAAAATAAAAAAAATCTTTGGAACACAGAACCTTCGGAATAACGAACCTTCGGATTGGTGAACCTTCGGAATAGCGAACATTCAGAGAAATTTCGGAATAGTGGACCTTCGGGATAGTGAACCTTCGGAATAGAGCCATGCCCCCCAATATTCATATTATATGCCCAGAGTTCAAAGGTATGGACCCATAAAATTCTAAACTTGGCCCTTAAAATAATGAACTCCAAATTGGAGCACACACAGAACACCACTTAAGTCAACTGAACCTATGTCATGTCCCAATGCGGGAGGGTCCATATATACCACAACATTCATAGTATATGCCAAGAATTCAAAGGTATGGGCCCACGTAATGACATAAAATCTCAAGAAAACCAGCGAAAACAAAACAAAATCACATTTAATGTTCTAAGTTAAGTTATTTCCTCCTGTATCTGTATCGGTGTGCGCGCATGATCAGTTCGGATGTGAGCGCACACTCCATATAAAGAATCTTTGTGAAAATGAACCCTCTCAAATTAGTCTCAATACTTTAAAATATAGAATTAACCTAAAAATAACAAAAACCTTCGGAATAGAGAACCTTCGGAATAGCGGACGTTCGGGATAGCAAACCTTCATAATAGAAGCATGTCCCCACAATTACACCGGTGACGTAAACACATGTGCCAATCTTAGTTGTACTCTCGTAATTATCGGTACGATGAAACGGTGACGGAATCTGACGAGGTTTGCCGAATGTACAATCACCCAGTGAATTATCGATCGCCCATGCGATACAAAAAAACCAAAAGCAATAAACACCACACTACGGTGGCGTAATAAATCTGATTGGACGAATATCATACTTCAGAAATGTCGTATAAATTATACGACATTTCTGAAGCAAACTGTACTAGTAAAGTTTGCTTCAGAAATGTCGTATAATTTATATCACTGTTGGATAGAAGCATGAAACTTTCATGGATGGTTGGATATGTGGTCCTTATCAACCAGTTAGCTGGTTCCAGGTTTCTGGTGATCCCTTGACCTTCAAATTGACCTTGACATTTCGAAAATTTGAGATTTAGGGGCATCTATTTTGTATCGAATATACTGGTTATATTAAATGATATATATACATTGGAGATTGTTGAAGCGATGCCATGGATGTTCGCCTTTATATTCACATTCAATTTGTCCATGATAATCCAAAATGGCCGCCATAATGGACGCCAAAATATAAAAAAAATTACGTTTTTTCACTAATATCTTTCAAATCAGTACCTGCTTTTGGAACTGTTTGCGAATTGCAACTTTATTTTGTATTGGTCATGTTAACTGAACATTGGAACAATGAAATATGCCATTCATGGGCTCCCTGCCAAAACCGATCCCTTAAAAAATCGATTTTAAAGAAAGTGGTATAAAAATGTACAAACAATCCCATTGGGATTCTAGTCATTTTCCGTCAAGAAATGGGAAGAACTGAGCAATCTAAGTTTCAAATTCCATTTCTTATGAAAACTCCAACTCAATTGTACCCAAATTGTCAATTTGGCTCAAAATGGCAGCCATAATATGGAAAAAAGTAAATATTGCCCTAGCGAGTCATGCAACCACATACCAGTTTTTGTTGATGACAAATTACTACTCTGTCTTATAGATATTGAGTACTACCAATATTTTTAAACACTGAAATTACCAGAAATATTGGATTTTTCTATCACAAACTTGACATCAAAATCGGAAAAAAAATTACCTTTCAGGTTAAGACAATTTTTTCAAGTAACATGGTATCGAAGGGGTTTATTGCCATGATCTGTCTTAAATGGGTCACACTTATCTGTTGTTGGACAAAATTACTCAAGATGGCTTGCAAAATGGCAACCAAATTTGTTAAAAAAATATTTTTCACAAAACGATGTAGTATGGAATTTTGCCAAAAACTTCTTTTGGGATTCTGATCATGTTTTTTGTACGGAAAAGGACAGCACTTGAAACTGAACTGAAAGGGGCATTATTATGAGGCTACGACAATACAATTGTGGCTAATTGGCATCGAAATGACTAATGTCAGGAAAACAGTTTCCCCAATTGTGCATATAAACCACCATCAGGATGTATAACTCTCTAACATTACCTCTATATCGATTAATATGTCCCTGATTTAAAGTGTAAACTGATACCCACCCAAATTTACACATGTACAAACAACCCATGATCATGAACTCGCTCCATATATACATAAACACAACATAAATGACCATGTAGCCACTCGTTTTCACACACGCACTTCATCCATGACCGTACATCTATATTTGGGTATAACCGTACACCACACACTTGACTAAAATGTATATAGTCACAAGTCACCATGCAGATATACTTCTACGCTTCGCCCACGACCGTATAATCACTCTATATATAGCTCTACACCCCGTTCATAATCATACATTCACTTCATGTATACATACATGTATTCGCCTCACCATTGGCCATATAATGACTCCATGTGTATATATTTGCCACACCCATGGCCATGTAGTCACTCAAGCTTTATATATACACCACACCCATAACAATAGAATCACTCCAAGTACACATATACGCATCACCAATGGCCATGCAGACGTTCTATATATACCAATACCCCGCTCACACGACCATTCATACACCCATGCTTGCATATACACCTCACTCATGACAATTCAGCCACTCGCTGTATACTCATAACAACATTCGTGGTCATATAGTCAATCATTGTTTACCAATTCACATCACCATTGGCCATTCCATATACACATATTGGCCACACGAATGGTCATATATCCACTAAAGATATACATATGCACCCCACCCATGCCTATAATGTCACTCCCGGTATACATATACACATCACCAGTGGCCATGCAGCTTTCAAGACATGCCAATACCCAGCACATCACCTCACCATTGGCCATACAGTCACTCCCTGTATACACATGACCATATAGCCACTCAAGGTATAAATATACGTCCCACATATGACCATATATAGAGTCACTCCATTTGTGCATATACACCTCACTAATTGCCATACAATCCTTCAAGACATACCTGTACAATTTACACCACCTCACCATTGGCCATATGGTATCTCCCTCATACATATTTGCCACATACATGGAATATAGCCACTTAAGATATACATATACACCCACACATGGCCATAAGAGGTATTCTATGTATACATATACACCTCAGCATTGAATAGATACACCAATAAACACGTGGTCATTTGTATACTCCAGTATTGCATATACACCTCACACATGACAATTCAGCCATTCGCGGTATATTCATACATCCGATCCATGATCATACAGCGACTCCCTGTATACATATATATCCCCTAGTCGCCTAATGACAATACACCAACAGTAAAGATGCACACACATACCATATACACTTAAGATCACAATGCCACTTTATATATACCAACACGCTCGCCAATGACCATCCATCTATGCATGTATGCATATACATTTCAACAATCATGACCATACAACCGTTCCATGTACACCTGTCCTATAATTATTATACCCATAGGCATACAACCACTCCTTATCTATCCATACAGTCCATCCATTTTCATACAACCAATACATGTATGTACCGTGTTTAATGTACGCTGACGATCTCGTATTAACTTCGGAGTCACAAGACGGCTTGCAAACAATGTTGACTCAACTGAACATTTTTTGTACGCGGTGGAAACTAACTGTGAACAAAAATAAGACCAAAATATTGATTTTTAACAAAAGTGGAAAAAAACTAAAACACAATCCTTTTCAAATTGGTACTTATACGTTGGAAACGACACAACAATATACATATCTTGGGTTGAAACTAGCGGCGTCTGGCACTTTCTCACATGCATTAAACGATTTAAAGATTAGAGCATCGAGAGCTCATTTTTCACTACAAAGAACATGTGACGACTCGGCACCCATTGATGTCACGTGCAAACTTTTTGATTCTTGTGTAAAACCGATATTGACTTATGGATCTGAAATATGGGGTGACTATTCAGAAAGTCGCAAGGAAAATCCCATCGAAAAATTCCACACACAATTTTGTAAACGAATTTTGGGATTATTTAGAAACACATCTAATATGGCTGTACTAGCCGAAATGGGTAGATTTCCGATCTATATCAATGTATTAAGGAACATGATAGTCTATTGGCTTCGAGCTAACACTTTGTGTGATAAACGATTGGTGTATAAATGTTTAAAATTGATTTCTTGTGATGCAGATAATGAGTGGTTACAGTGTATTAAAAATAACTTATATAAATATGGATTTGGGTACGTGTGGGAATCACCAAAATCAGTCAACATAGATACTTTTGGGGAGAAATTTCAATCCCGATTAAAAGACCATTTCCGACAAGCATGGAGGCACCTTGATATAAAAGGTGCATGTGCAGAAAATAGTAAATTAGAATTTATGGGAAAAATCAAAACAGATTTTGAAACAAGGGCTTCTTATTTAACAACGTTATCTCGAAATGAAAGACGTCCAATATCGAAACTTGTTACAAGCTCGCACAAGCTAGAAATAGAAATAGGCAGACATGTGAAACCTAATCCAATCCCCGTAGAGGAACGAACTTGCAAACAATGTAGTCATAATATGCCCGCTAAAGATAAACCTATCGAAGATGAGTCTCACTTTTTATTACACTGCCCGAAGTACCACAATCCTAGGCAAGTCTTTAGCAGTTACGCGAAGAATGTGATATCAAATTACGATGTGTTAGACGAGCGCGAAAAGCTTCAAGAAATATTCAAATCTAATGATAAACAACTGAGCAGAGCTCCTAGTAAATATTTAATTGAAGCCGAAATATTACGACAATAACACTGTAATCACTCAGCACAAATATTCTAGTCATATATTTTATTTGCATGTTTATGTATATATATATATTTTTTTCTTTCTTTGCCATATCCTGTATCCGTATAGCGATTGCGCAATAAAGTATCTATCTATCTATCTATACACACCCACCCATGACAATTAAGCTATCAAATTTACACCTGTACATTCCACACATGATCATAAGATCACTCCAAAGATACATAAACAACACACGGATGGAATGTAGCTACTCCTGTTATACCCATACATCACTTCAGTGACTATACAGCCACCCCACGTATACCTATTCACATAATGCATTAGTACTCCTTGTTTATCTGCATATCATCATAAATACCACACACATGACCATATAGACACTCCACCATTCGTGATTAGAGTTCATGTATACCTATTTACATCATCTGTGACCACAAAGTCACTCCCTGACCTGCCCTGACTACCATTTTTACAAACATCATGTATTAAGTTGATCAATATTAATAACTTTCGACGCTAATTTGTTGACGCTAATTTGTGAGAGTAGCAACGTCAATTGCAGTCCATGAGCCAGGCTCCCCAAAAATGGAAAGTGGTACCAATTTGGTGGGGAAATTCTACCAAATGTTTTCTGAAATCTCATAGTCTGAAGTTTATGTCAGTGCTGGGGCACACTGGGGCAGTGTAGCTTAGTGTGGAAAATGTTTGTTTCCATGGCAACGGAGTGTGTTTTTTCCGGTATAAAACATATGCCTATAATGGTCTCTATCAAGAATGTTTAATGCAGTAACTCTATCTTGGCATTAATATGGGGTGCTATCCTTGGTGGGCTTTAATTTGACACTGGAGATTTCACCAATATATGTCAAGGTCAAATACAAAGGTCAAGGTCATTGACTAAAATATTAGCTTTTTTCATATCGGGTCATACATTTTCTACCCAATAAGTTTATATATCAGTTTTGAATACGTTATCTTTACTCGGAAATAATCTAGAGCATATAGGCTACACGGAGAACTGTGTTATGGTTGCAACTGACAAGCCAGTCATGAGATAACGACCTCTAAACTTTGTGGCCATTTTCAAAATTGGTCGAAATAAGTTATTTCCCAAGATATCGTGCTTTTGTGTATATTATAGAGTTATTTACTTATCTGGGGTCCGTTAGGGGTTGAATTATGAATTTATTGACTAAAGCCCGAAACTTATACAAATATATACTTAGTTATAGGGAAAACGTTTTGGAGGGCGTGCCCAGGTGGGGGATGGTGTCAAATGTCATTATAAACCCAAGTTTCCGTGACAACGACACCATATATTTGAAGAAAAATACAAAATATGCCGCTTTTGAGAATCAACGAACCTTGTTTTTTTTGTATGGCACATTTTTAGTCACATTTTAATCGGCATTTTAAGTACTACCTTGTTGTGGTAATTGTGACATTACATAAACGACGATGCATTACCATCAAGACCAAAATAACTGCAATTTTGTAACTTTAGTAACTAACTCATGAAACTTCACATATGTGTTCCGTGGTTATAATGGACACCTTTTGGGGGATGCCCAGTGAGATGTTTGACAAACTGTCGAGATAAAATCTGGTTTCCATGGCAACGGCATCAAATATTATTATTGTAAATCCAACTGCTGGAAACCTGAGCCTAATTGCGTATGAAGAAATGATGTGAACTCATATTGCCATTAAGGATCCATCAATGAACTGGGCTATATGCCCTATATGGTCAAGGTCAATTGCTACAGTCAATGTCATTGGAAAAGGGTAACATTTGGTCTAGTTTTTATAATTGGGCTCTTATTCCACTACATATAGTGGGTTAGTCATGAAAGCAATCCCCATCATCATGCATAACTTTGTGGTAATACATGATTCATGATACATTACCCTTGAGATACAATCACAACAAAATAAACACGATTTGTGACATCAACTAAAGCACGATACTGCACTTATCTGTTTCTTGGTTATAGTGGAAACTTTTTAGAGGGGGCCGTTCCTAGCTGAGGTGTCATATATCCAGATACAATATAGTTCCCATGTCAATGACACTAGCGAGTTTGCGATATCCGTCCGACGGGTACCGGTGAATCGGTGAAATTCGTCACGTTCACTTGCGTCCTTTCAATGCAGTGCATACAGCGGTAGGGATTTGGAACGGTAGATGTATCCCATTGACCGGTAATCTTTCACTAAAGTTTTCTCACTCAAAAGTACATTAATTCTATGAAATAGAAGTCAGCTATGCATTAATCTATTCATTGCAAGATTTCATGGGCAAATCTCATTGATAAATCTGTCATTTACGCCATGTTTTATGTTAAAAGTATCGAGGCGGCTTCTTGCACTTAGATAACTACGGAACGCCAATTTGTTCACTAACAACTATCTTCACTCCAGTAAAGACATGTCATGATTAAAATTACTCAAACCTTTAATTCAATGGTCCCCATGTCATCAGATTCCAACACAAATAATGCTAACCACAGTCAACTATAGTATACATTTGCCCAAAACCTGTTATTTATCAACATTTATTTAAATGAAAAAAAACCACTTGATTTTAGAGTTATACATCTTCATCCGCAATTTGGTCCTAGACCGTCTTCTCGTCGACTGTTTACTGGGCGTCTAAACATTATCGGTGGTGAAAAATAATAGATTTCAAAAATCGATATCTGATCACTCTTAGCTTTGATGTGTGGGTTCCTCTATTCGAATAAAATATTTGTTACGCCCCAAAGCCGAGGAAATAGTAATTTGCGAGCGTTTATTCGGATTATGCATGAGAGTGAGTTGACGGTGCTATACGCATGGACGTGATTATAGAGGGTCTCCGCGTTGAGAGCGGGTGTCCAGCTTCAAATTACCAACTATACACCCCATTGAGCCTTGCGTAATTCCAATTGTGCACCCCCGTTGGGTTTGATTTTCCCCAACTGTTCCTCCACGTGCCTGAACTGTAGTCTGTTCTAAATGAATCAGTAGTCTTGTTACCACAAATCCTGTTGTGGGAGGGTTCCACTGTGCCGACTAATATAAGAGCATTTGTAGATCTGAACATGGAAATTGCACAATCATAACATATAGTGCTCTAATGCCAGGCAAATCACGCCCTGATTTGTTTTTCTGAAATTAATTATCAGTTTTGACGGGCCACTGCATGTGGAGAGACCAGGATACACCGGGTCGACCATGGTTCGGTCCGGTGTGAGAACGTTTTGAAATCTGAATATGAAAATTGATAATCCTAGCATCTTTTGACTGTCCCCAAGCTTTTCATTTGTTGGATATTTCAAACCTAAGGTTGGAAAATTTCCAACTGTTGGCCAATACAGTCCGAATTTGTTTACCAAAAGGAGGAAAATATGCAAATGTTGGTCTGAAACCCTAACAATTCCCAACTAAATAATTTTTTGGGAAAATCAAACTGCCAGAATAATTTCAACCTTGTTTTGGTGTGAAATTTCCAACTGACGTGCTAGGTATATGAATATTTCAACTGTTGAACAATTTTACAACAGTTGAAGTGAAACACCACACCCCCATCGTCACGTCTCTGTATCGACCCTTTGTGCATGAGCATAAACATATCGTGAATGTATTACACTTTTGAATACAACCGCTTAGTTATTTTATCCTATGTGGGTGGTAGCTGATTCTCATTTTAATATAGATTATATTTACCATTTGAACGGACATGGCTCATTTGAACATCAAGACTGTTCTATATTGTAGTGGTGGAGATATATAGGTCGACAATGACACGAAATACCGATATACACACCTTATACTCTACACAACCTTACCCTCGTCAAAGCGACTTTCAGCTGTTTTGGTTTTTGTTTCGTATAGAAGTGAAGCAAACGCTCTTTATTTATATTTATATTAACATAACATTTTAGGCCTGTGATTGAAGGATACAATATAATGACACGGCTGGTTTTTATCTAGTATCTGTATATTTTCGAATATGTGTCTGTCTGCATGTCCACTATTTTTTAGAAAATAATGAGGCCATCTATAGCTATATGACTAATGGAGATAATATTTACCAGAAATGTAACGGTGTGGTTTATAGAACTAGTAAAGGTGTCTCTATCTTTATGGCGCGGATGGGGTTCGGGGCTCTTTACAAAAAATATTAAAAGAAGTATTTGACGTCGGTTGCCACAAAACATGTAAATACACATCGTGACACAGTGAAAGAATGCAAGTGTATCAGGCATTTATAAGACATAATATGTTTTACATTTGCACTATATATGTATCGATAATTGGTCTCATTCATGGTCCACTTATCAATACCTGCTATTGTGCCCATGCATGTAGTTGCATTGAATTCAACAAAATACACGTGAACGGGTACGGGTAAATCGATGAACATCGTCGTGGTTACTTGGGTACTTTCAATGCAGCTCATAAAGCAATGGCGATTTAGAACGGGCAGATGTGTCCCATTGACAGGTAACCTTTCACTACGATTTCTCACTCAAAGGTTCATGAATTACACGTAATTCCAGTCAGCTATGCGTTAACCTATCTATTGCAAGATTTCATGGGCACACATCATGCATTGATAAAGTTGTCATTTTAAACCAGGTTCTATGTTCAAATTCTCGAGGCGGCTTCTAGCACTTTTTTCACTACATTAATGAGAGGTTGTGGTTGATAGAGTGAGTAGATGGTGCTATAGACGCAGTCTCGACCCATTGTAGGGACGTGTCTATAGATTGTATCCGCGTTAGGAGGGGCGTTCACATTCTAACTACACCCCATTTTCACCCCCTCCCCATCCCGTTGTGCTTTGATTTTCCCAACTGGTCCCCCACATCCGCCTGAATGGTAGCAAATTATAAATGAATCTTTTTGTCACTAGCCGGGGTGGGTATAATCCATTAGACCGACCAGTACAAGAAAATGTGTAGATCTGAGCCTGAACATGGTTCGTCCCGGTGTGAGAAATATTTGAAATCTGAACATGACATTTTCTAAATCCTAGCATCCAGACTGGCATCAAACGTTCCATTTGTTGGACATTTTGATACCTGACACCCCCCAAAAGTTTGAAAATTTTCAACAGTTTCTGATAGCCATTTCAGTCCAAATGTTTTACCAAAAATAGGAAAATATGCAAATGTTGGTCTAAAAACTACAAATTCTCCACTAATAAATTGATGGAATATTAAACTACGGGAACAATTTCAACCTATTGTTGGTGTGAAATTTCCAACAAATGTTTTGTCAAGAATATCATATTTCCAACTGTTGAACATTTGACAAAAGTTTGGGGGGGGGGGGGGGGGGGGGGGCTGAGACACTATTATAGGAAACAAGGTCACAAGTCTTTGTAATTCATCCTATGTCACAAATATACCTGAAATATTCAATTCAGAACAACTAAAGTTGAATGAAATATTGTAATACATTCTTATATGAGCATGTTTATACTTTCGGGTAGTTGCCTAGCAACCGTTGCTAAGCAGGGCCAAATCTCGATGCGGTCTATTCTGAAAATGATCAGTAAGGTCCAAGGAACATATGTGGATGTTTCATGCTTTTATCAATAGTTGTGCAATTCTTACATTTCCATGCACCAAGCGCCTGGACTACACAGAAGCATGATATATTGGGAAATAACCGATTTTCACCCATTTTGGAAAATGGTCACCAAGTTTAAAGACATATTTCTCATGACTGAGTCACTGACATGTCTTTTTCGACAATAACGAATTTCTCCATGTAGCATATACGCTACAGATTATTTAGGAGCAAACATAACGTATTCAAAACTGATATATAAAATCAGTGGGTAGAAAATATAAGACCCGATATGAAAAAAGCTAATATTTTGGTGAATGACCTTGACCTTTGTGTGTGACCTTGACCTCTAGAGGTGAAATCCCCGCGTCAAAATAAAGCCCACCAAGGGTGCCACCCCATATTAGTGTAAGGATAGAGTTACTGCATTAAACTTTCTAGTAGTAGACCATTATAAGTATATTTTGAAAACTGGCCAAAATCACCCTTCGTTGCCATGGAAACACAAATTTTGCACACTAAGCTACACTGCCACAGTGCTCCCCAGCACTCAGATGAATTTCAGATTATAAGCTTTGAGAAAAATGTTGATAGAATTTTCCCACCAAAATGGTACCATTCTCGGTCCTGGCTCATGGACTATTGGTCCCGCTCAGCTCAGTTTCGAAGTTCTGCATGGCATGCATGCCCATTTCCCTTAAGAAACATGGCCTAATCTCAAAAGACGTTTTTTAGGCAAACTTCCATACTGCATCCTTTAAAAAGAATTTGTCATGCCTCATAATGTACTGGGAGGACAACCATAATACAACCTAGAGTTTTCACTTGATTAAGTAACATGTTTAATAACCCAGCAGATCACTACCTTGCTACCTTTTCGGAACAGCAGAGAATAATGTTTGGGATATATATGAACAATTAACTTGTTAGGTGCATAAGAAATGTTAGTATTCAATCTAAATAACACATAATAGTCAAACTTTGTCATCATCCACAACTTGTATGTGGTTGCATGGCACGCAGCATGGGCAATATTTACCATTTTTCACATTTTTGCCGCCATTTTGAGCCAAGGTGACAATCTTGGAACCAATGAACTGGAATATGCATAATATATGGAATGTTTCACTAAAATTGCACAGTTGTGCCCATTTCTTGATGAAATATAACTAGAAATCACAATGGTGTCAAATCGAATTTTTGAGAGATCAGTAGGGTTTCTGACTTCATGAATGGCATATTTCATTTCTCCAATGGTCAGTTAACATGAATAGCACAACATAAAGTGAGAATTCTCAATCAGTACCAAATAGCATAAACTGATCTTAAAGATATTAGAGACAAAATTTTCCACTTCCTACTGCCATTTTGGCAGCCATTTTTCAGCCATTCTGAGCCAATGTGACAATTTTTGTACTAATGATTTGGAATATGTATCAAAAATGGAATGCTTCACTAAAATTTCACAGTTCTGCCCAGTTCTTGATGAAATAATACTAGAAATCTCAATGGTAATTTTTGGTAAAATTTTATACCACTTTCTGTAAAATCGAATATTTGAGGGATCAGAAAGGTTTATGATCCCATGAATGGCATATTTCATTGCACCAATGGTCAGTTAACTTGAAAATACAACATAAAGTCACAATTTTCAACCAGTACGAAAATCATAAACTGATCTTAAAGACATTAGAGAAAACAAATCAAATTTTCCACTTCCGGCTGTCATTTTGGGTGCCATTTTTTCAGCCACTTTAAGCCAAAGTGACAATTTTTGTACTAATGAGTTGGAATATGCATAAGAAATGGAATGTTTTACTAAAATTCACAGTTCTGCCCATATCTTGATGAAATATGACTAGACATCCCAATGGTGATTTTTGGTAACATTTGAAACCGCTTTCTGTAAATTCGAATTTTTGAGGGCTCAGAAGGGTTTCTGAATGGCATATTTCATTGCTCCAATGGACAGTTAACATGAATAATCCAACATAAAGTCACAATTATCAACCAGTACCAAACAGCATAAACTGATCTTAAAGATATTAGAGAAAAAAATTAAATTTTCCACTTCCATCTGCCATTTTGACGGCCATCTTGGACGGTGAGTTTCAATTTTAGCCTATTATAGTGGCATTTTGTCTTATCTTCACACAACTGTATACATTTGTATATATATGACAACTTGACAAGACTGCCTCACTATAATTTGCATCAAACTGATTTAGTGAACCGTCTGAAAAACGGCGGCCATGTTGGGCGCCATCTTGAATTTAACGGGTTTCACTTAACCGAAAGCTGGAACCAGCTGGATTATGATCAGGGATATAGTGCACAAAATAACTATGTGCGAAGTTTTGTGCTTCTATCCGGAAGTGAACGATTCTTCTATTATTGTCGGTTAAAGGTACTCAATCCGTAAAGAGGGTCCCCATCTCAACAGATTCCAACAACAACAATCCGATCAGATGGTCCTATATTACTATTTCTTTGGCTTTGGGGGTAAAACATATTTGATTCGAGTCGAGGAACCCATCAAACAAAGCTCAGAGTTAATAGATATTGATTTTTTAAATTTGTTATTAACTCGAGATGAGTACTAATAACTGCCGTAATCTGCTCTGGATGTGTACTCCAAATCTATTCAAACAGACAAGAATGGATAACTCTAAAATTGTGTAGGGAAACTAGAATCAGATAAAAATCATCCCATGGCCACTGATTGGTGCATTATGTTGACAATATAAATACATAAATAAATGTCCATTTCAAGAATGCTATATTCCCAAAATTTAAAGCTGTAGTTCATTGGATAACTTCAATAAAGGTTAAAATAATAAAATGGAGTATTTCTACTATGAGTATAATCGCAGGCTTTATGAGAAAACCGAAATTCAGGGGGGTGGGGGGTGTCATTTATGGAAAGGTAGCAAAGATAGTGATGGATATGGGAAGATGAGAGTGACTTGGCCAGAAATATGGAAAAGAGAACATGATTCAGCTACACAGCCAACACACCGCTTGAATTATATGATCCAGAATCGGTTGTCAAGGGACCAAGTTCCTGTATATGGTGGCCCGGAGAGTCTCGAGTGTAGTCACTTGTGTGGGGAGAGGGCCTGTATCAATATAGCGCACTTGATATTTGAAAGCCATCTCCATAACCAGCAACGAATTAGATGCCGAAGCTTGGAAGTTAATGGAACAATGTTTAGGGTGTTCACCAGAATGCATTATATAAGTTTCCAAGAGGTGCATATAATATATATACATATATTTGTGTTCATTTTTTCCTGTTAACCCTTCGCCCCTCATGGAATTTGCTATAGCCATATGTTCTATTTTCTTTTTATTTTGAGGCAAAAGCTTATTCTTTTCATACAATCGCTCCTCCTGATGTTCTGCGTGAAGTTTGTACAGCGTTTCTCTCCTGTTTACTCTTATCTTTTTAACAGTTAACTTCTTCTTTCGCTTCTTTCGGTTATTTTCTGCCTTCTGATAGCTGTTAAGAGACCGATCGACTTTACTCCCGCTGGTAATGGGACAACCAACATGTTCACATAAGTCCCTTATAGAATTCGCTGTTCCACAATTAACCGAGTGCACCATTGAGTGTGCACGCCCAAAAACATTCCTCGAAAATGTCACATTTTTAGGAAGAGAAGTTCTTAATGACCTGTTGACAGCTTCAACTTTCTGCGTGTTAGTGTTCAACTTTGTTTTTTCTAACATTGATGTCCCTTACCGAGCATGAAGGCTTAATAAGCCTTCAACAAGGATTCGCCAAGGATTCGAGTGCTTATGTCAATCACAATAAGCATTCGCTTAGGACTCGAGTGCTTATATCGATCACAGTAAGCACTCGCTTAGGACTCGAGTGCTTATATCGATCACAGTAAGCACTCGCTTAGGACTCGAATGCATCGCTTAGGACTCAAGTGATTAAGATGCAGTGCAGGTATAAGCACTCGATAAGGAATCGAATCCTTAGGTCTCCCACATAAGCACTCTGGAAAATGAGGGCTTGTGGCGAAGGCTAACATTTTCTGTTAACTAATAAAATTTAGACTTCAGCCAGACATATGACTCTAAAATCAGCATTCAAATTAAGGCTTCAATATATTGTTGGCCTCTTAGCCCTCGATGCTCGACTTAGAATATTTCAATACAAAACTGTTCTGAATCTGAAGCTGCAAATTAACCAAGTCCAACATGGAGATATATATGGAAAAATTAATAATTATATGGCAAATTTGTAGTTTTAACAATTTGTTTGGCAATATACATTTGAAAATATTCTGAATTTGTCAAGTTTCACATGGTGTAAATATTGTGGTTTAATCCGAATTTTAATAAATTAAAATTAATTAAATAATTAATACAATTAATAATTTTTCAACTTGTAGGACCCCATATGGAAATGTCATATAGAAACCTATAGGAAATTCATATTGGAAATGACGATTCACATTAGGAAAATTATAGGATCGTATTTCCTATAGGAAAATTGCCATGGATAAGAACATTTTGAGACAACCTAAAGCAATAAATAATTTTATAGGAGATTTTGCAATTTTCTCAAGATCTCTATATTTTTCTCAAGATGTGTTGGCCCACTGATAATTCAGAACAGCTAGTCTATATCATCCAAGGTACCAATGGAGACCCTCTAGCCACATCCCTGTATAAGTCTGATTCATCTCATTGCCAGTAATAAATCACTTTAACATTGTAATCAATCCTACTATTTAATTGGGACAACTGCTTCACTCTGTGTCTATGAGTACCTGTTATGTAATCACCCTGACTTTCCCTCAATGCAAATTGAGACCAGATGGAATTTTCTCAAATTTCACAAACTTTGGATGGCTCACAATGGGAAGTCATGGGTTTATATTGGTTTTCTTTATGTCACATGCAGGATTATTTACTGATAGTTTAAATTCAGGTGAGAAAATACTTTGCATTTATTTTATCAAATTATAACATATAGGATGATGTTTATATTTATACTTTATTCGTAATTCAAGTATTATAAATCACTGGCAATTTAATTTATAGTTAATAACATTTTAAATTGACAGGTCTCCAAAAAATATGAAATTTTGCTGAGGTTGCCTGACAGATACAGGTCAATTAATTGTCAGCATTACAATTTGCATGGAGTTACAAAAATAATGTTGGGGTCAGCAAAGAAAATAATTATACCATCTATTTAACTGTTATTTTAAAAATTCAGCATTAAATAGATGCATGGTATCATAATTTTTCTTTAAAATAACTGCTCAATTTTGTGCATTGATTTTTAAACTGACAATCTCCATCTGTTGACAATTAACTGCATGAATTGATATTTGGGTAAATACTAAAAAGGTTGTGTGGACTTCTGGTGTTTTATGAATTTTCAGTGTACATAATCTATTTATTATTCATAATTAATTAATTATTAGTATATGCATGGTAACATCAATTTCAGAGGAAGATAATGTTGGCATATTGAACAAGTACATTATACACGTCTTGTTTGAACCTATATTTGGTAATTTAAATGCAGAGGAGCCATGCAATGGGTTCCAAAACTAGTAATATATAGAGCGTTCTTATAATCACGTGATTGGATACGGGACGCGCCGCCATGTTGGATGTATATCCTATAGGAGCAATATTGATATAGGAACCTATATGAGACCATATCGCTGCATGGTCCAATGATTTCCTATTTAACAAGAAAATGACAGCAAAGGGCATTAATGCAAAAAGTAAGTTATTAGCATTGTAAAACTAGCATTATATTATAAATTAGATTTCTTATTTTCTTATTATTTGAACCATTTCCTTCCAGTTAATGCACACATTTAGAATATCTAATCAGCTATCTAATCTCAATTTTGGATATGCCTGCATTTTGATATCATAAACTGAGTATCACTCAAAGGTTGGTTTATCAGATGTTAAATCCACAAAAAACATCACCAATATCATTTTTTGGGCATTTAGCTAAAAATATTAATATTCAGTCCAATACAATTTTGATATATTTACAAACAACTGTATCATTCACATAACTCATTTTCTGAAACAAATAATATCATTTCAGTTATTTCTGATGTAAACATAATTTAAAATTTGTTTACTATTTCTCATTTCAGAATTTGAAAACGACTCCCAGAAAAGAAGTCTGAGACTACATGCATCGCCAGTGGAATTGACATATATCCTAAACAATTTATTAGCTTAAGGCCCAATAAGGGGCGACCTACACGGAGCCTGAGAGTACAGAAATCAAATTGCATTAAACATGGACATGATAGTGACAGCTAACATAAATTCTTGATATACATATATACTCAAAATTGTTCATTTCACAAATATAAAATTGTTATCACTTCATAATTGTTTTGTTATTTCTAGCATCTCCAGAATGGATATCCAATTTTGATGACACCACCCATATTCCCATGCATCCTGCGTAGAGTTATCCCTCATTTCCATGCAGTATAGGTAACTCTATGAAAACAGGCCATCATTTCACCATAATCTTTAGCATTCGGGGACCAATTTAAGGATTCGAGACATGGTTCGTAAGGCTTCATTTAAGCCTTCATCATTTGCATATAAGGCTTCGAAGCCTTAAATATAAGCCTTCGAAGCCTTATATGCAAATTATGAAGTCTTATTTAGCCTTCGAGTGCTTACGGGAACCAACAAGCCTTCTATAGGGCCGACTTATTTAAATGAGCTAAACCCTCGAAGGCTTAATAAGCCTTCGAGTGCTTATGGGAGTACTTAGCTCATTTAAATAAGTCGGCCCTATTGAGGGCTAAATTCTGTTTCGAGTGCTTATTTTGCCTGTAACTGGCCCATTGCATTGATTGAGATAAGGATTCATTTAAGTCTTCATTTGTAAGCATTCGAATCCTTCCTGAATGCTTACCGAGGGCTTGTGATTTCGGTAAGGGGTCCCGAGTCGATAGTCAGCAAGTTCGCGCAGTATTGTTGATGTGCACTCATTCTGACTGAGTTTAAAGTTTTTGCCTAGCAGATAACTGTCCTTAATCCAATTAGAACTTTTGCTGGCTTTACACATATACGAATATTTCTTGCAAAGTACGTGGTTCCCCTGATAGCACAACACAAGCGCATCTTTAACATACGACATTCTGCTGTTTATGTTGTGGATGTTTCCTTTATGGTGTTTTATTGCCTTTCTGATTTCAGAGTTGCACCGATCAGCAAAATCAAGTGCTAATTTATCTTGCATTTTAGTTCTTTCTCTTACAGTTTTCGAAACAATGATTTTATTGAGATATTTGTGATTTTTTACAAATTTCCGATGATTTCGGGAAACATGGGTCTAATTGATGAAAAGGTTGAACATTAGTCACGTTATCTTCAAATAGTTCCTGAGCCGCCAAGTAACTCGCACAGTCAGGATCTGTGGTAATGTTCTCAACCTGAATTCCACTTGTATCTTTAAGATTAGTGAGAACCTCTTTCGCGAGAGCCTTTTCGTCACCAATGTTGTGTTCGAAAGGTATCGTAGCATAGCAGTCGCCTTTGAAACACTCATGATTCGGTGCTGCTTTGAGATGATGACGTCCTTTCGAACACAACTTGTTATGGATAGCGAGTCCAATAATGTCATGGTCTTTTGTCACATTCTCTGCCACAGTATAAATTGATTGAGTCGCAGGTTGGAAGGGATTTTTCCCCACACCGGAATAAATACTGTTATTGTACATGGCATCGCCTTGAACATCGATAACATGTGGGTTAATTTTGCCCATATGCCTTTGATTCGATATAAAACGTGAACGTCGTTTCACCATATCTGCCTTATTTTCTTCCACAATCTTTACGAGAACCTTATTTGATGTTTTCTGCAGGCCATGAGCAGACGGTGCTGGGATATTAGAGCTGAGACAAATGCGACGGAAGCTGTGTGCTGCTATTGGTGTTTTACTAAGACCTATTGCTAACCCAAGATTTGGCTTTCCACTACGTCGACCTGGTCTCTTAGTCGGGACCTCCTCGAACAAGGTGAACATACTTGATTTGTATTTGCATTTATCACACACCATTTTTTGTCGACACCCAACTCCTCTCGCTTCCTCGGAATTCATATCCCAATGGAGGAACCCTTCACAAATTGGATGTGAGGCATGATGTTCTTTAAATGCAGTATTCCACATCTCAGCATTTAGGCGTACATGAACTGTACGATATGAGTCGCTCTCCCTTTCCCATGTAGATAGAGGTATTCGTTGCGACCCATACCTGAAAAGGGCAAAATGGACCTCTTTAAGACATTGAAATCTAACAAAATTTTATCAATCTCACGCAGTATATTTTTTTACCTGCAAATACACCCCCCCCCCAACGGCTTGGGTGATTAATGTAAAACCCGCCTTATTTAATTTTCCTGTAACCATTTAAAATATAGGATGTGTTGTAAGGGGCTGTATTTTCAATAAATGAAGCCCCTAGCACCACTACAGTTCTGATGTTTAACCCTCACACTGCCAAATACTTTATTGGGAAATTATGCCCCTTCATATTGGTGGAGAAGGGTTAAATAACAATTCTCAGACCGATTTCTTTGATCATTATATCCGATGCATATTTTAGCACCTCTTAAAAGTTATAGTGGAAATCATTTAACCCCTAGCATGTAACTGTTATTCAATACAAGGATACATGCTTATATGTTCTGTTTACAGTCAATGGGCTGTTTGAACCATAGCCAGGTTTTAAGTAGTGCATCTATATTAAAATATAGCTGTATAGACACATGACACATACCTTTGTTTTCCTAATGGGGGAACTAAATTGATCTCGATTCTTGGGTTGACCAGCATCTGGATCTTGTCATGATTCCTCTGTCCTGGTGTGTTCATTGTGTTGGTTGTTATGTTTTCACCACCATTGGCAGTCAAAGGGTTAATTATTTTGGAACATTTTCTCTTTAATTGTGTAGCTGGTGAATTTTTCTGTTTAGAACTTAACTGATGTCCAGGTTTAAAACCAACTTTATTACTGAATCTGAATCGACCAGTGTATGTCCTCTCTGTGCTCATTTTTGCCCATTTTGTCCAGAAATGATGAATCACATAGTAAGAAATCCAACCTTTTTCATGAAATGTATGAACTTTATATCAACTAAAGGTAACTAGGTTCTGAGGGTATATGAAATGCTTTGTGTGTGTGTTGGAATCAAATGTTAGTTCTGGGCACAATTAATAGAATTGTTTATATTAACTCTGTGCCTACTGCCAAATTTCCCAATAAATTTTAAGTGTCAAACAAAACTTATCAAATTATCAGATTCTGTGTATAGATAAAAGCATTGGTTTTCATTGTAACTTTGCAGGTGAAGATGTGCTGCAACAGAAACTATTGAGTCTCAGAGTTTTAAAGTGACACAGTGAACTGAATTCACCTCTTTACTGAGGCAGCCTCAGCTGAATTATCCATTTTCTGGAATTGGTGGTCAATGGTTAACGAATGCTCATACCGGAAAGGTTGGATTCCTCACTGTGATAATTATGCGTATACATATGCCTATATAACTGATCTTTTTCCATGATGCTGTTCAGATTATATACATAAATGACAGTTATATGCAAAATTTACAAAATGTTTTTGTGTTAATATTCTTCAAAAACCAAAGGGTTAACATTTATGGCTGCAATAGGGTTAATGTTGACTTCCCAACTTGTATTAACATGTAATCACATAAACATATATCAGTTGACCTGAAATAATGGACTATTGAGTTTCATGTCCCCTTAGTAGCTAGAACGCGTCATGTCTGGGATCAGACGATTCAACCCTGGTTTATTTTGAATACGGGTATGTCACTTCATTGTAAATAATTTAACACAGATTGATGGATGAAAATTGATATATATTTTAATAAGAAGGAAATGTTCATAGCAAAACATCAGTAAAAAATTGGGTTGATTTCTCTTGATCTTCTGTGAGCTATAGCTACAGATGGGTGTCCATTTCAAGAATGCTATATTTCCCAAAATTTAAAGCTGTAGTTCATTGGATAACTTCAATAAAGGTTAAAATAATAAAATGGAGTATTTCTACTATGAGTATAATCGCAGGCTTTATGAGAAAACCGAAATTCAGGGGGGTGGGGGGTGTCATTTATGGAAAGGTAGCAAAGAATAGTGATGGATATGGGAAGATGAGAGTGACTTGGCTAGAAATATGGAAAAGAGAAACATGATTCAGCTACACAGCCAACACACCGCTTGAATTATATGATCCAGAATCGGTTGTCAAGGGACCAAGTTCCTGTATATGGTGGCCCGGAGAGTCTCGAGTGTAGTCACTTGTGTGGGGAGAGGGGCCTGTATCAATATAGCGCACTTTGATATTTGAAAGCCATCTCCATAACCAGCCAACGAATTAGATGCCGAAGCTTGGAAGTTAATGGAACAATGTTTAGGGTGTTCACCAGAATGCATTATATAAGTTTCCAAGAGGTGCATATAATATATATACATATATTTGTGTTCATTTTTTCCTGTTAACCCTTCGCCCCTCATGGAATTTGCTATAGCCATGTTCTATTTTCTTTTTATTTTGAGGCAAAAGCTTATTCTTTTCATACAATCGCTCCTCCTGATGTTCTGCGTGAAGTTTGTACAGCGTTTCTCTCCTGTTTACTCTTATCTTTTTAACAGTTAACTTCTTCTTTCGCTTCTTTCGGTTATTTTCTGCCTTCTGATAGCTGTTAAGAGACCGATCGACTTTACTCCCGCTGGTAATGGGACAACCAACATGTTCACATAAGTCCCTTATAGAATTCGCTGTTCCACAATTAACCGAGTGCACCCATTGAGTGTGCACGCCCAAAAACATTCCTCGAAAATGTCACATTTTTAGGAAGAGAAGTTCTTAATGACCTGTTGACAGCTTCAACTTTCTGCGTGTTAGTGTTCAACTTTGTTTTTTCTAACATTGATGTCCCGAGTCGATAGTCAGCAAGTTCGCGCAGTATTGTTGATGTGCACTCATTCTGACTGAGTTTAAAGTTTTTGCCTAGCAGATAACTGTCCTTAATCCAATTAGAACTTTTGCTGGCTTTACACATATACGAATATTTCTTGCAAAGTTACGTGGTTCCCCTGATAGCACAACACAAGCGCATCTTTAACATACGACATTCTGCTGTTTATGTTGTGGATGTTTCCTTTATGGTGTTTTATTGCCTTTCTGATTTCAGAGTTGCACCGATCAGCAAAATCAAGTGGCATTTTAGTTCTTTCTCTTACAGTTTTCGAAACAATGATTTTATTGAGATATTTGTGATTTTTTACAAATTTCCGATGATTTCGGGAAACATGGGTCTAATTGATGAAAAGGTTGAACATTAGTCACGTTATCTTCAAATAGTTCCTGAGCCGCCAATTAACTCGCACAGTCAGGATCTGTGGTAATGTTCTCAACCTGAATTCCACTTGTATCTTTAAGATTAGTGAGAACCTCTTTCGCGAGAGCCTTTTCGTCACCAATGTTGTGTTCGAAAGGTATCGTAGCATAGCAGTCGCCTTTGAAACACTCATGATTCGGTGCTGCTTTGAGATGATGACGTCCTTTCGAACACAACTTGTTATGGATAGCGAGTCCAATAATGTCATGGTCTTTTGTCACATTCTCTGCCACAGTATAAATTGATTGAGTCGCAGGTTGGAAGGGATTTTTCCCCACACCGGAATAAATACTGTTATTGTACATGGCATCGCCTTGAACATCGATAACATGTGGGTTAATTTTGCCCATATGCCTTTGATTCGATATAAAACGTGAACGTCGTTTCACCATATCTGCCTTATTTTCTTCCACAATCTTTACGAGAACCTTATTTGATGTTTTCTGCAGGCCATGAGCAGACGGTGCTGGGATATTAGAGCTGAGACAAATGCGACGGAAGCTGTGTGCTGCTATTGGTGTTTTACTAAGACCTATTGCTAACCCAAGATTTGGCTTTCCACTACGTCGACCTGGTCTCTTAGTCGGGACCTCCTCGAACAAGGTGAACATACTTGATTTGTATTTGCATTTATCACACACCATTTTTTGTCGACACCCGACTCCTCTCGCTTCCTCGGAATTCATATCCCAATGGAGGAACCCTTCACAAATTGGATGCGAGGCATGATGTTCTTTAAATGCAGTATTCCACATCTCAGCATTTAGGCGTACATGAACTGTACGATATGAGTCGCTCTCCCTTTCCCATGTAGATAGAGGTATTCGTTGCGACCCATACCTGAAAAGGGCAAAATGGACCTCTTTAAGACATTGAAATCTAACAAAATTTGATCAATCTCACGCAGTATATTTTTTTACCTGCAAATACACCCCCCCCCCCCCCCCCCCCCCACGGCTTGGGTGATTAATGTAAAACCCGCCTTATTTAATTTTCCTGTAACCATTTAAAATATAGGATGTGTTGTAAGGGGCTGTATTTTCAATAAATGAAGCCCCTAGCACCACTACAGTTCTGATGTTTAACCCTCACACTGCCAAATACTTTATTGGGAAATTATGCCCCTTCATATTGGTGGAGAAGGGTTAAATAACAATTCTCAGACCGATTTCTTTGATCATTATATCCGATGCATATTTTAGCACCTCTTAAAAGTTATAGTGGAATCATTTAACCCCTAGCATGTAACTGTTATTCAATACAAGGATACATGCTTATATGTTCTGTTTACAGTCAATGGGCTGTTTGAACCATAGCCAGGTTTTAAGTAGTGCATCTATATTAAAATATAGCTGTATAGACACATACCTTTGTTTTCCTAATGGGGAACTAAATTGATCTCGATTCTTGGGTTGACAGCATCTGGATCTTGTCATGATTCCTCTGTCTGGTGTGTTCATTGTGTTGGTTGTTATGTTTTCACCACCATTGGCAGTCAAAGGGTTAATTATTTTGGAACATTTTCTCTTTAATTGTGTAGCTGGTGAATTTTTCTGTTTAGAACTTAACTGATGTCCAGGTTTAAAACCAACTTTATTACTGAATCTGAATCGACCAGTGTATGTCCTCTCTGTGCTCATTTTGCCCATTTTGTCCAGAAATGATGAATCACATAGTAAGAAATCCAACCTTTTTCCATGAAATGTATGAACTTTATATCAACTAAAGGTAACTAGGTTCTGAGGGTATATGAAATGCTTTGTGTGTGTGTTGGAATCAAATGTTAGTTCTGGGCACAATTAATAGAATTGTTTATATTAACTCTGTGCCTACTGCCAAATTTCCCAATAAATTTTAAGTGTCAAACAAAACTTATCAAATTATCAGATTCTGTGTATAGATAAAGCATTGGTTTTCATTGTAACTTTGCAGGTGAAGATGTGCTGCAACAGAAACTATTGAGTCTCAGAGTTTTAAAGTGACACAGTGAACTGAATTCACCTCTTTACTGAGGCAGCCTCAGCTGAATTATCCATTTTCTGGAATTGGTGGTCAATGGTTAACGAATGCTCATACCGGAAAGGTTGGATTCCTCACTGTGATAATTATGCGTATACATATGCCTATATAACTGATCTTTTTCCAATGATGCTGTTCAGATTATATACATAAATGACAGTTATATGCAAAATTTACAAAATGTTTTTGTGTTAATATTCTTCAAAAACCAAAGGGTTAACATTTATGGCTGCAATAGGGTTAATGTTGACTTCCCAACTTGTATTAACATGTAATTCACATAAACATATATCAGTTGACCTGAAATAATGGACTATTGAGTTTCATGTCCCCTTAGTAGCTAGAGACGCTGAATAATTTGAACGCGTCATGTCTGGGATCAGACGATTCAACCCTGGTTTATTTTGAATACGGGTATGTCACTTCATTGTAAATAATTCAACACAGATTGATGGATGAAAATTGATATATATTTTAATAAGAAGGAAATGTTCATAGCAAAACATCAGTAAAAAATTGGGTTGATTTCTCTTGATCTTCTGTGAGCTATAGCTACAGATGGTGTCCATTTCAAGAATGCTATATTCCCAAAATTTAAAGCTGTAGTTCATTGGATAACTTCAATAAAGGTTAAAATAATAAAATGGAGTATTTCTACTATGAGTATAATCGCAGGCTTTATGAGAAAACCGAAATTCAGGGGGGTGGGGGGTGTCATTTATGGAAAGGTAGCAAAGATAGTGATGGATATGGGAAGATGAGAGTGACTTGGCCAGAAATATGGAAAAGAGAACATGATTCAGCTACACAGCCAACACACCGCTTGAATTATATGATCCAGAATCGGTTGTCAAGGGACCAAGTTCCTGTATATGGTGGCCCGGAGAGTCTCGAGTGTAGTCACTTGTGTGGGGAGAGGGCCTGTATCAATATAGCGCACTTGATATTTGAAAGCCATCTCCATAACCAGCAACGAATTAGATGCCGAAGCTTGGAAGTTAATGGAACAATGTTTAGGGTGTTCACCAGAATGCATTATATAAGTTTCCAAGAGGTGCATATAATATATATACATATATTTGTGTTCATTTTTTCCTGTTAACCCTTCGCCCCTCATGGAATTTGCTATAGCCATGTTCTATTTTCTTTTTATTTTGAGGCAAAAGCTTATTCTTTTCATACAATCGCTCCTCCTGATGTTCTGCGTGAAGTTTGTACAGCGTTTCTCTCCTGTTTACTCTTATCTTTTTAACAGTTAACTTCTTCTTTCGCTTCTTTCGGTTATTTTCTGCCTTCTGATAGCTGTTAAGAGACCGATCGACTTTACTCCCGCTGGTAATGGGACAACCAACATGTTCACATAAGTCCCTTATAGAATTCGCTGTTCCACAATTAACCGAGTGCACCATTGAGTGTGCACGCCCAAAAACATTCCTCGAAAATGTCACATTTTTAGGAAGAGAAGTTCTTAATGACCTGTTGACAGCTTCAACTTTCTGCGTGTTAGTGTTCAACTTTGTTTTTTCTAACATTGATGTCCCGAGTCGATAGTCAGCAAGTTCGCGCAGTATTGTTGATGTGCACTCATTCTGACTGAGTTTAAAGTTTTTGCCTAGCAGATAACTGTCCTTAATCCAATTAGAACTTTTGCTGGCTTTACACATATACGAATATTTCTTGCAAAGTACGTGGTTCCCCTGATAGCACAACACAAGCGCATCTTTAACATACGACATTCTGCTGTTTCTGTTGTGGATGTTTCCTTTATGGTGTTTTATTGCCTTTCTGATTTCAGAGTTGCACCGATCAGCAAAATCAAGTGCTAATTTATCTTGCATTTTAGTTCTTTCTCTTACAGTTTTCGAAACAATGATTTTATTGAGATATTTGTGATTTTTTACAAATTTCCGATGATTTCGGGAAACATGGGTCTAATTGATGAAAAGGTTGAACATTAGTCACGTTATCTTCAAATAGTTCCTGAGCCGCCAAGTAACTCGCACAGTCAGGATCTGTGGTAATGTTCTCAACCTGAATTCCACTTGTATCTTTAAGATTAGTGAGAACCTCTTTCGCGAGAGCCTTTTCGTCACCAATGTTGTGTTCGAAAGGTATCGTAGCATAGCAGTCGCCTTTGAAACACTCATGATTCGGTGCTGCTTTGAGATGATGACGTCCTTTCGAACACAACTTGTTATGGATAGCGAGTCCAATAATGTCATGGTCTTTTGTCACATTCTCTGCCACAGTATAAATTGATTGAGTCGCAGGTTGGAAGGGATTTTTCCCCACACCGGAATAAATACTGTTATTGTACATGGCATCGCCTTGAACATCGATAACATGTGGGTTAATTTTGCCCATATGCCTTTGATTCGATATAAAACGTGAACGTCGTTTCACCATATCTGCCTTATTTTCTTCCACAATCTTTACGAGAACCTTATTTGATGTTTTCTGCAGGCCATGAGCAGACGGTGCTGGGATATTAGAGCTGAGACAAATGCGACGGAAGCTGTGTGCTGCTATTGGTGTTTTACTAAGACCTATTGCTAACCCAAGATTTGGCTTTCCACTACGTCGACCTGGTCTCTTAGTCGGGACCTCCTCGAACAAGGTGAACATACTTGATTTGTATTTGCATTTATCACACACCATTTTTTGTCGACACCCGACTCCTCTCGCTTCCTCGGAATTCATATCCCAATGGAGGAACCCTTCACAAATTGGATGCGAGGCATGATGTTCTTTAAATGCAGTATTCCACATCTCAGCATTTAGGTGTACATGAACTGTACGATATGAGTCGCTCTCCCTTTCCCATGTAGATAGAGGTATTCGTTGCGACCCATACCTGAAAAGGGCAAAATGGACCTCTTTAAGACATTGAAATCTAACAAAATTTTATCAATCTCACGCAGTATATTTTTTTACCTGCAAATACACCCCCCCCCCCACGGCTTGGGTGATTAATGTAAAACCCGCCTTATTTAATTTTCCTGTAACCATTTAAAATATAGGATGTGTTGTAAGGGGCTGTATTTTCAATAAATGAAGCCCCTAGCACCACTACAGTTCTGATGTTTAACCCTCACACTGCCAAATACTTTATTGGGAAATTATGCCCCTTCATATTGGTGGAGAAGGGTTAAATAACAATTCTCAGACCGATTTCTTTGATCATTATATCCGATGCATATTTTAGCACCTCTTAAAAGTTATAGTGGAATCATTTAACCCCTAGCATGTAACTGCTATTCAATACAAGGATACATGCTTATATGTTCTGTTTACAGTCAATGGGCTGTTTGAACCATAGCCAGGTTTTAAGTAGTGCATCTATATTAAAATATAGCTGTATAGACACATGACACATACCTTTGTTTTCCTAATGGGGAACTAAATTGATCTCGATTCTTGGGTTGACAGCATCTGGATCTTGTCATGATTCCTCTGTCTGGTGTGTTCATTGTGTTGGTTGTTATGTTTTCACCACCATTGGCAGTCAAAGGGTTAATTATTTTGGAACATTTTCTCTTTAATTGTGTAGCTGGTGAATTTTTCTGTTTAGAACTTAACTGATGTCCAGGTTTAAAACCAACTTTATTACTGAATCTGAATCGACCAGTGTATGTCCTCTCTGTGCTCATTTTGCCCATTTTGTCCAGAAATGATGAATCACATAGTAAGAAATCCAACCTTTTTCCATGAAATGTATGAACTTTATATCAACTAAAGGTAACTAGGTTCTGAGGGTATATGAAATGCTTTGTGTGTGTGTTGGAATCAAATGTTAGTTCTGGGCACAATTAATAGAATTGTTTATATTAACTCTGTGCCTACTGCCAAATTTCCCAATAAATTTTAAGTGTCAAACAAAACTTATCAAATTATCAGATTCTGTGTATAGATAAAGCATTGGTTTTCATTGTAACTTTGCAGGTGAAGATCTGCTGCAACAGAAACTATTGAGTCTCAGAGTTTTAAAGTGACACAGTGAACTGAATTCACCTCTTTACTGAGGCAGCCTCAGCTGAATTATCCATTTTCTGGAATTGGTGGTCAATGGTTAACGAATGCTCATACCGGAAAGGTTGGATTCCTCACTGTGATAATTATGCGTATACATATGCCTATATAACTGATCTTTTTCCAATGATGCTGTTCAGATTATATACATAAATGACAGTTATATGCAAAATTTACAAAATGTTTTTGTGTTAATATTCTTCAAAAACCAAAGGGTTAACATTTATGGCTGCAATAGGGTTAATGTTGACTTCCCAACTTGTATTAACATGTAATTCACATAAACATATATCAGTTGACCTGAAATAATGGACTATTGAGTTTCATGTCCCCTTAGTAGCTAGAGACGCTGAATAATTTGAACGCGTCATGTCTGGGATCAGACGATTCAACCCTGGTTTATTTTGAATACGGGTATGTCACTTCATTGTAAATAATTCAACACAGATTGATGGATGAAAATTGATATATATTTTAATAAGAAGGAAATGTTCATAGCAAAACATCAGTAAAAAATTGGGTTGATTTCTCTTGATCTTCTGTGAGCTATAGCTACAGATGGTGTCCATTTGAAGAATGCTATATTCCCAAAATTTAAAGCTGTAGTTCATTGGATAACTTCAATAAAGGTTAAAATAATAAAATGGAGTATTTCTACTATGAGTATAATCGCAGGCTTTATGAGAAAACCGAAATTCAGGGGGGTGGGGGGTGTCATTTATGGAAAGGTAGCAAAGATAGTGATGGATATGGGAAGATGAGAGTGACTTGGCCAGAAATATGGAAAAGAGAACATGATTCAGCTACACAGCCAACACACCGCTTGAATTATATGATCCAGAATCGGTTGTCAAGGGACCAAGTTCCTGTATATGGTGGCCCGGAGAGTCTCGAGTGTAGTCACTTGTGTGGGGAGAGGGCCTGTATCAATATAGCGCACTTGATATTTGAAAGCCATCTCCATAACCAGCAACGAATTAGATGCCGAAGCTTGGAAGTTAATGGAACAATGTTTAGGGTGTTCACCAGAATGCATTATATAAGTTTCCAAGAGGTGCATATAATATATATACATATATTTGTGTTCATTTTTTCCTGTTAACCCTTCGCCCCTCATGGAATTTGCTATAGCCATGTTCTATTTTCTTTTTATTTTGAGGCAAAAGCTTATTCTTTTCATACAATCGCTCCTCCTGATGTTCTGCGTGAAGTTTGTACAGCGTTTCTCTCCTGTTTACTCTTATCTTTTTAACAGTTAACTTCTTCTTTCGCTTCTTTCGGTTATTTTCTGCCTTCTGATAGCTGTTAAGAGACCGATCGACTTTACTCCCGCTGGTAATGGGACAACCAACATGTTCACATAAGTCCCTTATAGAATTCGCTGTTCCACAATTAACCGAGTGCACCATTGAGTGTGCACGCCCAAAAACATTCCTCGAAAATGTCACATTTTTAGGAAGAGAAGTTCTTAATGACCTGTTGACAGCTTCAACTTTCTGCGTGTTAGTGTTCAACTTTGTTTTTTCTAACATTGATGTCCCGAGTCGATAGTCAGCAAGTTCGCGCAGTATTGTTGATGTGCACTCATTCTGACTGAGTTTAAAGTTTTTGCCTAGCAGATAACTGTCCTTAATCCAATTAGAACTTTTGCTGGCTTTACACATATACGAATATTTCTTGCAAAGTACGTGGTTCCCCTGATAGCACAACACAAGCGCATCTTTAACATACGACATTCTGCTGTTTATGTTGTGGATGTTTCCTTTATGGTGTTTTATTGCCTTTCTGATTTCAGAGTTGCACCGATCAGCAAAATCAAGTGCTAATTTATCTTGCATTTTAGTTCTTTCTCTTACAGTTTTCGAAACAATGATTTTATTGAGATATTTGTGATTTTTTACAAATTTCCGATGATTTCGGGAAACATGGGTCTAATTGATGAAAAGGTTGAACATTAGTCACGTTATCTTCAAATAGTTCCTGAGCCGCCAAGTAACTCGCACAGTCAGGATCTGTGGTAATGTTCTCAACCTGAATTCCACTTGTATCTTTAAGATTAGTGAGAACCTCTTTCGCGAGAGCCTTTTCGTCACCAATGTTGTGTTCGAAAGGTATCGTAGCATAGCAGTCGCCTTTGAAACACTCATGATTCGGTGCTGCTTTGAGATGATGACGTCCTTTCGAACACAACTTGTTATGGATAGCGAGTCCAATAATGTCATGGTCTTTTGTCACATTCTCTGCCACAGTATAAATTGATTGAGTCGCAGGTTGGAAGGGATTTTTCCCCACACCGGAATAAATACTGTTATTGTACATGGCATCGCCTTGAACATCGATAACATGTGGGTTAATTTTGCCCATATGCCTTTGATTCGATATAAAACGTGAACGTCGTTTCACCATATCTGCCTTATTTTCTTCCACAATCTTTACGAGAACCTTATTTGATGTTTTCTGCAGGCCATGAGCAGACGGTGCTGGGATATTAGAGCTGAGACAAATGCGACGGAAGCTGTGTGCTGCTATTGGTGTTTTACTAAGACCTATTGCTAACCCAAGATTTGGCTTTCCACTACGTCGACCTGGTCTCTTAGTCGGGACCTCCTCGAACAAGGTGAACATACTTGATTTGTATTTGCATTTATCACACACCATTTTTTGTCGACAACCGACTCCTCTCGCTTCCTCGGAATTCATATCCCAATGGAGGAACCCTTCACAAATTGGATGCGAGGCATGATGTTCTTTAAATGCAGTATTCCACATCTCAGCATTTAGGTGTACATGAACTGTACGATATGAGTCGCTCTCCCTTTCCCATGTAGATGGAGGTATTCGTTGCGACCCATACCTGAAAAGGGCAAAATGGACCTCTTTAAGACATTGAAATCTAACAAAATTTGATCAATCTCACGCAGTATATTTTTTTACCTGCAAATACACCCCCCCCCCCCACGGCTTGGGTGATTAATGTAAAACCCGCCTTATTTAATTTTCCTGTAACCATTTAAAATATAGGATGTGTTGTAAGGGGCTGTATTTTCAATAAATGAAGCCCCTAGCACCACTACAGTTCTGATGTTTAACCCTCACACTGCCAAATACTTTATTGGGAAATTATGCCCCTTCATATTGGTGGAGAAGGGTTAAATAACAATTCTCAGACCGATTTCTTTGATCATTATATCCGATGCATATTTTAGCACCTCTTAAAAGTTATAGTGGAATCATTTAACCCCTAGCATGTAACTGTTATTCAATACAAGGATACATGCTTATATGTTCTGTTTACAGTCAATGGGCTGTTTGAACCATAGCCAGGTTTTAAGTAGTGCATCTATATTAAAATATAGCTGTATAGACACATGACACATACCTTTGTTTTCCTAATGGGGAACTAAATTGATCTCGATTCTTGGGTTGACAGCATCTGGATCTTGTCATGATTCCTCTGTCTGGTGTGTTCATTGTGTTGGTTGTTATGTTTTCACCACCATTGGCAGTCAAAGGGTTAATTATTTTGGAACATTTTCTCTTTAATTGTGTAGCTGGTGAATTTTTCTGTTTAGAACTTAACTGATGTCCAGGTTTAAAACCAACTTTATTACTGAATCTGAATCGACCAGTGTATGTCCTCTCTGTGCTCATTTTGCCCATTTTGTCCAGAAATGATGAATCACATAGTAAGAAATCCAACCTTTTTCCATGAAATGTATGAACTTTATATCAACTAAAGGTAACTAGGTTCTGAGGGTATATGAAATGCTTTGTGTGTGTGTTGGAATCAAATGTTAGTTCGGGCACAATTAATAGAATTGTTTATATTAACTCTGTGCCTACTGCCAAATTTCCCAATAAATTTTAAGTGTCAAACAAAACTTATCAAATTATCAGATTCTGTGTATAGATAAAGCATTGGTTTTCATTGTAACTTTGCAGGTGAAGATCTGCTGCAACAGAAACTATTGAGTCTCAGAGTTTTAAAGTGACACAGTGAACTGAATTCACCTCTTTACTGAGGCAGCCTCAGCTGAATTATCCATTTTCTGGAATTGGTGGTCAATGGTTAACGAATGCTCATACCGGAAAGGTTGGATTCCTCACTGTGATAATTATGCGTATACATATGCCTATATAACTGATCTTTTTCCAATGATGCTGTTCAGATTATATACATAAATGACAGTTATATGCAAAATTTACAAAATGTTTTTGTGTTAATATTCTTCAAAAACCAAAGGGTTAACATTTATGGCTGCAATAGGGTTAATGTTGACTTCCCAACTTGTATTAACATGTAATTCACATAAACATATATCAGTTGACCTGAAATAATGGACTATTGAGTTTCATGTCCCCTTAGTAGCTAGAGACGCTGAATAATTTGAACGCGTCATGTCTGGGATCAGACGATTCAACCCTGGTTTATTTTGAATACGGGTATGTCACTTCATTGTAAATAATTCAACACAGATTGATGGATGAAAATTGATATATATTTTAATAAGAAGGAAATGTTCATAGCAAAACATCAGTAAAAAATTGGGTTGATTTCTCTTGATCTTCTGTGAGCTATAGGTTACACACAACTAATTCAATAGAGTTATGCTTCCTGAAATTGTGTAGGGAAACTAGAATCAGATAAAAATCATCCCATGGCCACTGATTGGTGCATTATGTTGACAATATAAATACATAAATAAATAATAGAATTAAGCTGCTGTACAAAAAAATGCATGGTGTTTGGGGGCCTGCTGAATATTGTGTCCATTTGACCACAAGTAGAAATTTGTGGTAGTGTGTTTTTTATAGCTGTGAATTTACTGCGAACCTTCGGTAGTCAGGGAAGCGGTGAAATTTGAATGGGAAAAAATACCGAAACCTGTCCGTTTCATGGTATGAATTTATCAGGCTTGAGACCCACTTCATGCTCAGTATGAGGTTTTGGTGAAAATAGGTCCAGTTTCAGCACAAATGATACAAACGTTAGTATTGTCGCCTATGGGAAATAATTAGTTGTGTGTAACCTTTAACGCAATTTTGACTGAGTTCTGGGCCAGATAGTATTCCCGATAATGAAAAATAATAGATTTCTAAAATCGATATATAACAAATCTGAGCTTTGATTGGACGTGACTTCCTCGACTCGAATCAAATATTTTTGACCCCCGAAGCCATTGAAATAGTAATTGAGAGGAGTCTTATCGGATTGAGTACCTTTAAGCGACTCCACTAAAACGGTGAACAACTCAATCAAATTATTAAATTTGACCGAGAGCAGTAAAATATACAAATTTCAACTGTCGCCAAGTCCCTGCTTTTGTGGCACTTCGGGGGAATTATCTAGGGGTCTTAGTAAATACCAATACACTGACACCCCCTCCCCCCATTCTGAACTCCTCGACCTGTGACCTCTGGGGGCCAAGGTGAAACGGTGACTGAATCTGACGAGGTTTGCCGAATGCCCCTCCCCCGAATAGGTCTATAACCATACAGACTCCATTGAAGTTTGCCGATCCGGCGAATTAGATGTTAACATATCTGTATTCCAGACAATAAGAGATAGTAATAACTAAATAAACATTAAAAATTATAATTAAGCTAATGATGGAAGTTCTTCAAATGGTCTTATAAACTGATATTATTGCAACAGTTTACATAAATTGAGTTCTATTTTGTCGTAAAAATAAACAAAATGTCGTAAAAGTTTGCCGCGAGAAAACAGTTAGTTCAAAAATGTCTTAAAACTTAAAATCGCTAATATCCTCTCCAAACAGCAGTGGCAAATTACAATGCACTACGCACAGACCGTACCAGTTCTCTCTCAAGCTCCAGTTCAGCGCCCGATTCCAAATAACAAAATTAAGGAAAGATATTAAGTTTTTTGTCTCTCCTGTAAAACATGGAATTTGCCAAAAAATGATTTTTACGACATTTTTGAATTTCACCGACGATATGTACCTTTAATAAACAATGGAGAGCATCCCAAAAAGTTGGGGAAAACGCACGTGAGATAGGGGGCGCTCATCACGTCTGCAACTGTCAAAATATCGGTTGGCGATTATCGCAATACGATAGGGGAACACTTTGACTTTCGTACTCATATTTCACCAATTTTTGTACCCGCCTTGCCTGTCCTAAGTTTCACGGGAAAATGGCTAATTTGATTCTATTTGTCGTTATATACATATTTATCACCCCATTTATTATTCATTTTCATAAAAATAAAATAAAAGAAGCCGAAGATGACATGTTTAAAATGTTTGAAGCATGAATTTGGCGATATGTTGTTATCAGAGTACGTTATACTTGTGATAGTTACGTTACGCACACGGTGTTCCCCTATCGTATTGCGATAATCGCCAACCCAAAAGGTCGCTCGAAGTATAAACTTTACTGTGGCCTTTTAAACTTTAATTACGAGGTAACTAATGGTATTTGGAGAGTATTATAAGCCACGATTATGCACAAGAGGCTTCTTCACATCATGGGATATAAGATCCGATTTTTATACGTCATTTTAAGCAGTTTTTTTTGAAAAATAACTCAGAATTTACGCTCGGAATTTTGGCTGTATAAAGCGGTCACTATCAGTATCATGACTGTCACTATGTCTATGACTCTGAGTAGCAACATAACAAACTTTTTGTATTTGAGATTTTGTTAAAATATTTTGGGTATTGTAGTAATTAAGAACATAAACATAACCATTTGATTGAGTTTCATTACTTAGAATTGGTCTAAGTTAGAAAAATTGACTTTGAAAAAATTTCAGTTTTAAGACATGAGAAATTCATATTTCGAGAAATGCTCCAAAGTCGAACCCATGACATAGAACACACCAGGATTCACTCAGTTAGGTTATATTGTGTCCTTGTCTTACTTAAGGTTATATTCTGTTGAAATATGATGGAATTGATGGAATTAATTGTCAGCAATGAATGTGCCATGACGGCCTGAGCGGCAAGTGGCGGACAAGTTGACAACATGGAAAAAGGGAAGAAAATTGCAACATTTTGCCAGAATGTATATATATCTGGAAAGCAGCCTATAGAATGACACAGCATGCTGCAGCTAAGTTATGTGAATGACAATCCGGCTCACTTTATCGAATGTCCTTGATTTGATCTTGATAATATTGCCTTTCTGGCTTTCACTTCTTTAGAACTCCAAGAATGTGAAGTTCAAAATGTATAACTTGCCTCTCCCTTATAATTACGGTAACTAAAAACTGTGTCCCCCTGAGCACCATGTATTGGAAATAAATGGGCATTGGGCTTGTTATTATGTTATCCTGATAGGCGTGATAGCATTCAGTCATACACTGTAGTGTATGACAGTCTGGGGACAGTGACCGTGAGTGAGTGCAACCAACTGATTTTCAATAATATGTACTGTCACCACAGGCCTTCTAAACAGTGATTGAGATCTTAATAAATATAAATTTAATGCATCTATTCTCCATCACTTTGTACAAGAAGTCCATTTATAGTAAGGTAAGTGGGCGGTATCTGGAGAAGTCGCCCCCCCCCCCCCCATACGAAGACGTCCCTACGCGAAGTCGGCCCCATTAATTAGAAGGGATTAAATCGGCTTAATTTTATTGAGGTAGTGTTTATGTTGGCTAATTGTGAGGTCATCAATTTTTGCAAAAATATATAATATGATATCACTCAATTATGGAATGTGTTCCGTTTAGCATGAGTACAGTATCAAATAAATGCATGATGAAGACTTTTAATTTAAAGGTAGGCTCAGTTTACAATAGACCCTGCCTGACCAAGACTCAGAGCCCCATAAATGTTTGTGTTATAGCGACTGATGGTTCACTAAAGACCCACCCCTGTGCTCTACCACAACTGTTTAGAATGCCTGTGACTGTCACTACAATACTTTACACATCACAGCTTTCAATGAGATTATTTATACTAGTACATATATTATACATCCGAGCCTTGAAATAGTGTCTGTCATTTGCAGAATGAGGTCCCCAGAGGGCAAATTTAGTGATGCTAACCAGTATAGCATGTTATAGCATCACCAAATTCACCTCTGGGGACCTCATTCTGCAAATGACTAGGCACACGATTTCAAGGCTTGAATGCACACAGTATGATATATATAAACCACTTTTACTTATGTTCTACATACAGTATATTTATTCACATAATGTTATACTATTTTGTGTAAAATTACACTTTCAACGTGTTTATTGCTGCTAACAAAATAAAATATAATCTAACACCTGTAGCGATCAGCTGTTTTGACCAGGTACTTAGGTGTGAAACTGAAACTGATATAACGGTAATCACAACAATTGATAAGTTGTGTCGGAGACAATGGGAACAAGGCCATGGGACTCAGAATATACGTATTCAATGTTTAGCTTCACCTCGGTCCTACTAAAACCCGACCGGACCCGACCGGACCCGACCGGACCGCCCCCAGGGGTCCGAGCGAGATGGGGTTTGCACTATCGTGTAGAATGGACCCGAATGTACCAAAGTTCTAATCCCCAAGTCGATAGCTCGAGCGGACACGGCACTGTTAACCCCTGACTTGCGGCCGTTTCCGCCAGGTACGTAAATCCAAAAAGGCGCCGACCGCACCACCCCTGACTGCCTGACCACGAAAATGGACATTATATCATGAAGGAAATACGACTATTCATCCATGCGCGATCGTACAAGTCGCTAGATGCAGCGGAAGTGAATAAATTAACCCATTCGCTGCTGCCGAATTAGCTATAAATGTACGCAAAAATGCCGAAATTAACACCCGCCGACCGGACCGCCCCTAGGGGTCCGTGTGAGATGCTGTCGGCACTATCGTGTAGAATGGACCCGAATGTACCAAAGTTCCAATCCCCAAGTCGATAGCTCGAGCGGATACGGCACTGTTAACCCCTGACTTGCGGCCGTTTCCGCCAGTTACGGGAAATCCAAAAAGGCACCGACCGCACCTCCCCTGACTGCCTGATCACGGAAATGGACATTATATCATGAAGGAAATACGGCTATTCATCCATGCGCGATCGGACAAGTCGCTAACTGCAGCGGAAGTGAATAAATTAACACATACGCTGCTGTCGAATTCGCTATAAATGTACTCAAAAACGCCGAAATTAACACCCGCCGACCGGACCGCCCCCAGGGGTCCGAGCGAGATGGGGTTTGCACTATCGTATAGAATGGACCCGAATGTACCAAAGTTCCAATCCCCAAGTCGATAGCTCGAGCGGACACAGCACTGTTAACCCCTGACTTGCGGGCATTTCCGTCAGGTACGGGAAATACAAAAAGGCGCCGACCGCACCACCCCTGACTGCCTGACCACGAAAATGGACATTATATCATGAAGGAAATACGACTATTCATCCATGCGCGATCGTACAAGTTGCTAGCTGTGCACGCTGCTGCCGAATTCGCTATAAATGTTCGCAAAAACGCCGAAATTAACACCCGCCGACCGTCCGCCCCCAGGGGTACGAGCGAGATGGGGTTTGCACTATCGTATAGAATGGACCCGAATGTACCAAAGTTCCAATCCCCAAGTCGATAGCTCGAGCGGATACGGCACTGTTAACCCCTGACTTACGGCCGTTTCCGCCAGGTACGGGAAATCCAAAAAGGCACCAACCGCACCTCCCCTGACTGCCTGACCACGGAAATGGACATTATATCATGAAGGAAATACAGATATTCATCCATGCGCGATCGGACAAGTCGCTAGCTGCAGCGGAAGTGAATAAATTAACCCATACGCTGCTGCCGAATTCGCTATAAATGTACGCAAAAACGCCGAAATTAACACCTGCCGACCGGACCGACCCTAGGGGTCCGAGCGAGATGATGTCTGCACTATCGTGTAGAATGGATCCGAGTGTACCAATGTTCCAATCTCCAAGTCGATAGCTCGAGCGGACACGGCACTGTTAACCCCTAACATGCGGCCGTTTCCGCCAGGTACTGGAAATCCAAAAAGGCGCCGACCGCATGCACCTCCCCTGACTGCCTGACCACGGAAATGGACATTATGTCATGAAGGAAATACCCATTTGCATGCATGGGCGGTAGGATAAGTCGCTAGCTGCAGCGGAAGTAAATAAATTAGCCCATACGCTGCTGTCGAATTAGCTATGAATGTACGCAAAAAACGCCAATATTAACCGCCGCCGACCGGACAGCCCCCAGGGGTCCGAGCGAGATGGGGTTTGCACTATCGTATAGAATGGACCCCCAAGTCGATAGCGGATATGGCACTCTTAACCCCAACTGCAATATGACACTTTTCAACAATCTATTTAGGTGAGAAATCTTTAGTGAAAAACGTTTTCGTGTAAATTGTGCCTGGGAAGCGTGTCCGTGTGTGGGGGGGGGGGGGGGGGGGGGGGGGGTCCAGATGAATTTTTTTCGCACAGACGACCGTTATCTACAACATAAAGACGTGAAAGGATAAACGGGCAAAGTGTTTCCTGTTCATCCAAGATTGACGTTGAAAATTGTCGACATTCGGACCATAAACCTGGATTTCGTTTCCATTGTTTAACGGAATTTCTTTTGGAGCTATATTGATTCACCCAATCTCAGAAATCTAAAAATAATGATAATGCGCGATAAGAAGGTGTACGAGATCATCGAGGAAATTACCGAGAGAAATATCAATGTTTCGGAGGGATATCCCACAGGTCCCTGGCACAATACACCCAAACCACTCGAAGACATATATGTATTTGGGTGGTTGGGGTCTATTGTGTCTGTGGGATATCACGCGAGAAAATATGCGTTCTTATCATAATAAAGCCTGCTTCCATGTGCTAACTTTGAACATATCTCAACATAAGTGTTTCTATGTTTGTGAAACACCATGCTTCTCGTGCATTATAATTTGTCGATTTTGTCATTATACATTTGCCTCTGTTTGCGTTTGGACATATCACTGACACTTCGGTGTTGTAATCAACTTCAATTTTAATAACCAACAAACATTCTGTTAGATATATATACATGTAGGCAAAGAATCAGTTTCAAGTTTCCTTCCAACAGTCATGTTTTTCATCTAAAATAAATTACACACACACTGTATAACTCCGGCCTATAGATGTGTCGGCGGGTTTTAATTTCGGCGTTTTTGCGTACATTTATAGCGAATTCGACAGCAGCCTATGGGTTAATTTATTCACTTCCGCTGCAGCTAGCGACTTGTCCGATCGCCCATGGATGCAAATGGGTATTCACTTCACGATATAATGTCCACTTCCGTGGTCAGGCAGTCAATGGAGTTGCGGTCGGCGCCTTTTTGGATTTCCCGTACCTGGCGGAAACGGCCGCAAGTCAGGGGTTAACAGTGCCGTATCCGCTCTAGCTATCGACTTGGAGGTTGGAACTTTGGTACATTCGGGTCTATTCTACACGATAGTGCAAACCCCATCTCGCTCGGGCCCCTGGGGGCTAGTGTTGAAACGATTAGCGTTTTTAAGGAATCGACTAGTCGCCAGAGGTAATCGACTACTAGTCGACTAGTCGGACCCCTTCTAAGAGTTCCCGTTTCTATGCCCATATGACGTATAAAAAGGGCCATGTGCAGTTTTGAGTATCCAACTCTTCGTTTCAGAACGTTAAAACAGAAAGCACGTGAACTATATAATCTCCCGTTTTGCCCGTAAGTCTCCCAATTTGATGTCTTAAACCAGGCTCTCCTGCAACCTCCATATAATCTCATGGTTTGGGGAATGCAGGTAATAAAACATTTTATATAAACAAAATTGTCGCCGGTAACCAGGAAATAAATAGGCAAGTCTCGTTAGTAAGTCTCGCTAACGAGATGTCTGGTGTGTTCTATTGTCTCTCTGAATTGGCGCCTCATGTCGCGGGGTGTGGGGGCGGTATGGGTATTAGAATGATCTAGGATCTATTCAGTTACTGAGTTGACTTTACCAGCTTGACATGTTGCGAATTATGTTTTGTATATCATTGAAGCCATTTTGTTGCATCATTACTCTAGAAGTTTTCACTGGTCAATTGTTCCCATTGAACTAGACAGTGTTCGGTCGGCAGCGACACTTTGCAGGCCTGGCATTCTCAGAAATCTAGGAGAGCTAAAAATCGCCCTCCTGAAAAGGTCTAGGAGGGCTATTATTTGTGCCGAGCACAGGAGGGCGAAAATGTTTGCCAAAATCAGACATAGTAAATATTCCACTCCACATGTACAGTATTGATAAAAATAAAGTACATGTCAGTATTAAACTATTACAATAATTGCTGAGTTTGTTGTTTTCATTACACAAAATAGCAAGTTCTAACAATGCCTCAATGATGCCTGACATTATATAGCACTGTCCAGTTGCGTGGGAGGCATGACGCAATACTTCAAAGTGACATAACCCTGAACGGTGTGTCTATTTCATAGAGGCACGTGCTTCCGGTAGAAATGTTGCTACAACGTAATCAATATCGCTTGTACATTTCGGAATGCGGCTTATAGATCAAAGGTCCCATACCGACATCGTTTAACACTTCGTTGCCGACTCTGTTAGTACATAGATCATTACTTACACCCGGGTCCTGGAGAGCGATGTTTTGTCGTTTGGGAGGGCGTTATTTCGTCCGCCTGGATTATTTTCAGGCGGGCGGTAGGCGAGCGATTTTATCGCTCGCCTCAGAATGCCAGGCCTGACTTTGTGTCTTTGATGATCAACATAAAAGAAACCGCGCATACCGGTACATGTGCATACATTGGGTTCAGTTCAGGTCATGGAGTTCACCGCTCGTGCATGACTGGCAGTGGCATCGTTAAGATTCAATAATAAGATTTATTTCGTATTCAATATAATTATAATATATAACATGTATATATCAACAGGACCCCACAAAAAGTTTAACTTGCAAGGGCAGGGCCCTTATGCTTGTATAATGATACAGTGTTATGTGTACGTATATTGAGTTAAAGGAACAATGCAATAAGCTCTAAGAAGTTAATATGTATTAACTGTTACAGATTACGTGATAATATTGCCATGCAATGGCACTGCTATCATGATAGCACTTAGGTAGTGCTTTTTCTCGACTAGTCGACTAGCATATTTCGGGATCGACTAATTTAATAATCGCGTCGATTTCGACTAATCGATTAATCGTTTCAACACTACTGGGGGCGGTCCGGTCGGCGGGTGTTAATTTCGGCGTTTTTGCGTACATTTATAGCGAATTCGGCAGCAGCGTATGGGTTAATTTATTCACTTCCGCTGCAGCTAGCGACTTGTCCGATCGCGCATCAATGAATATCCGTATTTCCTTCATGATATAATGTCCATTTTCGTGGTCAGGCAGTCAGGGGTGGTGCGATCGGCGCCTTTTTGTATTTCCCGTACCTGGCGGAAACGGCCGCAAGTCAGGGGTTAACAGTGCCGTGTCCGCTCTAGCTATCGACTTGGGGATTGTAACTTTGGTACATTCGGGTCCATTCTACACGATAGTGCAAACCCCATCTCGCTCGGACCCCTGGGGCGATCCGGTCGGCGGGTGTTAATTTCGGCGTTTTTGAGTACATTTATAGCGAATTCGGCAGCAGCGCATGGGTTAATTTATTCACTTCCGCTGCAGCTAGCGACTTGTCAGATCGCCCATGGATGAATCGCCGTATTCCCTTCTTAATATAATGTCCATTTTCGTGGTCAGGCAGCCAGGTGTGGTGCAGTCGGCGCCTTTTTGGATTTCCCGTAACTGCCGGAAACGGCCGCAAGTCAGGGGTTAACAGTGCCGTGTTCGCTCGAGCTATCGACTTGGGGATTGGAACTTTGGTACATTCGGGTCCATTCTACACGATAGTGCAGACAGCATCTCGCACGGACCCCTAGGGGCGGTCCGGTCGGCGGGTGTTAATTTCGGCGTTTTTGCGTACATTTATAGCGAATTCGGCAGCAGCGTATGGGTTAATTTATTCACTTCCGCTGCAGCTAGCGACTTGTCAGATCGCGCATGGATGAATAGCCGTATTTCCTTCTTGATATAATGTATATTTTCGTGGTCAGGCAGCCAGGGGTGGTGCGGTCGGCGCCTTTTTGGATTTCCCGTACCTGGCGGAAACGTCCGCAAGTCAGGGGTTAACAGTGCCGTGTTCGCTCGAGCTATCGACTTGGGGATTGGAACTTTGGTACATTCGGATCCATTCTATACGATAGTGCAAACCCCATCTCGCTCGGACCCCTGGGGCGGACCGGTCCGGTCGGCGGGTGTTAATTTCGGCGTTTTTGCGTACATTTATAGCGAATTCGGCAGCAGCGTATGGGTTAATTTATATACTTCCGCTGCAGCTAGCGACTTGTCCGATCGCGCATGGATGAATAGTCGTATTTCCTTCATGATATAATGTCCATTTTCGTGGTCAGGCAGTCAGGGGTGGTGCGGTCGGCGCCTTTTTGGATTTCCCGTACCTGGCGGAAACGGCCGCAAGTCAGGGGTTAACAGTGCCGTGTCCGCTCGAGCTATCGACTTGGGGATTAGAACTTTGGTACATTCGGGTCCATTCTACACGATAGCGCAAACCCCATCTCGCTCGGACCCCTGTGGGCGGTGCGGTCGGGTTTTAGTAGGACCCCTTCACCTACCACAAAATAAACAAGTGAAATATATTCTTAGTATAGCTTTTGCTTTGTAAAAAGCGTCCCGTTCGCGAAAACGTGCGTCACAATGCTTCAGATCTGAATCTAAAGCGGAAGTGAGAACTATTCAGTGAAACGAACCCTTGTCTATTTATAGCTACTATAAAATTTGGTTCGCCATTAACTTTTACCAGGCATTCTAGCGCGTGGCCGATGAGAGCGCAGCAGGTAAATCATTTTTGTTTCTGTCTCAAACATTACTTGTTATCCACGTGCACTGCATTGAACCCCAATTACTGTGTCCGCCTAATTTTCGAAAAATTCTTTTATCATGTTCTAATTGATCCCGGTTATTTATTTGAGCACTAAATGATAGCTTATTTATTCGGATTTCGTTTTAGCGCGAAATCCAAAAAGATCTATAAAGATCGAGTGTCATGTGATTCCATAGATTGCAACACCCCGCTCTGGTTCCATGGTCGGGACGCCTTTTTAGCTCAACTTACTTTTGTAAGTTTGAGCTATTGCCATGGCTTGGCGTCCGTCGTCCGTGTGTCCGTGTGTCCGTCAACAATTTCCTTTGGCGCGGGCTACAGGTCGTACCTTTGGTCTGATCTTTATGAAATTTTGCATGAATGTTGACATTGACATGTAGATGGGAACGAGTCATTTTGGCGTCATTCGGCCAAAAAACATGGCCGCTGGTGGCCATCTTGGATTTCAAAATTCAATCCATTGGCGCGGGCTACAGGTCGTACTGTTCTTTTGATCATCATGAAATTTGTCATGGATGTTAATATTGACATGTAGATGGGAACGAGTCATTTTGGGGTCGTTCGGCCAAAAAACATGGCCGTCAGCAGCCATCTTGGATTTTACTCTTTGCATGACTAAATCATTTGGCGCGGGCTACAGGTCGTAGTTTTGATCAGAACTTCATGAAATTTGTCATGGATGTTAACAATGACATGTAGATGGGAACGAGTGATTTTGGGGTTGTTCGGCCAAAAAACATGGCCGCCAGCAGCCATCTTGGATATTACTCTTTGCATGACTGCGCGGGCTACAGGTCGTACCTTTGGTCTGATCTTTATGAAATTTGTCATGAATGTTGACATTGGCATGTAGATGGGAACGAGTCATTTTGGGGTCATTCGGCCAAAAAACATGGCCACTGGTGGCCATTTTGGATTTCAAAATTCAATCCATTGGCGCGGGCTACAGGTCGTACTGTTCGTCTGATCATTATGAAATTTGTCATGGATGTTAATATTAACATGTAGATGGGAACGAGTGATTTTGGGGTCGTTCGGCCAAAAAACATGGCCGCTGGCAGCCATCATGGATTTTACTCTTTGCATGACTAAATCCTTTGGCGCGGGCTACAGGTCGTACCTTTGGTCTGACCTTTATTAAATTTGTCATGAATATTGATATTGACATGTATATGGGAACGAGTCATTTTGGGGTCATACGGCCAAAAAACATGGCCGCTGGCAGCCATCTTGGATTTTACTCTTTGCATGACTAAATCCTTTGCCGCAGGCTACAGGTCGTAGTTTTGATCAGAACTTCATGAAATTTGTCATGGATGTTAACAATGACATGTCGATGGGAACGAGTGATTTTGGGGTTGTTCGGCCAAAAAACATGGCCGCCAGCAGCCATCATGGATTTTACTCTTTGCATGACTAAATCCTTTGGCGAGGGCTACAGGTCGTACCTATGGTCTGATCTTTATGAATTTTGTCTTGAATGTTGACATTGACATGTAGATGGGAACGAGTGATTTTGGGGTCATTCGGCCAAAAAACATGGCCGCTGGTGGCCATTTTGGATTTCAAAATTCAATCCATTGGCGCGGGCTACAGGTCGTGCTGTTCGTCTGATCATCATGAAATTTGTCATGGATGTTAATATTGACATGTAGATGGGAACGAGTGATTTTGGGGTCGTTCGGCCAAAAAACATGGCCGCTGGCAGCCATCATGGATTTTACTCTTTGCATGACTAAATCCTTTGGCGCGGGCTACAGGTCGTACCTTTGGTCTGACCTTTATTAAATTTGTCATGAATATTGATATTGACATGTATATGGGAACGAGTCATTTTGGGGTCATACGGCCAAAAAACATGGCCGCTGGCAGCCATCTTGGATTTTACTCTTTGCATGACTAAATCCTTTGGCGCGGGCTACAGGTCGTAGTTTTGATCAGAACTTCATGAAATTTGTCATGGATGTTAACAATGACATGTAGATGGGAACGAGTGATTTTGGGGTTGTTCGGCCAAAAAACATGGCCGCCAGCAGCCATCATGGATTTTACTCTTTGCATGACTAAATCCTTTGGCGCGGGCTACAGGTCGTACCTATGGTCTGATCTTTATGAATTTTGTCATGAATGTTGACATTGACATGTAGATGGGAACGAGTGATTTTGGGGTCATTCGGCCAAAAAACATGGCCGCTGGTGGCCATTTTGGATTTCAAAATTCAATCCATTGGCGCGGGCTACAGGTCGTGCTGTTCGTCTGATCATCATGAAATTTGTCATGGATGTTAATATTGACATGTAGATGGGAAACGAGTGATTTTGGGGTCGTTCAGCCAAAAAACATGGCCGCCAGCAGCCATCTTGGATTTTACTCTTTGCATGACTAAATTCTTTGGCGCGGGCTACAGGTTGTAGCTTTGGTCAGAACTTCATGAAATTTGTCATGGATGTTAACAATGACATGTAGATGGGAACGAGTGATTTTGGGTTGTTCGGCCAAAAAACATGGCCGCCAGCAGCCATCATGGATTTTACTCTTTGCATGACTAAATCCTTTGGCGCGGGCTACAGGTCGTACCTATGGTCTGATCTTTATGAATTTTCTCATGAATGTTGACATTGACATGTAGATGGGAACGAGTCATTTTGGGGTCATTCGGCCAAAAAACATGGCCGCTGGTGGCCATTTTGGATTTCAAAATTCAATCCATTGGCGCGGGCTACAGGTCGTGCTGTTCGTCTGATCATCATGAAATTTGTCATGGATGTTAATATTGACATGTAGATGGGAAACGAGTGATTTTGGGGTCGTTCAGCCAAAAAACATGGCCACCAGCAGCCATCTTGGATTTTACTCTTTGCATGACTAAATTCTTTGGCGCAGGTTACAGGTCGTACCTTTGGTCTGACCTTTATGAAATTTGTCATGAATATTGATATTGACATGTATATGGGAACGAGTCATTTTGGGGTCATACGGCCAAAAAACATGGCCGCTGGCAGCCATCTTGGATTTCAAAATTCAATCCATTGGCACGGGCTACAGGTCGTACTGTTTGTCTGATCATGATATTTATCATGGATGTTAATATTAACATGTAGATGGGAACGAGTCATTTTGGGGTCGTTTGGCTAAAAAACATGTCCGCCAGCAGCCATATTGGATTTTACTCTTTGCATGAATAAATCCTTTGGTGCGGGCTACAGGTCGTAGCTTTGGTCGGAACTTCATGAAATTTGTCATGTATGTTAACAATGACATGTAGATGGGAAACGAGTCATTTTGGGGTCGTTCAGCCGAAAAACATGGCCGCCAGCAGCCATCTTGGATTTTACTCTTTGCATGACTAAATCCATTGGCACAGGCTACAGGTCATACCTTTGATCAGATCATTATGAGATTTGTAAAGGCTGTAGATGGGAGGGAACAAGTCATTTTAGGGTAATTCGGAAAAAAAACATGGCTGTCGGTGGCCATTTTAGAATTTACTCTTTGCATCAATAAATCCTTTGGCACACCATAATCACCACATCCCTGATCCGATCATTATTAAACCTGTTATGAATGTTGATATTGACATGTACATCTAGTCTTACTTAGACATTTCAATTAGCACTTTTCCTATTCCTCCATTTACTGTCGACCATTAAATTATTCCCCTACCTAAGTTGAGCTACAGTGTCATTGACACTTTCATTTTTAATACCGGAAGTCAGCTTACGAGCGACATCTCGAGGGAGGTAATGTCCCTACTATGAGTATGACTATGAATACCGAACACAACCGAACACAACCGAAAACAAGTCAAAATAAGTGTTAAAAGACGGAAATATATGAAATAAAGTTTATAATGATGTGTGTGGATTTGTAAGCTAGTGATATGTGAAGTTTGATGCAATTCGGCCGATTAAAAGTTACGTTAATGAAAGTTTTATGTAATTTCACGCCGAGTCAGAGTCCGGCGTGATGGCGGCTAGCTCTATGAATACCAAACACAAGTCCAAATAAGGCGTATATAAGGGAAATATATTAAATAAAGTTTATAATGATATGTGTGTATATGTAAGTTAGTGATATGTGAAGTTTGATGCAATTTTACATACCGGGCGGTATTAGAAGTTTAGTTATTGGTAGGTTTGTGTACAATATTAGCTGTCATCACGTAAACCAGAGTTCGGCAAGATGGCGGCTAACTATGAATACCGAACACAAGTCCAAATAAGCCGTATATAAGGGAAATATATTAAATAAAGTTTATAATGATATGTGTGTACAGGGCCTGATCCAGGTTTTATTTGGGGACACCTCCCGATGACCGAAGGTCATCGTCGACTGTCGAAGGCAGGAGCCGGGGAGAGTATGAGATTGGAATTTTTTTGAAATTTCAATGCTCTGAGAGTGATCTTGGGCATATCTGAAGGATGATTTTCATTTTTTAACCAAAGAGAATTTTATACTTTCAGTAGCTATTAATATGACCAGAGTCACTTAAGCTAGAAAACTAAATTCATTTAATACATGAAATCAATTTATATTTATACACAAAAGAAAAGACACAATGAACCAACATATTTATTTCAACTTACAAGATAACATTGTTTTAAACAGAATTTAAACAAACACACATAATGATAACAGATTAATATATTATCATAATAATGCATAATATTATCTAATAATTTATAATATGCCCCACTGTATGACTGAGATGAAAAAGATAGAATGAACAGTCCTGCAACATTTTTCATTATTTCTTATTTCCAGGTTGATTCTATTTGTCTACAAATCGAGTAATTCCGTGACTAGGGTTCAAATTAATCTAAGCGAGATAACTCTATAAAAAAGACTATTACATTGGTGGCGCCTTCTCATGAATATGCATGTTGGCGTGACGTCATTATTTGTGATCTATAAATAAGTCTATTACATCGGTTATGCTTTCTAATAATAGGCATGGTTGCATGACGTCATTATATGTGTTATCTATTTTCATTGGCTAACAATGAGAGTTACAATTTTGGCGCGCTCGCTAAATTGCTATAATAAAATTACTTTGTCTTGATCTGCCTTACGAAGTGGCAGCAATAAATGTTATAAAATTTAAGATCATATGAGTATGGCATTGGCAATGCAAGATTTATTCTCATGACACATGACCGATGCAGATGGCGAATGAATTTGAATACTAATCATGTCGAGTCAAATTCAGTCATGTCTTACTCCCGTAATTTCAGAATTCGCATTCTTGAATTGACTGATGAATGATGATTAATTGATTAGTACATCGCTATTTGAAATTTCGAGAACTTATATTTCATTTGAGAGTATTTTGACTTCTGTGAAGTTCATAAAAGTACATTTATGAGCTTTGTGTGTATGTTTGCATAGTTTTGATCAATAGAAAATTGCTTTCTGTTTACGTTTTACAGAGTTTACTTTTCAGTTTATAGTTATTTTTCATCCATTGTAGTTTTTATAGACAATTTTCACAAAAACTGATGCATGTTGCATAGGATACATCTAATTGCATCAATATTTTACATTGATAGTATTGCAGTTTTGATTTGACTTACACATGTACATGTAGTTTAAGATCATATGAGTATGGTGTGTTGAATGAATTTGAATGCTAATCTTGTCCCATTCAGTCATACCTTACTCGATCTGTAATTTCAGAATTCGCATTCTTGAATTGATTGATGAGTGACGATTAATGGATCACCATTTTTAAATTTCGAGAATTTATATTTTTATTTGATTTCAGGGAAGTTCATAAAAGTATCTTTATGAGTTTTGTGTGTATATTTTTATAGTTTTGATCAATAGAAGCTTTATTTTCAAACAGGTACCTGTTTAATTAAAATTTGGAGAATTCGCCTTCCGGAATTGACTTACTTATTACTGAAAATTGTACAAGTATAAGTTGTGGTGTACATATCTGTATTGTAGACTTAACATTGAGTTGTTTTGAAGCTTATACTGTACCTCATTTGTGTACTTCTATTTCATTTTTGAATTGACTATATACTGCCAAGAATGAGCTTATATGTGTGCGAAACCCATATATTTTGCTTATTAAAGTGTAACTGAATTTAACAAGTTTGTACTAGTGTATTAATTTTGGTATTGAACTCACTTGTAGCTTAATTATCCTACATGTATATGTTTGGGTATATGGTTCGTCTCCGAATAACACCCTTTAAGCTGTTTCAGACATTGTTATTTTTATTTGACTTTGTTCCTACAAGTACAGATATGAGTTGTTTGTGAATGTTTATACTTGTTAGAACAAGTGATGCCTTTTATGGCCATATATGTAACCCAAAAGATGTAATTTAAATTTGAGAATTTGCATTCTTGAAATTTACTCAAGTGTTGCCTACATTTTCATATGCCTGTTGAGAAAAAACTGTTGTATTATGTAAATGGGTTGTCCATCCGTCGTCCATATGTCCGTCCATCCGCCTTTGGTTTTTGACTTAGATAAATACCTGATATACGGTTTCCAGTTCTGATTGATTTGGTATGTGAATTTTTCATACAAAGATACCACACTTGAAGTTATTGTGTTTTATTTTTGATATTTGTTTTCATCTTAAGTCAAGGTTTCAAACAAGTGAATTAAACCTTGCCCCACCTGTACTTCAGAAACAGGGTATTATATCACGCCCTGACGATGTGTTCTTGTTTTACAAGTAGGTTTATACTCCACATCTGTAATTTGATTAATTGTTTGAACTAGCCAAATTTCAAGCTATCAAGAATGAGCATCTATGGTAGGTGTATGAAAGTCGTACAATGTGCGTACCAGTATAATGGCTGTATATATTATACTAGTAACTTTAAGACGGGTACGCTGTACCGTAAAGCCTATTCATTCCATTACAAGTTTACTCCTGTAATTTGAATTTTCAGAATTTTCATTCTTGAATTCACTTAAGTGTACATGTTTACACATGGTTTACATACATGTAACTTAGAAGCCATATTGTATTATATATTCTAAAATTGAGTCGTAATTTACTTGCATGTAGATGACATCCTTCATGTTTGGGTTATTATTATTCGTTATTATGAATTAATAGTATATGCTATCCAAACAGATTCGAGCTTCGCTATTTGAAATTTTGAGAAATGGAGTAGTTATTACTCAGTTTGTGTCATGTTTTTATACGATTTTCAGATTAAAACTATTGAAGCCATAAGACCGTACCTGACACATTAGTCATTCAATTTCTGAACTCTCCCTTCCATATTTATATATACCGGTACTGGTAGCTACTAGATAAAAATGTTTTATCAATATAATGTAATATACAGAATATAGAAGGCTTGACAGTGACTTGAGCAGTGGCAGCGCGACTGTGGGTCTGTTTGTGTCATTTCTGTTAATTTGGATACTATTTTATAATTATAGTTTTCAGTATATGGATGGTTGGTGATATAAATCAATTTATATACATAGTACTTTAAAAGTATCGACTAGGAAAGTGGTGGCATGATAACTTTAATAGTGGCATTGCGACTATTGGTCTGTTTGTGGCATTACTTTTATGGTTCGTTTATGTTTAGTTATCAGATTGGTAGGTAATTGCTGAGGCATGTGATCATTTGATGGCATTGCGTTCATAGGTCATTTGAAGAGAGAGGGGCCCGAATTTGCTCCCAACTTCATGTTTAATGTTTCAGTTTTTTCCTCCTGATCTTTCCTTTTTTGGTGGCCTATGGCTTGGCGGTTCAAAAAAGGTATAAATCTAAACTAAAACTTGACTGCTTTTAAATATTTAAGCTATGTTCTGACAACATGTAGTAAATGGTTTTCAAGAAGTAATCTTAATTGTTTAACAAAATGAGAACAGTTAAATTAAATCCTATGAAGTAGTTTTATTGAACGCTCTATATTTAGGGCAAGTAGGAAACAAACACTTGACTTGAATCTGTTTCCTTATTTGATTTGATCTCAGTGCATGTGCATTCATATGCTTGTTTGATGTGATAAATTAGTTGCATGTGTGTCAGTGGTGTTGCATGTGTTCCGTATGTATATGTATATGTCTTGCATGTTTGTCATCTTTGTCTTGCATGTATTGTATGTTTGTTGATGTATGATTGTTTGTCACTTCGTATATGATCAAGTCATCCGCAATAAACCGTTAAAGGTAATATATGGTCTTCAAGATGTTTTTCTAAACCCATCTCATGGAATTGTTTGTTATGTAGTTAAACACTCTCAAAATGATGTTGTGATGTTCTATTTGTTTCCAATTGATATAACAGTATATGTTAGGGCCCTAGTAATTAGAACTAATCTCTACGTTAATTATTCATTTGGTATTATGAGATCCCACCTCATAACCAGGTTGATTTGATCAAATTGTCACTGTTCCTGTACTGTATTGTGTGATTTCGCTTTAATTTGATTGAAATACTAAAGTCTGAAGGCTGAATGGTAACAAACCTGAACTATTTGAAGTTTTCACAGATGAAAGCTAGATAGAACCAAACATACTTTACAGTATGATTCCAACTGTTAAACTTAAATATTTTTGTAAACTTAACTGTCTTATGTCAATATATATATAAGGATTAACTGTCATGTGGACTGTTTTTATGGAGATGTAACCGTGAGATAAGTGGTTATAACTTGTGTAAAACCCAAATGATTTTACATACAAGTTATGGCCACTTACCTCACGGTTACATCTCCACAAAAACAGTCCACATGACAGTTAATCCTCATATTTATATACATTTAGCGAAAAAGCCACGTTTGTAAATGTATTTAAATCAAAAAGTGTATCGTGACAAAACCAGCCCAAAATATCCCACAGCACCCTTGGCAAAAGTTAACAGGAACAATTGAAACCCGATGATTTATTAAGTCAATCCTGCGCGAATCCAAATGCGCCCAAAACATTACGCGTTCGTCTTTCCAAACCCAAATGACGTATCGATGTTGTTATGAGCTTGGAGTTAACGTTATAAGCCGTTGCGCATTCACCGAGAAATAATTGCAACTAGCCACGTGGGCGCCGACCAATCAGAATGCTGGATTTAGTGATGACAACACTTAGTATGTAAATATAAATACATAAATGCTTTGTATCTTGTTATAATTACTAGAGTAGCTGATGGTGGTTTTGTATCCACTTGTATGTCCAGAGCAAAACTCTTCATGAATCCACTAATTGAAGGTACACAAACAATATTTGGTTGGTAACACATTTCCCATTGACGGCGAAATGGGTCAAATGGCGACGCCCCTTTTTGCGCGAAGTACTACCACCCGTCGTGACTATATCTCCAGAACTGTTGGACATAGGGGGTCGTGTGACCACTCAAAATGTGCGGAATGGCCACATTATGGGGGGCCAGTAATACATTTTCATATCCAAAAGTCAATGGTTTTTAAGATAATTGCCAAAAACCAAAAAAAAATCCATTTTTGAGGGCCTGAACCCCAATTTTGGGATTCAGCACTTTTATCTCAAAGTTGAGCCACCAATTAGAATTTTATTGACCTATATCAATCGGTGCCACATATAGGTATCATTTCTGATATTTTCTGTACCATTATCGGATGGGATTGACCTTCAGGGAGCTCTTGACCCTGAAAATAAGGTTTTTGGATGGAATATATTGGTCGTAGAATGAAAAACAGACATTTTCCCAATAACAAAGATGTTGAGGAAATCATCAATTACAGGGTATTTGATCAGTAACCTAAAACTCCTACAAAAAGGTTACCTGGTGATATAATTTGAATGTAGTTCATCTTTTGTTATCTAGATTTCATGGCCTTTGATGTGAGATGGTTGCCAAAATGGTTATAAATGGAATGACATATACATGTATCACATCAGCAATATACATGTAAATGAGTTCAATGTGTTATTTTCTTTAAACTTATGGGAGAACAGGGTGTTTTTATGGTATTCTAATGTTGAATTGAATTATACTCAGCTCACAAGCAGGTTTAGTGATGTTGAGTTACTACAATTTGATCAATCAGTATGATTCGGTAGTCGAGCAGGTTGCGTCTTTATCAGTCCCACATCAATTTTGATTGGCTGCATCACCATTTTGTATAAAGGTTCTACAATTTCCCGAACACGTACATTATTTTAGAACAAATAATGGCTAGTCTGGCATGATCGCCTATATTTATATCCTGATATATGTATATGTACACGTAGATGTATATTTGCCCTAAATTGTTTCTGGTTCAAATTTGGGAGTTTGTAAGAAAATAAGTCATAAGAAAGATGCAGTTGCAGTAATATTAAAATATATTGTCCTGTTCAAAACTAACAAATACATGTCTATTGATTATTGGTGTGATATCCAGTATCCTTCAGATTATTTTATAAGGGCTTTAGTCCAGTTATGATAAATCCACACATTAAAAATATAGGGCTTCCATACATACAGAATATTTTCCAACTTGACAATCGTTCCTTGTGTTCAACTGAGTGAGTTCATGTGAGGTTCATGGAAATTTATTTGGCAAGCTTGATTCTAAAGTGTCTAGCTTTATGGGCTTGAAATTCCGAATGCAATCCTGTTGCGTTGTGAGCTCAGAGTGAGTTAGAAGAAAAATACAAGCATCAGTTGATATGCAGATATAAATATATACAAATCTACATTCTGCAGGTAGCCATGCATGCTATGCAATCCTCACTCATGTTTCAACTTATCAAGGAAAAATTATCACATTACCAATGACTATGATAGTCAGATGTTTTTGTAGATTTTGTAGATTTGTGGATGTTGTAGATTTTGTAGATTTGTGGATGTTGTAATGCAATATAGATCTCAATTATAGTTGCACAAATTTATTTTTCATTTCGTCCCTTTAAATTGACTTTTATTTTTTTATGTATGTATATGTGCCACTCCAAAAATGTCAGTAAAAGTACTGTTAACCGTTCGGTTTGATGTTATAGGCACAGGAGATATATATATATACTTTACATGTCAAATATTGTGAACCCTGCAGGTACGTGTATGTGTGTCAGTCGCCTTATGTGTGTGATGTACATGCAGTAACTACATGTGTTGCATTTGTCAATATTAATGGGTCCCAGGAGCCCAGATGTTACTAGTGTAGAGCCCATTTAATTTTCATGAGACTGGTGGACTTCATGTCTATACTCCTAAATAAACATGACTCTGAGTCTTATCAGACCAAGACGGTATTGTGTAGGTTTTACTAGAATTATATTTAGAAAAGACTCAACCATTATTTTTCCATTACCCTATTTATCACAATATATTCATTTGGCAGTATTCATCCCAAGTTTAGTGGTGATGCTAATAAATTTGGTATGATAGTCAGGTAGAGCAAAGCGATCTGAACAAATCAAGGATAAGCCACTATGTGTAGTGTACATTAAAAAACATGTATATTGTGAAATATTTTAATAATGGGTGCTGGTTTTTACAAACTGGCCATAATTGAGATGACTATTCCTGTTGTTTACCAAACATCAGCGTACACATTAAATATTTTGAAGTATATATGTTCTTGAATGTTTCACACAGACACTGACTTTTGCACAAATTGCTCGGATTAGCCAAACAATGCAAAAAGAACCAACTTTAGGTAATATGATGGTACTATTTCTTAACAGAATCGCCGTGACCTAAAAACATCGATCATAGCAATCCAGCAGTACCCATCAGCAAAATATAAAATTAGCAGGACCACTTAACCTGGGGTGGTATTGAAAATAAAAATATCTTTAACATGGTAAGTTATGAGGGCTATTAGCTATTATGAAGAATTATGTTAGTGAAATTATAGACCCTCATCTGCTCCAACCTGAAACTATCATGGCCAATGAAAACTAATGTGGGACCAACAAAGGCTCATTCTACTATTGATTGAATAGTGATGATTCCATCATTTCCTAAAACTTTTTGTGAGATGAGGTGTCCTTTTGGAAGAATTGATTACTTCTGAAATATATACTGGTATATATGGTCATCTCTCATCTGATTACAACATGTTTTTACTATGCCCAGATGCAATACCCATTTTAAGATCGCAACATGTGGCTGCTGCATGAAGCAAACAGCTGGTCATTCCATTTAGTAAAAGTGTTTAGCATTTTTCATAGCTTGGTCACTTAAATCAGATCGGCTGTTAAATGTTGATAACAAATTTTGAAAACCTGTTTTGTTCAATCTGTACATTTCTGTTGATTAGAGCACAATTGTTACCTGATTTTTGGTAAAGCACACCAGTTTCCAAGGCATGTTCAGTCGGGAAGAGCTCATGTTGTGTGTCGGGGTCAACACATCCTCAGCAGCAATTTCCAGCTAATCCCATTGTGTGTTGTCAATTGTGCTCTTAAGTTGATCAGAGAATGTGGATAGTTCTTTTAAAAAGTGTCCTTGTGGTATTGTATGCTTGTGGTGCATTACATGCTGAAATCGGTTTTTGGCAATTATCTTAAAAAACATTGACTTTTGGATATGGAAATGTATTACTGACCCCCCATAATGTGGATTTTCATGGTCAAAAGCTCCCTGAAGGTCAATCCCATCCGATAATGGTACAGAAATTATACCTATATGTGGCACCGATGGATATAGATAAATAAAATTCTAATTGGGGGCTCAGCTTTGAGATAAAAGTGCTGAACCCAAAATTGGGGTTCAGGCCCTCAAATTTTTTTTTTATTTTTGGTTTTTGGCAATTATCTTAAAAACCATTGACTTTTGGATATGAAAATGTATTATTGACCCCCCATAATGTGGCCATTCCGCACATTTTGAGTGGTCACACGACCCCCTATGTCCAACGGTTCTGGAGATATAGTCACGACGGATGGTAGTACTTCGCGCAAAAAGGGGCGTGGCCATTTGACCCATTTCGCCGTCAATGGGAAATGTGTTACCAACCAAATATTGTTTGTGTACCTTCAATTAGTGGATTCATGAAGAGTTTTGCTCTGGACATACAAGTGCATACAAAACCACCATCAGCTACTAGAGTAAATATGAATTGGGACCTGAATTTAAAAAAAAAACAATTTAAATAAATTTTTTTTTTTTGCCTTCAATTTGTTTGGGCGCCCAAACTCAATGTCCCCAAACCCGGTATACAGGAGTCGAAAACGGGCTGGGTCAGGCCCTGGTGTATATGTAAGCTAGTGATATGTGAAGTTTGATGCAATTTGACATATTAGAAGTTTAGTTATTGTTAGGTTTGTGTACAATATTAGCTGTCATCACGTAAACCAGAGTTCGGCAAGATGGCGGCTAACTATGAATACCGAACACAAGTCCAAATAAGTCGTAAATAAGGGAAATATATGAAAGATTTTACTCGCTTTACTTGTCCAGGTTTTTTGGCAATAGCCGCTGTTTTCGGAATAGTCAGGCGTCCGTCCGTTGATGTTTGTAGTTTAGCAGTATCATAAACATACGTCATTAGTCGTTTTAGTCGTCGGTCACGTTGGTCTGCTGTCATATTGACCCATGTACTATTGTTTACTTTTAATGATATTGCCTGATTCGCTAATTGAAAATTTCCACAGCCATGTAAAGCACCTCTAATGTACCGTAATTGATTGTCAACTATTTCTGATAAATTGTCGGTCAGTCGCAACGTTTTCCACTCATTTTCCAATTTGGTAATATGGTTTAAACTCTCACAATTATTATTGGTCCAAAGTTTGGGAATTACATTATTTTGTTGACGAGCCTCGAAGACTTTGAACCTTAATCTGAGCATGAAAGACTCAATATACTTACTTTTATTTTTCGTCATAATGTCAGCTTCGACCTCCTCGTAAACCAACTTACTATCTATTGTGAGAAGGCCTTTCTCACTATTAAATATCTTACCCACTAGTTTACTTACCGCTACTTGGCTCTCTTTTTTGCATATATTTCTCATGAGGTTTTCCTTTAGATGGCGAGTACACAATGTGTGTGTGCTCCCGGGAAAACAGGTCAAGATTGCATTTACAAGAGCAATCTCGTCATCGGTGCCGAACACAATATTGGCAGGAGGAATGTCGACTAATTTGCTGTTAATATATGATAAGAACTGATGGTATGCCTGGAAAGAACCACCCCAGTGTTAAAATACAGGACCAAGTAAAATTGGAATGGATTCCGATTCTAACAATATTCGGATTTTTGAAACAGATTGTTGTGACATAACAGGCGCTAAGATTGAATGTCCGATCAATACCGATAACTGACCCAATTTTTATTGCAGACTTTAAGAGTGTTATCTGCTCATCGGTATGGCAGACGACAGATGGTGGCTTAGTGGGGTCAGTCGAAAATACACCTTTTATATACTTACTTCCGACCGCCTTATTCATCATGGCGATGAGATCGTATTTTTTCTACGCTCTTGCTCGGGTCTGGCTTTACGTTGTTGGTAGTAACGCTGATTGTGAATTTTCTGGAGTTCAACTGTATCTTCCAGACATAATTTGCCAACAACTCGCTTAATTTGCCTAGGTTTTTGACCATGTTTAATTCCGTCGTCAATGAGGGCCTGCTGCTTTATTGAAAGACGTTGATATGGCGCCGATGTCGTTTTGGTGTTACCGTGTGCATTGCCTTCAGTTGGATAAATGCCAATTTAATCATCACCAATATATTGTTTATTCAACCATTTTGGTTTCTATGAAACCTGTGAAACCTTGCTTGAATATCACTATCAAAACATCCCTGAAATCTGTTCGGTAAGCCAGAGTAATCCACAATCGCACATCGGTAATTAATCAACGACAAAGGCTCTACTGCGCAGTGCCAGATGTTAGGGGAAATTAATTATCACCTGTCGGTGATGTCTTAATCATCCCTTATTTCGACTTGTGTTCGATATTCATAGAAATCCTCGCCGAACCCTAGCTTGCGTGCCGACTTCACATGCCACTAACTTACATATACATCATTATAAACTTTATTTTATATATTTCCCTTCGCGCCCATCTACTCACTTTATTTCCCTTTTATACTTGTGGTCAGTATTCATCTTGCCGAACTCTGGTTTGTGTGCCGACAGGTAATATTGTACATAAACCTACAAATAACTATACTTTTAATCGGCCAAATTGCATTAAACTTCACATATCACTAATTTACATATAAATACACAGCACAAACTTTATTTTAAATATTTCCTTATATACGCCTTATTTGAACTTGTGTTCGGTATTCATAGAGTTAGCCGCTATCTTGCCGAACTCTGGTTTGCGTGCCGGCAGCTAATACTGTACATAAACCTACAAATAACGCAACTTTCAATCGGCCAAATTGCATCAAACTTCACATATCACTAACTTACATATATACACACATATCATTATAAACTTTATTTAATATATTTCCCTTATATACGGCTTATTTGGACTTGTGTTCGGTATTCATAGAGCTAGCCGCCATCACGCCGGACTCTGACTCGGCGTGAAATTACATAAAACTTTCATTAACGTAACTTTTAATCGCCCAAATTGCACCAAACTTCACATATCACTAGCTTACATATACACACACATCTTTATAAACTTTATTTCATATATTTCCCTTATTTACGCCTTATTTGAACTTGTGTTCGGTATTCATAGTTAGCCGCCATTTTGCCGAACTCAGGTTTACTAATATTGTACACAAACCTACCAATAACTAAACTTCTAATATGTCAAATTGCATCAAACTTCACATATCACTAGCTTACATATACACACATATCATTATAAACTTTATTTAATATATTTCCCTTATATACGGCTTATTTGGACTTGTGTTCGGTATTCATAGTTAGCCGCCATCTTGCCGAACTCTGGTTTACGTGATGACAGCTAATATTGTACACAAACCTACCAATAACTAAACTTCTAATATGTCAAATTGCATCAAACTTCACATATCAATAGCTTACATATACACACACATCTTTATAAACTTTATTTCATATATTTCCCTTATATACGCCTTATTTGGACTTGTGTTCGGTATTCATAGAGCTAGCCGCCATCACGCCGGACTCTGACTCGGCGTGAAATTACATAAAACTTTCATTAACGTAACTTTTAATCGGCCGAATTGCATCAAACTTCACATATCACTAGCTTACATATACACACACATCATTATAAACTTTATTTCATATATTTCCGTCTTTTAACCCTTATTTTGACTTGTTTTCGGTTGTGTTTGGTTGTGTTCGGTTGTGTTCGGTATTCATAGTGACCCGTCAAAAGACAAAATACAGATTGTCAAAACAGTCGGAATGCGGAATAGTCCAGTGCATTTTATGAGAAAATAGGGCTGAACCTCAAAATAATTGCAACACAAAAGATTTTGTTTTATTTTGGTTGGGAGCATCATAGAATATACTCCGCCAAAAATCTGAAATGGCCTTTTTCAGCGGACCTCCTATTTACCGAGAACAACCGAGAACAACCGAGAACAAGTCCAAAATTAATTGCATCTTGCTATGTAACAACTATTATTTTTAAAAACCCTAATATTATAAGGAAATCAACTTCAGATCCACCAATACTTTTAGGACCTTTATTGTTGCATTGGGATGGTACTTTTTAATCTTACCATCGGTTTTTATCTTATTTATCAAGTAAATTAGCTGGCATTTCACAAGATAAAGTAACATTTGGAACTGGTGATGAATTGTAACTTGTGAATGCCATAACATCTTGTTTTCCAAACAGCATGCATACACTATGCACACGCCATCTTAAGGACAATCTTCTCCATAATATAAAAAAGACCGACAATGACAAGACTGTGCAAAAAGTAATCAATAAGGTTTTCAATACAAAGACTGGACTTCTGACGACAATTGACAATGGCAGACATACAATGCCGAGATTACGAACTAAAATATTTGACGCTCGAAAGCAAACTAAAAACATTCCTAAATTTTGGACTAATAACAATTGTGAATCAATGAATAATATTATTAAATTATCAACCGATTGGAAAATATTAAAACTCCCAGACTTAACAGACAGACTTTATGAAATTGTAAATGATCAACTCAGGGATATTAGAAGTGCGCTGCACTCAACTGGTGACTTTCAGTTAGCGGAAAAATTCATAGTAAGACATCAAATTTGGGTAAACTTGCCACCGGAACGAAGAGATAGACGTCTAAAACAAATTCTACAATTTGTATCAGCTCCTTCGACTGTTTTGCTATCAACAGACAAAAAAAAAAGTCGCAAAGGGCAATGTCACACACTCCCCTTAGATGGGGTAAATGTGCCGAGTCTCAAATGGTGGAGCTCGAGTGCTCTAATAAGTGAAACAGCACAAGCACTTTAAACAAGCCCGGATAAAAGCTGATGGAAGTTTAAATTCGTGTCAAACCGAGAAGACACTACAAACCGATTAAAAGGTTAAATGCATAAAAGTAAACATTTTTAGCTCAACTTTACTTTGTAAAGTTTGAGCTATTGCCATGGCTTTGTCGTCCGTCGTCCGTGTGTACGTGTGTGCGTGTGTACGTGTGTACGTAAGGCGTCAACAATGCAGTCTACAGGTCGTACCTTTGGTCGGATCATTATGAAATTTGTCATAGCTGTTGACATCAACATTTAGACCAGAATGATTAATTTTGGGGTCATTCGGTAAAAAAACATGGCCGCCAGTGGCCATCTTGCATGTCAAAATTCAATCCATTAGCACGGGCTACAGGGCGTACTGTTTGTCTGATCGTCATGAAATTTGTCATGGATGTTAATATTGACATGTAGATGGGAACGAGTAATTTTGGGGTCATTCGGCCCAAAAACATGGCCGCCAGCAGCCATCTTGGATTTTACTCTTTGTATGACTAAATTCTTTAGCACGGGCTACAGGTCGTACTTTTAGTCTGATCATCATAAAATTTGTCAAGAATGTTAATAATGACATGTAGATGGGAACGAGTCATTTTGGGGTCATTCGGCCAAAAAACATGGCCGCCAGCAGGCATCTTTGATTTCACTCTTTGTATGACTAAATCCTTTAGCACGGGCTACAGGTCGTACCTTTAGTCCGATCATCATAAAATTTGTCATGGCTGTTGAAATTGGAATGTAGATGGGAACAAGTCATTTTGGGGTCATTCGCACAAAAAACATGGCCGCCAGCGGCCATCTTGGATTTCAAAATTCAATCCATTAGCACGGGCCACAGGTCGTACTGTTCGTCTGATCATCATGAAATTTGTCATGGATGTTAATATTGACATGTAGATGGGAACGAGTAATTTTGGGGTCATTCGGCCAAAAAACATGGCGGCCAGCAGCCTTCTTGGATTTTACTCTTTGTATGACTAAATTCTTTAGCACGGGCTACAGGTCGTACCTTTAGTCTGATCATCATCAAATTTGTCATGGATGTTAATATTGACATGTAGATGGGAACGAGTAATTTTGGGGTCATTCGGCCAAAAAACATGGCCGCCAGCAGCCATCTTGGATTTTACTCTTTGTATGACTAAATCCTTTAGCACGGGCTACAGGTCCTACTTTTAGTCTGATCATCATAAAATTTGTCAAGAATGTTAATAATGACATGTAGATGGGAACGAGTCATTTTGGGGTCAATCGGCCAAAAAACATGGCCGCCAGCAGCCATCTTGGATTTTACTCTTTGTATGACTAAATCCTTTAGCACGGGCTACAGGCCGTACCTTTAGTCTGATCATCATAAAATTTGTCATGGCTTTTGAAATTGGAATGTAGATGGGAACGAGTAATTTTGGGGTCATTCGGCCAATAAACATGGCCGCCAGTGGCCATCTTGGATTTCAAAATTTAATCCATTAGCACGGGCCACAGGTCGTACTGTTCGTCTGATCATCATAAAATTTGTCATGGATGTTAACAATGACATGTAGATGGGAACGAGTAATTTTGGGGTCATTCGGCAAAAAAACATGGTCGCCAGCAGCCATCTTGGAGTTTACTCTTTGTATGACTAAATCCTTTAGCACGGGCTACAGGTTGTACCTTTAGTCTGATCATCATAAAATTTGTCGTGAATGTTAATAATGACATGTAGATGGGAACGAGTCATTTTGGGGTCATTCGGCAGAAAAACATGGCCGCCAGCAGCCATCTTTGATTTTACTCTTTGTATGACTAAATCCTTTAGCACGGGCTACAGGTCGTACCTTTAGTCTGATCATCATAAAATTTGTCATGGCTGTTGAAATTGGAATGTAAATGGGAACGAGTAATTTTGGGGTCATTCGGCAGAAAAACATGGCCGCCAGCAGCCATCTTTGATTTTACTCTTTGTATGACTAAATCCTTTAGCACGGGCTACAGGTCCTACATTTAGTCTGATCATCATAAAATTTGTCATGGCTGTTGAAATTGGAATGTAAATGGGAACGAGTCATTTTAGGGTCATTCGGACAAAAAACATGGCCGCCAGTGGCCATCTTGGATTTCAAAATTTAATCCATTAGCATGGGCCACAGGTCATACTGTTTGTCTGATCATCATGAAATTTGTCATGGTTGTTAATATTGGATTTTACTTTTTGTATGACTAAATTCTTTAGCATGGGCTACAGGTCGTACCTTTAGTCTGATCGTCATAAAATTTGTCATGGTTGTTAACGATGACATGTAGATGGGATACTCATTTTGGGGTCATTCGGCCGAAACCTTGGCCGCCAGCAGCCATCTTGGATTTTACTTTTCTCTTCATGTCTATAAACAAGTATTAGACATTCAACTTTCCACATTCCTAATCGCTCCATTGACTGTAATACATTAAATTATTCCCTTTCCAAGTTGAGCTACAGTGTCATTGACACTTTCATTAATGAAAATATTGATGTCTACTGTAGATATTTCAAATAAAACACTATATTTAATGTATATAAGGCATTTTAAACCTTGTTCTCGGTTGTTCTCGGTTGTTCTCGGTAAATAGGGTGACCCTTTTTCAGTTTTTGAAAAAGTGGCGAAAATGATGAAAAATTGGTGAAAAATGGAGATTATCATTTTTTGTTAATAACTCTTGATGTAAACATACAATTGTGATATTTTCACAATGATAAACTGTGGTACAGTTGTATCCAAGATTTTGTATCATTTTATTCTATAAATATTGATTAAATTTTCGAAAATCTTTTTCGACCTAAAAGTCTGACACAGCACTGTCAGCAGGTTACAACTTACATCACCTCTGATCGGCGCTTTGGCAACAGTGATAATACATAACTCATAACATCTTTCCCTCCCATGTTCATAAGGATCTTCTAGTCCAACAAATTAGACTATTCGGATTAATACATATTTTAATATTTGGACATTATGATTGTATTAATCCTTCTAGTCTAATAAAAGAGCTGAAAGCAAAGTTAGCACACATTTTGAAGCAGGTCAACATCAGTGACCACCGATATGACCCCATCAAAATACCATATTTTCTCTTAAATTATCTTCAAATACATTAGTCTTACCTGTAGCGGAGATAGTATTCTTTGTGTTCACACATAGATTGTGATATAAAAGTTGTCAGAATTACAGATTTGTTAGTTTAATCCCGGATTGGAAAACATATCACCATTTTCAAATACAAATAAATTATGTTAATTTTGCGTGTTTTCTCAGATTTCTGATCTATTACGCATGCGCGTGCTTTCGTTTTCGTATGTGTTCGCTAGCGTAGACGGGTTTGAATATTTCTGTCGGTTGAGATGTTATAAAATTATATGGATTAATAGTGACACAAAATTATGCTAGTTAGTTCAGTCATGATATTTAACATTCCAACAAAAGGTATGTGTTTTTAGCTCAACTTTACTTTGTAAAGTTTGAGCTATTGCCATGGCTTTGTCGTCCGTGTGTACGTGTGTACGTAAGGCGTCAATAATGCAGGATACAGGTCGTACCTTTGGTCGGATCATTATGAAATTTGTCGTAGCTGTTGACATCAACATTTAGACCAGAATGATTAATTTTGGGGTCATTCGGAAAATAAACATGGCCGCCAGTGGCCATCTTGGATTTCAAAATTCAATCCATTAGCACGGGCTACAGGGCGTACTGTTTGTCTGATCGTCATGAAATTTGTCATGGATGTTAATATTGACATGTAGATGGGAACGAGTAATTTTGGGGTCATTTGGCCCAAAAACATGGCCGCCAGCAGCCATCTTGGATTTTACTCTTTGTATGACTAAATTCTTTAGCACGGGCTACAGGTCGTACTTTTAGTCTGATCATCATAAAATTTGTCAAGAATGTTAATAATGACATGTAGATGGGAACGAGTCATTTTGGGGTCATTCGGCCAAAAAACATGGTCGCCAGCAGGCATCTTTGATTTCACTCTTTGTATGACTAAATCCTTTAGCACGGGCTACAGGTCGTACCTTTAGTCCGATCATCATAAAATTTGTCATGGCTGTTGAAATTGGAATGTAGACGGGAACGAGTCATTTTGGGGACATTCGGACAAAAAACATGGCCGCCAGTGGCCATCTTGGATTTCAAAATTCAATCCATTAGCACGGGCCACAGGTCGTACTGTTCGTCTGATCATCATGAAATTTGTCATGGATGTTAATATTGACATGTAGATGGGAACGAGTAATTTTGGGGTCATTTGGCCCAAAAACATGGCCGCCAGCAGCCATCTTGGATTTGACTCTTTGTATGACTAAATCCTTTAGCACGGGCTACAGGTCGTACCTTTAGTCTGATCATCATAAAATTTGTCATGAATGTTAATAATGAAATGTAGATGGGAACGAGTCATTTTGGGGTCATTCGGTCAAAAAACATGGCCGCCAGCAGGCATCTTTGATTTCACTCTTTGTATGACTAAATCCTTTAGCACGGGCTACAGGTCGTACCTTTAGTCCGATCATCATAAAATTTGTCATGGCTGTTGAAATTGGAATGTAGACGGGAACGAGTCATTTTGGGGACATTCGGACAAAAAACATGGCCGCCAGTGGCCATCTTGGATTTCAAAATTCAATCCATTAGCACGGGCCACAGGTCGTACTGTTCGTCTGATCATCATGAAATTTGTCATGGATGTTAATATTGACATGTAGATGGGAACGAGTAATTTTGGGGTCATTTGGCCCAAAAACATGGCCGCCAGCAGCCATCTTGGATTTGACTCTTTGTATGACTAAATCCTTTAGCACGGGCTACAGGTCGTACCTTTAGTCTGATCATCATAAAATTTGTCATGAATGTTAATAATGAAATGTAGATGGGAACGAGTCATTTTGGGGTCATTCGGTCAAAAAACATGGCCGCCAGCAGGCATCTTTGATTTTACTCTTTGTATGACTAAATTCTTTAGCACGGGCTACAGGTCGTACCTTTAGTCCGATCATCATAAAATTTGTCATGACTGTTGAAATTGGAATGTAGATGGGAACGAGTCATTTTGGGGTCATTCGGACAAAAAACATGGCCGCCAGTGGCCATCTTGGATTTCAAAATTTAATCCATTAGCACGGGCCACAGGTCGTACTGTTCGTCTGATCATCATGAAATTTGTCATGGTTGATAATATTGATATGTAGATGGGAACGAGTAATTTTGGGGTCATTCGACCAAAAAACATGGCCGCCAGCAACCATCTTGGATTTTACTCTTTGTATGACTAAATTCTTTAGCACGGGCTGCAGGTCGTACCTTTAGTCTGATCATCATAAAATTTGTCATGGCTGTTAATAATGACATGTAGATGGGAACGAGTCATTTTGGGGTCATTCGGCCAAAAAACATGGCCGCCAGCAGCCATCTTGGATTTTACTCTTTGCATATCTAAATCTTTTGGCACGGGCTACAAGTCATATTAGTACCTTTAGTTGGATCATAATAAAATTTGTCATGGCTGTTGACATTGGGGCAGCCATCTTGGATTTTACTCTTTGCATGACTAAATCCTTTGGCATGGCTACAGGTCGTATTAGTACCTTTAGTTGGATCATCATGAAATTTGTCATGGCTGTTGACATTGGGACGTAGATAGGAAACGAGTCATTTTAGGGTCATTTGGCCTTAAAACGTGTCCACCCACTGTCAGCCATCTTGGATTTTACTCTTTGCATGACTAAATCCTTTGGCACACCCTACAGTCCACTTCCCTCATCCGATCATCTCCAGACTTCATATTAATCTTGATATTGATCTTACTAGATGGAAGCTGTCAATTGTTTTTGAATTTTATTGGAAAACATAGCCACCAGCAACCATCTTGGATTTTACTTTTATACATATATCTCTTCATCTTGATAATTTAGTATTACTTAGACATTTCAACTATAGCATTCCTAATCGCTCCATTGAGTGTTATACATTAGATTATTCCCTTTCCAAGTTGAGCTACAGTGTCATTGACAATTTCATTGGAAAGCCAAATTTGAGTCATATGGGGGATGAATTGAGATAAGACGTATTGATCATCATACATGTACTTGCTCCATGTGATGCGTTCCATTAAGACTATTGTACAGATGATGGATCTGTTTGGATGCCCTATTTCCAACTTTTGGCTAACTCCCTATCTTTGCCTGAGCAAATTTGAGTTTTTAACCCTGTCATGACGGGAGCCGCGCTGGTGCAACATTAAATACCCTGTGCCAGTGCATTCTCTTATATATGTGAGTTTCCCATAGGGAGCCTTGCTTAAATAAGAGAATGCACTGGCGCCTTTCTGTATTTGAACTTTCAATGCACAATGGAACTAATCTATTCATTGACAATTGTTTCTATTTTAGTTCAACATGAAGCAAGATGAATTGAAGTTGGTACCACATCATACTGAAGATTTCAAACAAGACAAAATGTCTTCCAAAACTAAATACAATGGAGAACAGAACGGATATAAAAAGGACAAGTCTATAGGAAATGGCTATAAGGTTTGAGATGACATTATACCGTAATGCCCTAAATAATCGACTCCTTAAAAGGGAACTGTTAATAAAACTTTTTGTTCAGTAAAATAAACTATACCAGTGTCATAACGTAGAATTAAGGTTACTAAAAACGAATCATATTCGAAAACACCAACTTATAGCGTAAAAATCGAGATTTTAATGACTTTTTGACGTCGAAAATAATAAGGAAAAACTAAAAAGCCACTCGCCAGTTTTATGTGCACAAAGAAGCGTGACGTCAACGTGGGAACGCAACTTTTTTTCGGATGAGGGAATAAGACGTAAACATGTCCACGTGTTTTCTCATTTGTTTTGTTAATGGCGACTTACGATACAAATCTACTATTTTCAACAATTTGGACATTTAGAAAGTGTTGATGACTGAAGTGTGTAATTTAGTAAATCATATAATATCACGGAGTTGTGCTAGGACTATACGTTGGACGCTGTTTTGAGAATTTTCGATGAATATTGTGAATTGGATTTTCGATTCTGGACTGGAGGTTGACCTTTCGCAATTGAAACAAATTGACACTTTTAACTTTTTCCACACATTCTTGGTGGAAAAAGATTCTAAAACTACGATGGCAATTTTGGAAGTAAATCACCTATTTTCGATGTTTTTTTTCATGGTAATCCGACGTGGGCCGTATTCAACAATGCCAGCAAGGAGCTGATGCTGAACTCTTCCAATTTGATGATTATTTATTATAATTAATAAATATATTTTTTAATCATTTCGTTTGTAAATATTCTCCAAAATCAGTTGGACAAGTGTAGGTGAACAACCAATATATATTGTACAATAATAGCCTGATCGAGTTAAAATAGAATTCATTGATCGGTCTTCCTGGCATATTGCTCACTGTTGTATTGTAAGAGGGGAGCCCTCTAAATTTCTTGAACATTGAAATTCCGTTTGTTTAAGAATTTGTAGATGTTTATATTGAATATTCTCAGTAAATAATTATTCTGTTTGTTTCAAAAGAAATCAGAATAATTGTTATTGTTTGCAAGTACTAGTATTGGTTGAAAGATAATTATAGAACAGTTTAGATTGACTCCCCTCTTACCAGATGCATGCTGACTGTGGAAGAACCGATCGGTCTATTTAAGCACTTCCGGGCTATTATACATGTAGATCACCTCGGTGATTCACCAAGGTTCGTTGGATGGCTCAAACGATGTTTCCTAAGAAATTCCTACCATGGCCGGTTTATATATACCCTTAATTTGAACCACACAGTTGATTGTTTCGTACCATATGTTTTGTCATTTCACACCATATACATTTGTATGTTTCGTTGGTTCCCACAAATGGTAATTGGTCATAGCGTATGCAGCGTACCATGTGAAAAATTATTTTAATTTTGTTAACTTAATGAAAGCGAACATGTTTACGATTTAAAGTTACGTGATGATGACAACCAGACAATTACATGTAAACATATTTCTTTCTTTTTTTGCGAAAAAAAATTAACAAATTGAAATTGTGGCAACAAAGTTAAAGATACATAATCTGAATTAACGCTTTCATATTACTATTTCCTTGGCTTCGAGGGTAAACATATTTGATTCGAGTCGAGGAACCCACCCGTGTTGAATAAAATGTTGATAAATAACAGGTTTTGGAAAATTTGGGCAATTGTTTACTATTGTTGACTGGTTAGCATATTTTTTTTTTGGGCATTTAATCGATTCCTGATAACCAAAGGGGCATTTCAAAAAAATGTTTGTTGTTGGAATCTGATAATATGGGAACCATCGAATCGGTTTGAGTACCTTTAATGTTATTTCCAAAAAATAATACGGTATACTCAATGGTACAAATTGTCGAAATGATACATGTACTGGTATGAAATGTCCAGAACCCTGGTGCGAAACATCTCTATGTCAAACTTCTATGGCACGAAATGTCCAGCAACCTATTGGCTGTTCAGTCCATTGCACATTATAATTTATTTCCAAATAAAGGTAATACTAAATATTAAAGCAGTGTTTAGTGTTAAGTTCAATCTTGAACTAATTGTACATGTGATATAGTCACACGGACTTGTTGTAAAGAAAACAAATAAAATTGAGGATGCCACTTTATCAAACATTATAAATGCATCAATATTCTATTGATATGTATACCGGTACATGTATTGCTTTACAAACGCATGTTTTTGTATATATATTTTTACTTGTTTTTCTTAACAAGCCCCTGTGGCCTCAGTTTAAGTACATGTACATGTATAGGAAGCCACGACTTATCTGCGAAAGAGCTCTGGGTCTCTTGTTCACTCATTGTGTGACCACTGAAATCGGAGACGTGGTTAGATAGTCTCTCCATTGGGGAGGGGGGTCCACCTTGATACCTGTATTGTTACGACAGCACCACTTGGAAGGAAGTTTCCTACTGATGGCTATATTGGTAAAAAAAAAATTCAAATTTTTGCCCGGTATGGCTTGTTATCAAACTACATTTGTACATGTACTTACCGTAGGTGAATATCACTTTCAATTTGCCTTAAAGGTACTCAATCCGATCAGAGGGTCCTATATTACTATTTCTTTGGCTTTTAGGGTAAAAAATATTTGATTCGAGTCGAGGAACCCATCAAACAAAAGCTCAGAGTTATTAGATATTGATTTTTTAAATTTGTTATTTTCTCGAGATGAGTACTAATAATTGCCTTCAACTTCGTAATCTGCTCGAGATGTGTACACCAAAACACTATTCAAACAGCCAAGGATGGATAACTCTAAAATCAAGTGGTAATAATAACGCAATTTTGCCTGTATTCTGGGACAGAAAGTATTCCCGATAATGAAAAATAATAGATTTCTAAAATCGATATCTAAAAAATCTGAGCTTTGATGGGTGGCTTCCTCGACTCGAATCAAATATTTTTGACCCCAGAAGCCATTGAAATAGTAATTGAGAGGAGTTTTATCAGATTGAGTACCTTTTAAATTGAGTAATATAGTTTTAGGACATCACCAATCAGAGTAATATGATTTCATGACATCACGGATCCGAGTAATATGGCTTTACAACATGGCATAATTCTATTTCACTGTTAAATAATGCATACTAAGACAATGATTTTTTGTGATGTCACTCATTTGAAAGAGTTGTCAATAGAACACTGTTTACTGTTACTAAGAGGCAAACTAATTAATGTTATGGATAGGGTATTACTTGGTTGGTTTGATATTATAGGCCTGATTTCAGCCCTCGGTAACCTCATTTCAGCCTTCGACCTTCGATGTCAGGCTGATAGTGATATGAGGTTACCTTAGGCTGATATCAGGCCTAATATCAAACCAACCAAGAAATGTCCTCTAATTATTATATAACTAGCAGGGTGACCAGTCGTTGCCCAGGTTAATGCTCTCACTTTTTTCTCTGACCCCAATACCATCACTGTAGACATTTCTAATCTGCACCATTATGATGATTATCTTTCTCATAAGAAATAACAAATTAATAGTTACGTGTAGGGTATTACATGTACTTGGTTGGTTTGAATATATTGGCCTGATTTCAGCCCCCTCGGTAACCTCATATCAGCCTTCGATCTTCGATGTCAGGCTGACAGAGATATGAGGTTACCTCAGGCCGATATTCGGTCTAATATCAAACCAACCAAGTAATATCCTCTAAATATTATGTAACTAGCAGGGTCGTTACCCATGTTAATGCAGTGTGGTACATGTATTGTTTTGCCCCTCCCACTTTTTGTCCCTTACCCCAATACCGTCATGTGCTGTATACATTTCTAATCTGCACAATTATGTTGATTATCTTTCTCGTAAGAAATTGCCCCTGTTAGACCCCTTTGGAGCCATCTAGAAGGTCCCTCGTGAATCGTGAATTAATATAGAATAGACATTCACAAATATAGGTATAGATAAAGATTTTTTAAGAAGTTCCCGGACCCCTGTGGTTGTAAATAGAATGCACTCAGATATTCTGACTTCAAACTTGTGCCACCTTCTAATTTAGATGTACTGGTATACTACCGGTAGTATTGCTTGATAAGTTGATAACGGTAGACATGTGTTGATATGATTTGGTTGAAAGATTAGAAAATCAGTGCCCCCCCCCCCCCCCCCCCCCCCCCCCCTCAAAATTATCATTTAAGGAATAATCTTGGTTTTTAATGTGATTACAGTTTAAAGATGATCTATCTCTCCCTAAACCAAGTTTTATATGCAGCAGTTTCCTGAAATATGTATGAAATATTAAAAATAATAAATATGAATTGAAAACCCCTGTCCGGAAATGCTTCTATCTGACAATATTGATTTTATTTTATATTTTCTGGTATATTAGATACATACACATGTACAACTAATTTGGGACATTTTACAGCTCGCAAAAATGTTTGGAGTGTAGCAAGTGGGAGAACTCTATATGAGATCGCCTGAAAGTTTTATGACATGACGGTTTGTTGTAAAAATAGTAACAAAAAATATGTCCCAATTGATAATCACATTATATAAGAAATTGAATGCCCTCATAGTGGTGAACATCTACATGTATACCAAATTTCATTGAGATCCAAGCAGTTATTAGCACTACTGTTCAAGTTATGCCCTGAACAGACATCAGACGGATGGACAGACAGGTGCAAAACAGTATACCCCCCTTTTTTAAAAAGGGGGTATGAATATCGATAATTGATATAAGCATTTCATGACATGTGTCTTTGACTCGATTTTATTATTTTATACCCTGGGAATTATAGAAAACATATTTAGGAAGCTATATAGATATAAATCCATCTTCAAATGCTGATCAAAAACTGATATTAAATCAGTGTTTGTGATTCGGTATAAAGCCTTTAGACTCTACTGTTCAGACTTTACTGTTTACAGCTACCGGTATAATCTTGTGTGCCAAATACTAGTACAACTGCAGGGTGGAATATTGCGGATGAAGATGGATAATTCTAAAATCAAGTGGTAATAATAACTTGATTTTAGAGTTATCCATCTTCATCCACAATTTTGACCGAGACCACCTTTTTGACGGCGTGTTTTTGGGCCACAAACAATAGAAATAATAAACTTCAAAAATTGATATCTGATCACTCAGAGTGTTGATGAGTAGGTTCCTCGACTCGAATCAATATTTTTTACCCCCGAAGCCAAAGAAATAGTAATTTAGGAGCATCTGATCGGATTGAGTACCGTTAAACAATTATTTTTGTGTCTTAGACTTGATTATAAAGCAAGTTTTCGCAATTGACATGCTTAAAATTGATATATGCATGGGGAAATGTAACCATCGTTGTCTACGTACATGCCCCGTGTGCGCAACATCTCAAATGAAAAATCCAGTCTCTTGTACTAGTATTTGTAATTAAACTACCGGTATTTGTATAGCATTTGTTATTTAAATTTAGAACAGAGCCATAATTTTGTTTAAATGTGCAGATCTACATGTATGGTCTAAAATTAATAAACATACAGGTACAAATATTTGGCACACAAGAGTAGGCACTTTGGTGGAGTCCGATGATGTTAGATGCTGATAGTCTAAAGGGTCAGTGTCTGGTTTTTCCCCTTGCAGAGGAGATATAAATGGGTACACGACATTTTGGATCGTCTTAAGTCGTTTTGTACCATATTTTTTGTAGTTTCGCACCATATTTTTTGTAGTTTCGTACCTTATTGTTTGGTCGTTTCGCACCATGTTGGAAAATCAATTCGTCTTTTCATACCAATGATACCATATCACTATACATGTACATGTATGTCACACCATAGGGAAACAAATAAATGATTTTCTGCAAAGTACGAAATAAAAAAAAGTAACCAAAAAATATGGTATGAAACGACCATGGTACTGTATCGGATAGTGAAATAATGAAGAAGTCACTATAGTTGTTACTTGTATATCAATTTTTATCATTTATATGGTCACAATAATATAATGCCATGTGAAAGTTGATATGACATCTGTTCTGTTCGACTTCAGGTGTACTCAATTTCTACTCCGGCAATGTTCAGAATCCTATCCATTGATAATCCAACGACACTGGTACGAAGCGTCTAGAACTTAGAATCCATATTTAATATAATTATAAATCCTTCAGATATTCAGTGTTACCGATCTCCAGAATCAACAACTGACTGTTCAAGGCGGTTCCACTCAATGGTTGTTTTTAAGAAGTCATCGTAATGACTAATGTACAGTGCTAGTACGCAGTAGATCGAACGATTCTCTGATGGTGCTGTTAACACTTGTTACACACCTCCTATTGAGTCCTAAGTTCTCCACCAGATTTTGACAGACACTCCATGCCACACTGGGGACAGTAACAGTACTAACACTCACACTGACAGTGAATGAGTGGATAGGCCTACTGGTAGTCGAAAATCTACGGGATACTAAAGATATAGTCAATTGTGGACAAGCCTACTGCAGTACTGGTACTGGTAGTGGTACAGTGGTGGTAGTGAATATTATAATTTATATAAATAAGTGATGCAGTCCTCAAATTTGGTTGCTTTATTAGCTCAACTTTACTTTGTAAAGTTTGAGCTATTGCCATGGCTTTGTCGTCCGTCGTCCGTGTGTACGTGTGCGCGTGTGTGCGTGTGTACGTAAGGCGTCAACAATGCAGGCTACAGGTCGTACCTTTGGTCGGATCATTATGAAATTTGTCATAGCTGTTGACATCAACATTTAGACCAGAATGATTAATTTTGGGGTCATACGGAAAAAAAACATGGCCGCCAGCAGCCATCTTTGATTTCAAAATTCAATCCATTAGCACGGGCTACAGGCCGTACTGTTTGTCTGATCATCATGAAATTTGTCATGGATGTTAATATTGACATGTAGATGGGAACGAGTAATTTTGGGGTCATTCGGTCCAAAAACATGGCCGCCAGCAGCCATCTTGGATTTTACTCTTTGTATGACTAAATTCTTTAGCACGGGCTACAGGTCGTATTTTTATTCTGATCATCATAAAATTTGTCAAGAATGTTAATAATGACATGTAGATGGGAACGAGTCATTTTGGGGTCATTCGGCCAAAAAACATGGCCGCCAGCAGCCATCTTGAATTTTACTCTTTGTATGACTAAATCCTTTAGCACGGGCTACAGGTCGTACCTTTAGTCTGATCATCATAAAATTTGTCATGGCTGTTGAAATTGGAATGTAGATGGGAACGAGTCATTTTGGGGGCACTCGGACAAAAAACATGGCCGCCAGCGGCCATCTTGGATTTCAAAATTTAATCCATTAGCACGGGCCACAGGTCGTACTATTCGTCTGATCATCATGAAATTTGTCATGGATGATAATATTGACATGTAGATGGGAACGAGTAATTTTGGGGTCATTCGGCCAAAAATCATGGCCGCCAGCAGCCATCTTGGATTTTACTCTTTGTATGACTAAATTCTTTAGCACGGGCTGCAGGTCGTACCTTCAGTCTGATCATCACAAAATTTGTCATGGATATTAACAATGACATGCAGATGGGAACGAGTAATTTTGGGGTCATTCGGTCCAAAAACATGGCCGCCAGCAGCCATCTTGGATTTTACTCTTTGTATGACTAAATTCTTTAGCACGGGCTACAGGTCGTATTTTTATTCTGATCATCATAAAATTTGTCAAGAATGTTAATAATGACATGTAGATGGGAACGAGTCATTTTGGGGTCATTCGGCCAAAAAACATGGCCGCCAGCAGCCATCTTGAATTTTACTCTTTGTATGACTAAATCCTTTAGCACGGGCTACAGGTCGTACCTTTAGTCTGATCAGCATATAATTTGTCATGGCTGTTGAAATTGGAATGTAGATGGGAACGAGTCATTTTGGGGGCACTCGGACAAAAAACATGGCCGCCAGCGGCCATCTTGGATTTCAAAATTTAATCCATTAGCACGGGCCACAGGTCGTACTATTCGTCTGATCATCATGAAATTTGTCATGGATGTTAATATTGACATGTAGATGGGAACGAGTAATTTTGGGGTCATTCGGCCAAAAAACATGGCCGCCAGCAGCCATCTTGGATTTTACTCTTTGTATGACTAAATTCTTTAGCATAGGCTACAGGTCGTACCTTTAGTCTGATCGTCATAAAATTTGTCATGGATGTTAATAATGACATGTAGATGGGAACGACTCATTTTGGGGTCATTCGGCCGAAAACATGGCCGCCAGCAGCCATCTTGGATTTTACTTTTCTCTTCATGTATAGTATTAGAAATTCAACTTTCCACATTCCTAATCGCTCCATTGACTGTAATACATTAAATTATTCCCTTTCCAAGTTGAGCTACAGTGTCATTGACACTTTCATTTTCCTTGTCTTCTTTGAATTTGTTTTTTAGAGTTAGATGTAGATTATTCATTTGTAGAATAACAATCAATTATCATGACAATCGTCATCAAAAATTAATGACATTGATAATTTAATCGATTCAATGATTGTTGACACTGTGACTTGGTGAATTTAAATTTTAAGTCTCGCTGTCCTTGCGACTAATGGGACTATCTTCGTCGGCTGGTTCGTGTAAATATGGGCCAATATTCAAACGCAAGCCATCAAAGGCATCTTCAGTATCTGCCATAGATGCAGTATCCTTCGCAACACGTAACTCGTCGTCATTTTCGTGATCAGAGTCACTTTCAAACGCGGAAATGCTGTGTGCAGAAGCCATTTTTCGTAAACAGTTCGTCTGCGGGGGGTAAGTCCCACGTTGACGTCACGGGTTTTGCGGTCACGTGACTCGAGCAAAATCAGCTAAGAAATAATAATCGATTTTTAAAAGTCGCTAAAAACACGTTTATCGATAAAATTATATCTAATTTTTTATTGGATGTTATATTTGAACCTTATTCACAACAAACTAGCCATATAACATTGAAATGATAAACATTTAACAGTTCCCATTTAACCACTGCAATATTATGGGTATTTTTTCAGGATTTAGTCGGAAATATGGCTTGTTGCCATTCATCGGAAAGCTCTCAGTGAGGTTGAAAATGTTCTTGTAGTTTGATTTTCAAGTAATTTGTGGCTTGTTGCCATTCATTGGAAAGCTCTCAGTGAGAGCTTTCCGATGAATGGCAACAAGCCATATTTCTGACTAAATCCTGAAAAATTACCCATTATTCTGCTGTGGTTAAGTAGTGGATTATTTAGATTATTTTTAGTGTATACTCTCAAGTGCCAAATAAAAGTGCTGGCCAAATAAAAGTGCTGGGTGACATTTTTACCAAAAAAAGAATAATAGTGCTGGTGCACAATAAATGTGCTGGGTTACGGATTTTACTTTTCATGGTAGTATGCTTAAAACTCGAGCCATGAAGGCTTATGTGTACATTTATATAGTACAGGGAATCATACCTGCGCGGAGGAAGTGACATTTAGGTAATATGCATCATGTATCTTCACTATCTTGTTTACCCTATTCATAACATTATGTATGACCATGCGTGCAATTACATATTACTCATATGATATATAGTTGGTATATAATTGTGTTACATGTTGATTGTTGTATTCTACAGTACACACTGCACATGACTCTTTTTAGCTCAACTTACTTTGTAAGTTTGAGCTATTGCCATGGGTTGGCGTCTGTGTGTCCGTCAACTATTTCCTTTGGCGTGGGCTACAGGTCGTACCTTTAGTCGGATCTTCATGAAATTTGTCATGGATGTTAATAATGACATGTAGATGGGAACGAGTCATTTTGGGGTCATTCGGCCCAAAAAACATGGCCGCCAGCAGCCATCTTGAATTTTACTCTTTGTATGACTAAATCCTTTAGCACGGGCTACAGGTCGTACCTTTAGTCTGATCAGCATATAATTTGTCATGGCTGTTGAAATTGGAATGTTAGATGGGAACGAGTCATTTTGGGGGCACTTCGGACAAAAAACATGGCCGCCAGCGGCCATCTTGGATTTCAAAATTAATCCATTAGCACGGGGCCACAGGTCGTACTATTCGTCTGATCATCATGAAAATTTGTCATGGATGTTAATATTGACATGTAGATGGGAACGAGTAATTTTGGGGTCATTCGGCCAAAAAACATGGCCGCCAGCAGCCATCTTGGATTTTTACTCTTTGTATGACTAAATTCTTTAGCATAGGCTACAGGTCGTAGTCTGATCGTCATAAAATTTGTCATGGATGTTAATAATGACATGTAGATGGGAACGACTCATTTTGGGGTCATTCGGCCGAAAACATGGCCGCCAGCAGCCATCTTGGATTTTACTTTTCTCTTCATGTATAGTATTAGAAATTCAACTTTCCACATTCCTAATCGCTCCATTGACTGTAATACATTAAATTATTCCCTTTCCAAGTTGAGCTACAGTGTCATTGACACTTTCATTTTCCTTGTCTTCTTTGAATTTGTTTTTTAGAGTTAGATGTAGATTATTCATTTGTAGAATAACAATCAATTATCATGACAATCGTCATCAAAAATTAATGACATTGATAATTTAATCGATTCAATGATTGTTGACACTGTGACTTGGTGAATTTAAATTTTAAGTCTCGCTGTCCTTGCGACTAATGGGACTATCTTCGTCGGCTGGTTCGTGTAAATATGGGCCAATATTCAAACGCAAGCCATCAAAGGCATCTTCAGTATCTGCCATAGATGCAGTATCCTTCGCAACACGTAACTCGTCGTCATTTTCGTGATCAGAGTCACTTTCAAACGCGGAAATGCTGTGTGCAGAAGCCATTTTTCGTAAACAGTTCGTCTGCGGGGGGTAAGTCCCACGTTGACGTCACGGGTTTTGCGGTCACGTGACTCGAGCAAAATCAGCTAAGAAATAATAATCGATTTTTAAAAGTCGCTAAAAACACGTTTATCGATAAAATTATATCTAATTTTTTATTGGATGTTATATTTGAACCTTATTCACAACAAACTAGCCATATAACATTGAAATGATAAACATTTAACAGTTCCCATTTAGATTTAACCACTGCAATATTATGGGTATTTTTTCAGGATTTAGTCGGAAATATGGCTTGTTGCCATTCATCGGAAAGCTCTCAGTGAGGTTGAAAATGTTCTTGTAGTTTGATTTTCAAGTAATTTGTGGCTTGTTGCCATTCATTGGAAAGCTCTCAGTGAGAGCTTTCCGATGAATGGCAACAAGCCATATTTCTGACTAAATCCTGAAAAATTACCCATTATTCTGCTGTGGTTAAGTAGTGGATTATTTAGATTATTTTTAGTGTATACTCTCAAGTGCCAAATAAAAGTGCTGGCCAAATAAAAGTGCTGGGTGACATTTTTACCAAAAAAAGAATAATAGTGCTGGTGCACAATAAATGTGCTGGGTTACGGATTTTACTTTTCATGGTAGTATGCTTAAAACTCGAGCCATGAAGGCTTATGTGTACATTTATATAGTACAGGGAATCATACCTGCGCGGAGGAAGTGACATTTAGGTAATATGCATCATGTATCTTCACTATCTTGTTTACCCTATTCATACATTATGTATGACCATGCGTGCAATTACATATTACTCATATGATATATAGTTGGTATATAATTGTGTTACATGTTGATTGTTGTATTCTACAGTACACACTGCACATGACTCTTTTTAGCTCAACTTACTTTGTAAGTTTGAGCTATTGCCATGGGTTGGCGTCTGTGTGTCCGTCAACAATTTCCTTTGGCGTGGGCTACAGGTCGTACCTTTGGTCTGATCTTTATCAAATTTGTCATGAATGTTGACATTGACATGTAGATGGGAACGAGTCATTTTGGGGTCATTCGGCCAAAAAACATGGCCGCTGGCGGCTATCTTGAATTTCAGAATTAAATCCATTGGCGCGGTCTACAGGTAGTACTGTTCGTCTGATCATCATGAAATTTGTCATGGATGTTAATATTGACATGTATATGGGAACGAGTCATTTTGGGGTCGTTCTGTCAAAAAACATGGCTGCCAGCAGCCATTTTGGATTTTACTCTTCGCATGACTAAATCCTTTGGCGCGGGCTGCAGGTCGTAGCTTTAGTCGGATCTTCATGAAATTTGTCATGGATGTTAACAATGACATGTAGATGGGAACGAGTCATTTTGGGGTCATTCGGCCAAAAAACATGGCCACCAGCAGCCATCTTGGATTTTACTCTTTGCATATCTAAATCCTTTGGCACGGGCTACAGGTCGTATTAGTACCTTTAGTTGGATCATCATAAAATTTGTCATGGCTGTTGACATTGGGGCAGCCATCTTGGATTTTACTCTTTGCATGACTAAATCCTTTGGCATGGCTACAGGTCGTATTAGTACCTTTAGTTGGATCATCAAGAAATTTGTCATGGCTGTTGACATTGGGACGCCATTTTGGATTTTACTCTTCGCATGACTAAATCCTTTGGCGCGGGCTGCAGGTCGTAGCTTTAGTCGGATCTTCATGAAATTTGTCATGGATGTTAACAATGACATGTAGATGGGAACGAGTCATTTTGGGGTCGCTCGGCCAAAAAACATGGCCGCCAGCAGCCATCTTGGATTTTACTCTTCATATGACTAAATCCTTTGGCGCGGGCTGCAGGTCGTAGCTTTAGTTGGATCTTCATGAAATTTGTCATGGATGTTAACAATGACATGTAGATGGGAACGAGTCATTTTGGGGTCATTCGGCCAAAAAACATGGCCGCTGGTGGCCATCTTGGATTTCAAAATTGAATCCATTGGCGCGGTCTACAGGTCGTACTGTGCGTCTGATCATCATGAAATTTGTCATGGATGTTAATATTGACCTGTAGATCGGAACGAGTGATTTTGGGGTCGTTCGGCCAAAAAACAAGGCTGCCAGCAGCCATCTTGGATTTTACTCTTTGCATGACTAAATCCTTTGGCGCGGGCTACAGGTCGTAGCTTTGGTCAGATCTTCATAAAATTTGTCATGTATGTTAACAATGACATTTAGACGGGAACAAGTCCTTTTGAGGTTATTCAGCCAAAAAAACATGGCCGCTGGAGGCCATCTTTGATTTCAAAATTAAATCCATTGGTGCGGGCTACAGGTCGTACTATTCGACTGATAATCATGAAATTTGTCATGGATGTTAATATTGAAATGTAGATAGGAACGAGTAATTTTGGGGTCGTTCGGCCAAAAAACATGGCCGCCAGTAGCCCTCTTGGATTTTACTCTTTACGTGACTAAATCCTTTGGAGTGGGCTGCAGGTCGTAGCTTTAGTCGGATCTTCATGAAATTTGTCATGCATGTTAACAATGACATGTAGATTGGAACGAGTCATTTTGGGGTCGTTCGGCCAAAAAACATGGCCACCAGTAGCCATCTTGGATTTGACTCTTTGCATGACTAAATCCTTTGGCGCGGGCTAAAGGTCGTAGCTTTAGTCGGATCTTTATGAAATTTGTCATGGATGTTAACAATGACATGTAGACGGGAACGAGTCCTTTTGAGGTTATTCAGCCAAAAAACATGGCCGCTGGAGGCCATCTTGGATTTCAAAATTAAATCCATTGGTGCGGGCTACAGGTCGTACTATTCGACTGATAATCATGAAATTTGTCATGGATGTTAATATTGAAATGTAGATGGGAACGAGTGATTTTGGGGTCGTTCGGCCAAAAAACATGGCCGCCAGCAGCCATCTTGGATTTTACTCTTTACATGACTAAATCCTTTGGCGCGGGCTGCAGGTCGTAGCTTTAGTCGGATCTTCATGAAATTTGTTATGGATGTTAACAATGACATGTAGATTGGAACGAGTCATTTTGGGGTTATTCAGCCAAAAAACATGGCCTCCAGGAGCCATCTTGGATTTTACTCTTTGCATGACTAAATCCTTTGGCACAGCTACATGTAGGTTAGACATTTCAATTAGCACCTTTCCTATTCCTCCATTTACTGTCAACCATTAAATTATTCCCTTACCTAAGTTGAGCTACAGTGTCATTGACACTTTCATTTCTCTTGTAGGTTGGGGAGTCTTCAGGTAGATATGGTTTTTTTAGCTCACCTGAGACAAAGTCTCCGGTGGAGCTATAGTCATCACTCCTCGTCCGTCGTCCGTCTGTTCGTCTGTCCGTCTGTCCGTCAACTTTTTTAAAAACATCTTCTCTTAAACCATCATACCGAATTGGTTCATATTTGGTGTGTATGTTCCCTAGGTGACTCTCATTCAGATTTGTTCAAATGAGGTCACTGGGTCAAATAGTTGCGAAACAAGGGCCATAACTCTATTCCTCCATAGTAATTCTTACAACAACTTCTTGTCCATAACCATTGGGCCAATTTAGCTAATATTTGGTATGGAGAGTCCTTGGGTGACTGGTGTTTAGATTTGTTCAAATGAGGTCACCCGGTCAATTAGTTGAGAAACCAGGGCCATAACTCATAGTGATTCTTACAATGACTTCTTCTAAAAAAATATTTGGCCGATTTAGCTTATATTTGGTACAGAGATACCTTGGGTGACTGGGGTTCAGATTTGTTCAAATGGGGTCACTGGGTCAAATAGGGGCAGAGCCAGGGACATAACTTTAAAAACAAAAAATTTAATTTTTGCATTTTTACCTTTAATTTTTGTTTAGGACACATCACAGCCTCATATTTCCTACCTAGATTTTTCTTAGCATGTGCTTCATCTGTATGGATTTTGGTATTGTTTATTTAACCCCTTCCACTCTTGTTTTGATATAGAATTCATCCAAGACAGGATTACTCAAACATTTTTCATCTGATCAACACCAAATTTGGTATATGAATTTTTGACACTTATATACAGATCAAGTTAAAATATGGGTTTGATCCGATATATTTTAACAGAGTTATGACCCTTTATAATTCACACCCCTTTGCTATGCACTATTAATTTTTAAGAGGACACTCAAGCCTGTATTATTGAAAAAGCCAATTTATCATAGTGTGGTCACCCGATCCTCTTGCTGAATACTGCTTGCTTCAGACCAGTTTACCATCTGCCATTACAAGACATATATATCTGTAAAGGTACAGGTCATTAATTATATAAACTGGCCAGATGACATGTATTATTCTAATCTAAACATATCTGTAGCAATTTAACAACAAACTGGTGCTTCCATTCAATGTTAGGTGATGACTGACATTCAATGATACTGTGAATGGCTTTGATTTCTTCAAGTCTGGAAATAGTGTGTCTGACATTTACATAGTGAGGTCCCCAGATGGTGAATTTAGTGTTGCTACCCCATACAGCATGCTAGCATCACCAAATACACCCGCCAGGGACCTAATTCTGCTTAGTCCTCATCTTCTGGGAAGTATCCTAAGTATCAAATTGACAGTTTTATTTAGTCACTTTTTCCACCTGTTCAGTTTCAATGTCCCCCTAATTTGCAGAAGATAAAATGCATAATTGAGGTGCTCAATGGGTGTGTATCACCAACTTCAACTGTAGGACTTCATTGATTTAGTAACTTTTTTCCACCTGTTCAGTTTCAATGTCCCCCTAATTTGCAGAAGATAAAATGCATAATTGAGGTGCTCAATGGGTGTGTATCACCAACTTCAACTGTAGGACTTCAATCTGTTCCTTGGTTTTATTGGCCATTGAGGCCTAATCAGATTGAGGATGAATTTGGTGATGCTAGCCTGCCTTACAGAATATTGTCATTAAATCCACATTTTTGGGACCTAATTCTGCAAATGTCAGACATACTAAATTCAGGTTTGGCCATTTCATATTATTGTTTTAATCACCAATTATCCAGATGAAATCATACGACTAATATTCAAAGAAAAATGGGGGGGGGGGGGGGGGGGGGGGTATATATTGGATTAAACTTGTCTTCTATCTGGCATTTGCAGAATGAGGTCCCCAGAGGGTGAATTTAGTTATGCTACCCTGCACAGCAGTCTAGCATCACCAAATACACTAGCCAGGGTCCTCATTCTGCTTAGGCCTCATCTTCTGGGAAGTATATAGGCACTTAAATTGACATTTTTACTTACTTTAGCCCTTCTGTTTAGTTTCTATATCCCCTAATTTGTGAATATAAAATGCATAATTGAGGTGCCCAATGGGTGCACATCACCAACTTTAACTGGAGAACTTCAATCTAATGCTATGTCTCCCATAGCAGTTGAGGCCTACACAGAATGAGGTCCCCAGAGGTGAATTTGGTGATGCTAGCCCGCATTGCAGGATTGTGTCATTAAATTCACCCTTTGGGGACCTCATTCTGCAAATGTCAGCCAATTTGTTCAGGCTTGTCTGTTCGAATATTATGTTCTTAACCACCAGTATCCAGTTGAACTCATTATACCCTGATTTTGCAAAGAAAACTTGGGGGGGGGTATATTGGATTGAATTTGTCAGTCTCTATGTCAGACTGTTCTCCCATCCATCCATCTGTCATTATGTCTCTATCCGTCCATCAATTGTTTTCTTCTCCAGATACATATTAAAGACCAAATGGGTTTATATATTTAGGTGTGGATGTCCCCCAGGTGACTCACATTCAGATTTGTTCAAATGAGTTCATCAGGTCAAATAGGTGAGAAGTCAGGGCCATAACTCTTTCCTTCCATAGTAATTCTTAAAACAATTTCTTCTCCAGAACCATCTGGACTATTTAGATTATGTTTGGTATGGATGGTCCTTCGGTGACTGGGGTTTAGATTTTTTCAGATTTGGGGTCATTTTAGGAAAATCAGTTCAGTTCAACTCTTAAAATCTAATGTCTGAAATTACCAAATGAATGGATCTCATAGATGGGGATTCACGTTTGTTCAAATAGGGGCGGAGATAAGAGATTTAATTACCAACCAGCCACCCTACATGTGCTCCGGTGGAGCTATAGTCGTCACTCCTCGTCCGTCCATCGTCTGTCCGTCCATCCGTCCGACAACAATTATTTGAACATCTTCTCCTCTGGAACCATAAGACCAAATGGGTTCATATTTGGTGTGGATGTTCCCTAGGTGATTCTCATTCAGATTTGTTCAAATGCGGCCACTGGGTCAAATAGTTGCGAAGCCAGGGCCATAACTCTTTCCCACCATAGTAATTCTTTTAAACATCTTCAGAACAATAAGACCGAATGGTTTCATATTTGGTGTGGATGTTCCCTAGGTGACTCACATTCAGATTTGTTCAAATGAGTTCACTTGAAATAGTTGCGAAGCCAGGGCCATAACTCTTTCCCTCCATAGTATTCTTAAAGTGACTTCTTCTCAAATACCATCAGGCTATATGGGTTCATATTTGGTATGAAGGATCCTTGGGTGACTGGGGTTCAGATTTGTTCAAATCAGGTCACTGGGTCAAATGTGGGCGGGGCCAGGGACATAACTCCAAATTTTTTGTTTTAGATTTAACTCTTTAGATATCTACTTCTTTTAAAGTGATTATGAAAAGTTCTGACTGTTGTGGTCTCCAGAGTCCCAGTCTTATCAGTCTTTGCAGTCTGGTGAGCGACCCCACAGTCATTGACTGTCTTGTTTAAACAAGCAATATGTCTAGATCTTTAATGCTTAAATGTACTCTCCTATGTGGAGCCTGTCTATGTATTATGTGGGAAAGTACGGAATCCAGCTCAATAAGGTGATTAGTTATATATAAATTTTGACAGGAATTTGGCTCCCAGGTGCCTGAGTATTACAAAATAGAGATATTAGAAAGTCTCCCAAAATCAGACTTCGAAGTCACCTTGCCACTGGAGTTCGCAGACACAAGAGGTGCATGGTGATCTCCAAACAACCGTCTTAAATATTATGAGCCACGAGGTGTGCTATGTGATATTCTATACTCTAGTATAGTAGTAGCAGTAGTAATTATTATATTCAAATTAATATATAGTTCTAATATATCTACATGTATGATCTTGATGTCAGTGAGTATTTAGACCTGCCAAAAAAAATCCCACCCTTCCACAAATGTTAATGTTTGCATCCATACTAGTGTTACACAGTTTAATGCCTACCTATCACTCAAATTTATTGATATAATGCAGAGAAATTCTGTGAAACAATCACTTAGTTTAAACAACATTATATTTGAACTAAACAGAACAAAATTACAAACAATACAGACAATCAATTACTTGTCATATATTCAGGGACATATCCAGGCCGTTTTTCATACCGTTTACCCAAACTCCAGGCGCCCAAAAAAAAACAATTTGACCAAAAACTTTTTCTTTTTTTTTCCTTTTTTTTTTTCAATTTAGGTCCCAATTCATATCATAACAAGATGCAAAATATTTATATATTTATATATATTGACATAAGACATTTAAGTTTACACAAATATTTAAGTTTAACAGTTGGAATCATACTGTAAAAGTATGTTTGGCTCTATCTAGCTTTCATCTGTTAAAACTTCAAATAGTTTGAGTTCAGGTTTGTTATCATTCAGCCTTCAGACTTCAGTATACTGTATTTCAATCAAAAACAGTACTGGAACAGTGACAGTTTGATCAAATAAACCTGGTTATCAGGTGTGATCTCATAACACCAAATGAAAAATTAACATAGAGATTAGTACTAATAGTAATTACTAAATTAATAGACATTGTTTCTGCACTAGTATATTATGTATGTGTCTCTCACTTGAATTTTAGATTTAGAAAATAGCCTATTATATGAATTAGAGTGATAATGGTAAGTCTCATTTCAAGCAGGATAAGCATAATCCATTGAACCAAAAGATATGACAATAACTTATAAGCATTTCCAATCCATACATATATAAACATTTCCAAAGTTATGGTTGAGAAACTTGATCAAATTGACCTCTCAGTAAAATTCAAAATACTGACTCAAAGAGCCCTATATTAGCTCTCAATGCAATGGATTTTCAAAAAATTTCCAGGGGGAAGAACGTACCCCACCATCAGCAAGTGGTCACCCCCTCCCAAACCTTCATCCACTCAGGACTTCAGGATGGATTTACCCCCCAAAAAATAATAAACGTGATGGGTCACTAATAGTGTTCAGAAGACTGTGTTGCGATGACATGATCCATTGTCTGCATTAAACCATTCAAATAGGTATGCAAAGCTTCCAATTACAGCTAAATAACAGACAGGTGCATGCCAGCGAAAATCTAAAAATATTTATGGTTAAACTTTTGAGAATGTTTTTACATAGAATGATCATTACTTTTCAAAATAAAAAAATGGGCCACCTGGAAAATGTCCTTGAATCCAAGATCAGGCCACCAAAATCCAAAATGTTCGCCATAAGACCAATTTTCCTATCATGTATATCATTGGTTAAATATTTTCTTGTCACCTATTTTCACTATCGCATTAATTGACATTTTCGCCATTTATTTCCGATATTTATGAAAATGGTTGCTATAAAAGCGAAAACATTGAGCAATTTGTTAAAACAGAGAAAAGGTGTTAAACCTAGAGGTATGGTCGGCGGAAGGAAGCCAAAATCGACGGGTTTTAACGCAAATGAGCAGTGTGGAAGCGCGATCAGTGACGTCTGCGATCGTGAGAAATTGAAAAATTCTGAGAATTGTAAACACGTATCCAATGACGCTGAACCGTCGGCAACGGACATGATGTTCGCATATTTCTGAAATAAAGAAGGTATGACACTGACATTGTTTATAATCATGATGATGTAGGCCTAGTGATGGTGTGTATTTTTTCTCCAAATTAATAAACGTGCCGGCACATTTATTTGGCACCTGCGAGTATGTACTTAACCCTTTCATGACGGTAGCTTCTTGAAATTTTGCGTAAACTTTCATGACTGGAGATTCTTGAAATTTTGCGTAAACCCTGTGCCAATGAATTTTCTTATATATATGCGAGTCTCCCAAAGGGAGCCTCACATATACACATATTCTCAAAATAAGTGTCCCTTTTAACGCGGTCCTCAGCCATTAACAACATGGATCGTAACGTCAACGCGGTCGTGGCATTGATAACACGTTGAGTGTAAGTTAGGACCTCATTGAAGTTTAACGCAGACTGCGTTGAAGTTTAATGCAGACCTCGTTGTATTGCTCGGGGGGTCAACGAGGTCGCGTAATGTCAGTGCTGAATTGCGTTAGCCTATTTTGTAGTATCTTTTAATTTAATTTTATTTATGTTCACATTTGAATAATTCAGTGTTATTTTCCAACTCCTGGTCTCCGTTCGGACGCCGTTCAAAATGATGTTGGAAAAATATCAAAGACGACACAATAAATAAGCCCTTTAAGGGAAAGAAGTCGTCCTGTTCCCAATTGATGATATAAAATACTTATGAGGAAGCATTGGAATGCCCAGACATGACAGAGAATCAAAATCTTATTAGAATCACTGCCCTAATGTCTGACACACTATCAAAGGAAGACACACCTGTGCATTGTTAGGAAGAAATTCGGAATGTCAATCTATTTGCGAGACGCCCACGTGTGTGCAGTGCGCAACAGATATTGGGCCATTCCACGTGACGTCACGTGTGTTACAAAAATGACAAATGGCTTATAGTGATTGAAAACATGGGTCCAAGACTTCTGAAAGCTGTTTCTAGATTAATTATGATATTGCTAATATCTGTAAACAGACTAGATTCACACACTCATTTGGATATATTTACATACTAAGTGTTGTCATCACTAAATCCAGCATTCTGATTGGTCGGCGCCCACGTGGCTAGTTGCAGTTATTTCTCGGTGAATGCGCAACGGCTCATAACACCAAGCTCATAACACCATCGATACGTCATTGGGTTTGGAAAGACGAACGTGTAATGTTTTGGGCGCATTTGGACTCGCGCAGGATTGACTTAATACATCATCGGGTTTCAATATGAAGAGAAATTGTTCCTATTAACTTTTGCCAAGGGTGCTATTGGGTATTTTGCGCTGTTTAGTTTCTTCTTTTGTCACGATACACTTTTCGATTTAATTACATTTACAAAAGTGGCTTTATATATAAATACATGTATAAGGATTATTAAACTGTCATGTGGACTATTTTTATGGAGATGTAACCGTGAGGTAAGTGGTCATAACCTGTATGTAAAACCCTTCGGGTTTTACACAAGTTATGTCCACTTACCTCACGGTTACGACTCCATAAAAACAGTCCACATGACAGTTAATCCTTACATGTATATATATTAATTTCTGACATCTGCGGCTAAGCATTAGAGCCTGTTCTAAACTGAACGCATCACAGGTGTCTGCATGGCTATTAACACCTCCACAAGTATACAGATTATCAATAGGAAATTCATAATATTGATCTCAAAACAGATCTGCAGACTCCTCTATGCCAAAACACATCTGAAATATGATCCTTTATATTGGTCTGACTATAAGTGGACTGTCACATCTTTTCAATGATAGATCTTAGTAATCCAAAATACAATAATTAATCAATATTAATTAGAAAATGGATTAAAATTACACTGATGAGATGTATGCACCGGGTCTTAATTGTGTATGTTGACTCATTTTATCTGGTAAAATAGCAAATTGACAAATAATCTTTTACATGTACTTCCAAAAGTTACAAAACCCACTATTTCTGGCCCCCAGTCATGCTCAAATACATCAAATCTACACTTGTACATGGCTCCAGAATATTTACTAAAGTGATAGGAATTATTGCATCTGCAGCATCTAGTGTACATGTACTAGTAGCAGTGAAGAGTGTTCTGTTAGTTTCTTCTTGATACAGTAAGAACGAACGCTCATCTCAATTCTCTACAGAACAGTTTTGGTGGCAATGAATTAAGTATGACAGTGTATATTATACCTTCACAATATCTAGAAGGATTGGTGTCATATGTTGTAAGTCATTCGTGCATTCATAATCAAGCCGATTCTGGAACACGACAAGGGTGTGCACCCACAGCGTTCAATTTGAAGTTTGAAGCTTTTAATACCCCTTAAGCTGGGCACATGTCTTCATTTCAGTCATATACCATACATCAGATATATACCAGTAATATGGTCTCACATTTTAGTGGTTTAAGAAAACTTAACCGAAGTATTCTCTGCAGCGAGCTTTGTTAAACAGTTAAATGGATTGTGAACAAATACTTTCTATCTATTAAATGATGTTGTTTACACAATGGGCTTTGTTTATGTCTAGTAATGTCATGTTCCCTTGTACCTCTCTTCTTATGAATTGATATTAAATTTTGTTATGTTCTGCTGTAATATGCATAAAATCATCTTTTGAAACAAAACTTGTGCATAAAATTGACAATCGGTTATGAACTGATTGAAAATAGGATACTCGTTTCGCACGCGTAACACACGTGACAGAGCGATGTAACACATGTGACAGTGAATATGCTATCAGGGCGAGAAATACATTCAACTCTCATTAAAAGTACTAATTGCACATTGAAGTAGAGTCTTTTTTCTTATTGGAAAAAAGCGCCAATTATGTATCAAACTTCACAGACTTTTTGCATAGAAAATAGAGGTCCTTTTTTTCTCATTTGTGCGCTGTAACACACGTGACAGTCATATACAAGCATGGTACAGTAATACATTTACTACACAGCCTTAAGGACCGATCGCATAGTTATGATGGGGTTATTATCTCGACTATACAGTGAATCATTTTATATTATATTGAATGTACACCAAATGCTGCTTGAAAATATCACAAAAATTTCGTGCAAAATGTAACACACGTGACATGGAATGGCCCTATTGAACATTCAAACCAAATTGGCTATACTGTTTATTTCATGATTTGGACAGTGAGGATAATAGCGATGACACTCCTGATGAGTGGGATGACGATAATTTAGATGAAACTTCAGCAGAATTTCAGGAGATTCATGTACGGAAGGATGGCAAAAGTGGTTCGAATAATTATTTCACACTAGGAAAGATTTTCAGAAGGGATGCGAGCAATATCGTGAATTATGAGCCAGAAGTAATCATTTCAGCAATGGATTGCACTTATAGACTTCTAGACTTAGAGCCATGACAACTGTGTTATGTTTTTCCCCCTGTGAAGTGTGTTTACCCCAGTTGGGGTTGTTTCCGTTTGAAGACCGACTATGTAGACTGTTATATAACTGCTCAATAAATATTTATCGGGTATACATCGGACACGGCCACACTCGCATAATACATCCTCTCCCAACACAGCTGCACCGAGAAATAAATGAGGTACAAATAATTTGAATAAACTGATCGGTATATTTATTTCCTATACAATGCATTCAATCACTGCTTGCATCCGTGTTTTTGTGGACCCTCCCCCAATGTCACGTGACCTCAACGGGGTCTTCACATTTCATATATTTATCTAACGGACATGCACCTACTAGTAAATGTACATGATTTATTCCTCATACCTGCTCGAAATGAATATAATAAAAAACTTCACTGTTATAATACCTCGGAAACCTAAAATATAGGCAAAAACCTATATATCCAAGATGGCCACCAAGGTCACGTGACCTCTACGGTGTGTCCAAAGTGGCTATGATTGGTCCATACATGTACCTATGTCTACCCACCTGTGAAGTTTAAACAAATTATTCCAAGCAGTACCCGATATACAAGTTACTACCCACATATACCCAATATACCGGCATATATGGGCATATATGGCAGAATGCTTGGCACTGGGGTGTTTGTCTGTGGTGCTGTGTGACATCAAAAGAGTTAAACCGTGATACCCGGTATCTATATAAAGGTATAGGGACCTTGCTTGGACGCAGCAAAGCCTTATCACTACCAGGAAATGGACTAGGTCCATATTTGTAAAAGCGAAACAAGCATACTGGCCTCAGACCTCAGTAGCAGACAAAGATTAAGAAAATTAACATGTTTAAGGCAAAAAAAAATGTTTTGGTTCTCATGTCCCACCGCATAGAATAAAATGGGCCATGTTATGAGTTTTTATTTTGATGCCTGATGCTATAACAAAAAATTTAAGAAAAAAAATGTTTATGTATTGGACAATAGTCTGCTTTGACCTCTAACATATCTGTGTAAGTGTGTAATGTGTGAAAAGTGACTTGTGGACATAGAACATGTACCGTTAGATGACTACATTTAAGAAAATAATTACAATTAGTAATTGTGTACTAAATTACTTAGTAATTGTGTACTAACTTACTAATTGTAGCTCCAGACAATTGGCACAAATTAAGGCTCTGGACAGCACTAGATGAAATTTAGGATCTCATAGTAGAATGGAGATGTATCAGTTTATAGACAACAATCAATAGCAATAGTCAGGGGTATTATAATGTTAGGTAAAATCTCTGTCATATACTGGTAGTACAATGTCGCTTTTATATAAGATTAAATAAATTTATGCATAACAGTTCCCTCTATATTTGCTTGTTATACATAGACAGAGGAAGGTATCATTGTCCATGTTTACTACTGTATGTGCATAAAAAAAAAAAAAAGCCTCCCTCCCTCACTTATTTAAAAAAATGCCTGAGAACCAAATTTCTGTTTTGCCTAATTAATGACCATAATGATTTGCTATATATGGAACCTTATGATATACTTGTTATTGTTGAATTTGCAGAAGGACACAGGAGTGCATGAATTCTACGAAAGCTTTGAGGACATTTCTCTTTTTGACGCTGTGTTGATATGCTTTGGATTGGTCGTTCTACTGATTGTTGGGCACTGCCGAGATTTTCTTCATTTCTTCAACCTGACCAACAGAAATTCTAATACAGAACCAACAGAAGAGGTATGATAAGGCCTAAAAAAAAAGACGTTTGTTTCCGCTAACCCGACCTACCCTATTTTAAACCCCCGACCCTAAACTTTTTATTGCCATTGCAACAAAAAAATTGGACCAAAAAAAATGTTTTTTTTTCAATTTAGGTCCTAATTCATATCATAACAAGATGCAAAACATTTATATATATTGACATAAGAAATTTTAGTTTACAAAAAGATTTAAGTTTAACAGTTGGAATCATACTGTAAAGTACGTGTACCCGGTATGTTTGGCTTTATCTAGCTTTCATCCGTGAAAACTTCAAATAGTTTCAGTTCAGTTTTGTTATGATTCAGCCTTCAGACTTCAGTATTTCAATCAAATACAGTACAGGAACATTAACAATTTGATCGAATCAACCTGGTTATCAGGTGGGATCTCATAATACCAAATGAAAAATTAACATAGAGATTAGTACTATAAATAGTAAATACTAACTAAATAGACATTGTTTCTGTACTACATGTAGTATATTATGTATGTGTCTCACTTGAATTATATAAAATAGCCTATTATATGAATTTGAGTGATAATGGTAAGTCTCATTTCAATCATCATATGCATAATCCATTGAACCAAAAGATATCTGACAATAAGTTATAAGCATTTCCAATCCATACATATATAAAAATTTCCAATGTTATGCTTGAGAAACTTGATCAAATTGACCTCTCAGTAATATTCAAAATACTGACTCAAAGTGCCCTAGATTAGCTCTAAATTAGTGCTGAAACGGATATCCGGTTGACAACCGGCTACCGTCAGCAACCGGTTGAACTACGATCAACCGGTTAACCGCTATGTAATACATACATGCAATGCCACTGATAAAAACTAACGTATTCAGGTCCTTAATCGGCATAGGCTGATAACAGTAGCTTTTAAACAAGGGTACTTTATCAATTTTGCTACAAACGTTATCACTCAGAGGGGTATACATTCAAAATTACGCGTATTAAAAGTCAAAATCTGGTGCCAAATCAAAAGTCTTTCCATGAATCGCAGATTACATAGTCTGGCATCGGCGGCTAAACATCAAAGATGCATGACGTCATCTTTGATGTTCCGATGTCCGGTAACACATGTGCACTGATGCCACTGTGTCATCGGCAAAGATCAATACAATCGTTTTCACTGCAGTACGGCGTGGTCATTTGACATCTACTCTTCGACTGACTACTTGTAGACAGTATCATGGATACCCAAGAAATGAGTAAATCAGATGTCTCAGGACATTTCAAAGAGAAATTGGCAGGATGCAAACTCTGAGAACCAACCCTATTTACATACGCTCGGTCTATACTTCTAACATTAAACTGGGTCATTCTATCGTTACGTGTGTGACATTTAGAGGTTTTTAGAGCCTTTATAATCAAGATAACTTTAATTTTATAAAATTATTTTTGTCAAGGGATGCTGCATTTTATTTGCCGGAGGCTAGTCCACGACTTTTGAGACATATTTTAAACTCATTGTGTACCATAAATTTTTGGCAAGACATTATTTGTTGCGTTACGTGTGTGACGCACAAAAATCAGTTTTTTGCATGTCCTCTTTTTGAGTCTATATTCCTGTGAAATAGTAAGTCTAGAATATACAATAAATGTCACGTTTGAATGGAAATATGTTCATCTATTCAAAAAATAGTTTCTGAACTGTCAACACCAAACCACCTTCCATTCCAAGGCTTATAACCACTAAAGAGGCAGCATTACGTGTGTGACACAAAAACGTTACGTGTGTGACGCTGTGAAATTGCTATTAGATTATTGGAATTCAATACCCTCAATCATATATAATTTGGCCAATAAGAGTAGTGTGATCATGTACATGTGAAAGAGGGCATTAAGTTGGGTTAGATAGATCCTGGGTTTTAAATTTATGTAATGTTAAAAGTTTTTTAAGTAGTGGACAAAAATGGTCATGCAAATGTTTAAAATTGTACAACCATGACCGCAGTTACAAACAAACTCAGCCGTCAGGACCATGTAAAGGTACTAGTAATCCAATTAATTTGCACTATGAGCATGGGATAGGTTATCGAATTATTGATAATCAAAAGATTCTATAGTTTGACAATCAACTTAATATTCATCAACATGTACATCTAATTCATTTATAAGTGATCCATGTGGAAATCCACAGAACATACCCACATATATCAGGTAGGAAGGGGTGGTACAAATGATGTAAAAACATATTCTGGGGGTGTTTGCGTCATAAAAAGGGCTAAATTCTCCTTTTCACACCTTTTTAATTTTGAGATATAAAGCCAACACATCATCTCAATAATAGTTTAAATGACATTCACATTGCAGAAACACTGTATTTAAGTACCCAGGACCCCATGGATGCTTTAAAGGGGTTACTATTAACCCTGGTCATGTCTGCATTGAGTTTAAACTGAACAGTGCCTTATGCTTAAAGTGATGTGAAACGTAAATTGAACCTCACAATTGAGTTCCCTGCGTCATTCTGTGGGAAGAGTGAATAAAATAACTCAGATACACGAAATCCCCCATCCTGAAGTCAGTTTGTACACATTATACGGCCATTCGGCTAACTATTTATATTCATCAATCGTCCCGATTAATCTCACCATAATAACACGAAAAAACAAAACGATGCGTCGTCTTGTGCAGTCACGGAAATGCCCGAGCACTTCCGACTCGATTGGGATTGAATCGGGTTTCGTTCTCAGAAATGGCTTCTAGGGAGGATGACCGTTCGCTGGAATAGCGTCATGCACATCAGAATATTAAAGCGAAAAACAAATTGACATCGCAATCGGTAGTCAATTCGACAGGGAAGGAATAGAAAGGGAATTGTTGCGTGAAATCACAAACGGAAGAACATTGGCCGAGTTAGTGGCAAAGATTATAATCGAACAGTCATCGAGAGGTAATAATTCCAAAATGTTACTATTTATAGAAAATTGTAAGCGCATTGACCGAATGTTTACATCAATCTGGCCGCAAGCACAGTACCGTGCAGAAAGAGTTGTCTTACTTTTGTAACTCAAAACTGTTTAATTACATTACACCTGTACAATAGTACAAATAATTGGTATTCAATATGCCAGTACAGAACATTTGTTAGCTCATTGGCCATGAAATGTTTTTAATGGCAAATTCTGTTGTCAAGCTTTAGTAAGCACTATTCATTCTGATGGATGATAACTATAATGGAAAGCCTTTTTCACATGTATTAGCTAATTGCACTTTAGCGTAAGTGAATTACAACTAAGCGTAATGTATTACACTCAGGTGTAATGCACACATATAAAGCGTACTTCACTTACGCTTAACCGTATGATGTAGATAAAGCATTACTCCTATGAGTAATAGAATTATGACTAGTGTGCTTAAGCGTAATTGATTAAAGTGTGCTTAAGCGTAATTGATTTACGCTTAAGCTCACTGGTCATTTATTTTCATTGATAGATTAATTACACTTAATCATAAATGAATTATGCTTAAGCGTTTATACGAGAAGCCGTTTTCACATTTATTCTGATTCTGCTTAATCGCAAATCATTTACGCTTAAGTGTAAATCATTTGCACTTAAGAGCAAATCATTTATACTTAAATACAAATCATATGCGCTTTAGCGGAAATAGTATGGGAGGCCCTTTTCACATTTATTATTTATTTGCGCTTAAGCGCAAATATTTGTGCTTAAGCATAAATCATTAAGCGTAAATCAATTGCGCTTAAGCACAAATATGTGTCTATCAATTTATTTGCGCTTAAGCGCAAATACCTAACACTCCATTACATCCCTCTGATGTGAATGATTGAGTCCATCACATATTATATTAGCATGGGCCCATAGTAATAGCCCCATACAGACTCGAAGTTGAAGAAAAAACATATTTCCATATGCATATCAGCATCTCTGTCCCTGGTGTCCCAAGATTTGGTGCCTCACTCCCAGAGCTCATGTATATTTTATTATCTCCTGCACAGATATATACCATTTCCATGGCCATAAATAGGGAATTAGGGGTTACTGGGGTTTGCTTCCCTCATATGGTGTACTCATTGACTTGAAGTTGGGGAAAACCCCCTATTTTCATAATATCAGCATCCCTGTCCCCAAGAATCTGTCTCGCCATCCCAGAGATATAGTATATTTTATAAAAGAGACATATCCTACACAGATCTATATCATTTCCATGGTCATAAAACAGATCTTGGGGTTTCTGGGGGATTGTTTCCCTCATATGGTGGGGTTATATCAACTTTAGTGATGTGTTTAGGCCTGTGCCATGTAAAATTAATTCAGGGGGGATCAATGCATATTGATTTTTATTTGCGCTTAAGTGCAAATGATTTGGGCTTAAGCGCAAATATGATCTATTTGCTTAATTGCAAATGATAGAGGTTATTTGCGCGTAAATAAATAATAAATGTGAAAAGGGCCTCCCATATAATAGATCACATTTATGGCAATTTTATGCTAAAGCGCAAATATATTATTAGACACATATTTTTTGCGCTTGAGCGCAATTGATTTACACTAATAAATAATATATTTGAAAAAGCTGTCTCCCATGCGATTTCCTCTAAACTCAAATTTACTCTGGCAATAAGACATCAATCAAACATCGGTTTAGACTCCCCCATATACTATGATATGGACTCAATTATTCAGACAGAGGAAATCAGTTGGAGTTAGGTATTTGCTTAAGCATTATTCATATTAATTATGCTTAAGTGTAAATGAGTTCCGCGCTTAAGCGTAAATGATGTACGCTTAAACGTAATTCATATACACTCTCATTGAACTCCCCTCAAGCTGAAATGGATGCAACCACATTACTAATGCCAGTAACCTACATCAGGTTATACCAATATACATGAGGTATATGGGGAGCCAAATTAACATTTAATAAATAATAGAGCTTAAGCGATATAATTGAGCTTAAGCGATATAATAAGGGAAGATATAATTGCGATTAAGTTCAATAAGGAAATATCTAATTGCGCTTAGCACAATAAGGAATATCTTATTGCACTTAAGCACAAAAAGGAATATCGTATTGCACTTAAGCGCAATAAGGAATCTCTAAGCGCAATAAGGAATCTTCTTATTCCACTTAAGCGCGATAAGAAATATTCGAGATTCCTTGATTGGGGGGGGGGGGGGGGCTTTAGCTCAATTATTTATTAAATGTTAATTTGGCTTCCTCCCATAGAGGTGAGATAGCTGATGAACCCAATTACACTTAAGCGTAATTCAAATGTATTACGCTTATCGTAAGTTAATTATGCTTAAGGGGAGTACTCTAAATTGTTCTTTCGACCAACTGTTTCTACCAATTAAAAAAAATTCTCATTTATTTTGAAACTAATGAAAGTCAATGGTATATTTTTTTACTAGTAATATTCATTATAAACTTGTACAAATCTGAAAACAAATAAAATTTTAATATTTAAGAAATTTAGAGTTCCCTCTCTTACAGCAGCAACCACTATGCCAGGAAGACCAATCGATCTAGTTCAGCCCGATTGGGCTATTATAATTTATAGATTGATCGGTGGTTCATGCACTCTCTGCGTTTGAAATATTGCTAATAATTTCCATTTACAGAAGTCAATAATGCCATTGCAGATAACTTCATCTTAAATTCGACCAAATGTGTTGACGTTTGATAAGAAGGGCAGGAATTCCCCGATTTGTTTATTTTCAATCGATGAGAAGCATGACGACCTGGATCAGCTGATCGGTTCGGAGGTGTGCCAATCGTATTTTGCATGCTGTGAATACCCATTCACGCCTAAATTTGCAAACAATTCATATATAACATATACACAGTGTGTACACTTTGTTAGTTGCCAATTAATTCTCGACATTTCAATTAGAAAACATGAGATATCGATGCAAAAATCAAGACATAATCACATTATCTAGTTTGTGTTTTGTTGAATCTACTTTCGGTTATCGACATGTCGGCTATTGTTTTGGCTGTTCTCTCAACCGTGCGTGCCAGCCGATCGTCGTTTATCGGGCGGTTCCGATTTCTTCCGAATATAATTCCATGACCTCCACGCGATGATTCGCGCCGAAAATGTGGTTGTATCTGAGAAGATTTCTTACTCTGACCGCAGTTTTCAACAATTTAATACGGGGCGAATACCGCATCAATAATATGCAACCTTGGGGTTTTATTTCTAGTTTTTTATGACCTTTCTTATGGTATATCGGATACAGTTCTGTCTGACATGAAATATATACCCACCGGGAGTGAAGCTAATGACTTTAAGACCCTTCAATGTGCGCACAATTACTTCAGAATGATAAAATGAATGAATTTAAGATAAAAACATGTGTAAAATACATTTTCTTGATATTTAGAAGTTTCTTCAATAAAATAAAGCCAAAAAGAAACCTGAGTTGTGTGGTTTGTGACTGGTAATGGTTGATTGTATAATGTCACACACGTAACGTTACGTGTGTGACAGATATCGGAAGCACTGCAAAAGTCGTAAAAAGTATTAATATCTTATTTTATGATGATCAGTGCTTCACCCAAACCATAGAGTCACAGAATATAGAAAACTACGATGTATGTTCATGTAGTTTTTGAAAAATTTAAACTTTAATGTTAAATCGTTACGTGTGTGACAGATGATTAGTCATGGAGATGTTGATGAATAAATGTTCAAAATTTTGAAAATGTGGGTATGTTTTATAATTTTTTTTATTGGAAAAATATACACAATGTATTGCCGCAAAATTCTAATGTTTACTATCAATAACCTTCATGTCACAGCTTACGTGGCCACTCTGATAATTATGCAAAAATAACAGAGTTCGGTACTACTATTTCAAACAAACCAAATATATACAAACAGGTAGGCAACAATATAGTTTAATACCATTTTGGAAAGCTGAAAATCTGTACTTTTGAACGAATCAAGTGCCAGGATTATTCAGCATGTTTGAAATTTTGCCATTTTTTACAATTTTGGGATACCTAATGGTAGAATGACCCTACTGAGTTTGAGTAATCTCAGTCGATGAAGTTCAAATGAACTCGAATCAAAGTGGTGTTCCTGTGCAGTCGGACTTATTTGCATCCTAATGACTAATTCTCAGCATTTGATTGTCTTCTAACAGAAAACACTGTTTTCAGCAGGTTTTCAGCTGTTTTTAAAATTTTCATTTGTTAACTTCATAAAGTTCACAAACTTCATAATTGTGTTTATCGGTCGTCAGTCATCCTATCCATCTCAAATTGCCAAAGAACACCCAGCAGTTAGAATACCTGAGTCACATGACTTAATAATCAATAATCGGCCAGTCTCGTAATCGCTATAATGGCAATAAAAAACTGCCGATATTTGCATGTACGAACATATGTATATACGTGTAGGTCACACAATATTCTTCCCAAAATAACAAGTCAGGTAGCAGTCGCAACTGCAGAACAAACAGGTCAAGCATGACATGATGACACGTCTATTTATAAACACTGCGAGTTTTAGTTCACTGTGTTATCTGCCAAGTTGTAAAAACGTGGCTTTGTGACGTTCGTGTTTGGTGATTTACATTCGTTTAATACAAGCTCTGTCTGTGTAAACATTACGCGAGTTTGCCATACAGTTAATAATCAAATTATGCTGATATATTGGTACATATTATGGTGTAAATAATCAGTGTAAAGTCATAGGTTGAAAATAGCGGATAACCGGTTATGATCCAGTTACACGTCGCGGTTAACCGGCTACAAAAATAGGTCAACCGTTTCAGCACTACTCTAAATGCAATGGACTTTCAAACTTTTTCCAGGGGGAGAACCCCCACCATCAGCAGGGGGTCACCCCTCCCAAACCTTCTTCCGCTCAGGCCTTCAGGTTATGTTTTTGGCATATCAATACCTAGATCCTTCACCGAATGAGGAGGAGACAGTGGGGTTGAGATGCCATCATTAAGAGATCGGTACAAGGCGGTCACTCCAATATGTGACAGTGCAGTGGTGCTGGACTGACTCCAGTTGTCGCCAGGTCATATGGGAAATATTAGGATTATCAAAGACTATATTAGTATATAGACTAATATATATGTAAATATTGAAGCATATGTAAGTTTGAATTGGAGTTTTTAGTTCCTCTGTCATTTGGGTTAACCTGATTGGGGCTAAGAAGTGCACAGTTTGGGTTATTGACAAGTATTATACAGTTATTTTTAAAGATACTGAAAAAAAGTTAACAAAAAAAAAACGTTAAGCCTACCTACCCTAATTTTTTTCAGCTCGTTAGCAGAAACAAATGTATTTTTTTTTAGGCCTAAAACATCTACCATACTATTGACATGCTTTCAGAATGTGGTGAAGTCTTTGACAAATGTGGGATTTGGATATATCACTCAAATTTATGTCTACGCTCCGGGAAGCTGGGACCAAACTAAAGTTATATGAGCAATTTGGGTACCGGTACCGAGAAACAAGATTTGCCAACCTGGGTAAAAAGAATGCCAATATCAATGAACCTGGGTAAAAAAATGGCCATTTTGTGAACATGGGTAAAATAATTCCCGAAATCATTGTATAATTTCCTTTTCAGCACCCCATGCCTTTTCTGGGAATTACATTGTTGATAATTAATGCGTCACCAGAAATCCCCCAGATAACCGTGCCCAGCTGAACTGGAACATCGGAACGCGGTACAGTTAGTACCATATTCAAAATAGTAGTGGGTCTTACTGGAGCTGAATTGGTCACTCACATCGTTTTTTTTTTAATTACCCAAAAAGACACCTCGATTCAGGGGACTTGTGGTCTGCGACTTTTATTATAATTAGCACATGTATTGCCGAACTAAAGACTTTTTCGATTGGCCGGTCTGCCACTTTTGAAACTTGACACCTCATACTCATAGTAAGCTTATGTTTCTTTCAGGGCTTTGCGCCCTTGGTGAACAGCTGGGAGAGTTATTATACTAGGCACTTGTATCGTCGAGCCGCAGACTGCTTCAATCGGCCTATTTGCAGCTGCGCGGGTCCTGAAACAGAGCTACTGGAGAGGGTTACTACTGATCTTGGCTGGACATTTCAGTAAGTTCCGCACAATATTGCACACAGCGAGAGCACTTATTTGCTTTCGCAATTCAGAAGACGGGTGTAATTGCGCCCATAATATAATCATAAGTTGGGTTTTTCTCAAACAAAATGTCATTTTGGGATAGACCTATGTCCAGTTAAACTATCACATGCCCATAATTTAACTGAGATGGGAAAGGTTCTAAATATAACTTCAAAAAGTTCAATATTGAATCAACTATTACAGTGACTATGAACATTTTGACAAGAGGGATGAGTGCAAATTTTAGCACCTGTGAATTAAAAATTTCGAGTGCATCGTGTGCGAGAGCAATCGCCCCCGTCTCCTGGGAAGGACTGATTGCAGTTCTCAGATGGCAAATATTTTTAGCCCTTCCATGACTGGAGCTTCCTGAAATTTAGCAAAAACCCTGTGCCAATGTATTCTCTTATATATCTGAATCTCCCATATGGAGCAGCCCTGGGAATTAGCCTAGGAAATAGACAAGCAGGTAAAAAGGTAAAAGCAGAAGAAAAATCAGTTTGCCTAGGCAATTCTATTTTCTAGGTAAACTACAGTAATGCCCTAAATAATCGACTCCTTAATCACAGCAGAATTATGGGTAATTTTTCAGGATTTAGTCGGAAATATGGCTTGTTGCAATTCATCGGAAAGCTCTCGGTGAGAGCTTTCCGATGAATGTCAACAAGCCATATTTCCGACTAAATCCTGAAAAATTACCCATAATTCTGCTGTGGTTAAGGAGTCAATTATTTAGGGCATTACTGTAAGTTAATTGGTTTACTTAGGGGATAACGGTGTGGTATTTTGTGATTTCAGAAAGGTACAGGGCGAATGTACTGTGGCAAATTTAGTTAATGGACGACTGCGGAGCCGGAGCCCATTAACGGGTATTTGCCACAGTATATTCGCCCTGTACCTTTCCGAAATCACAAAACACCACACTATTATCCCCATTCTAATGCTCTTCGAACTTAAAGCATTATTTCGACACACTCATGCCTTGTAATTATCGATGAAATGTGCAGACATCGAAAACACTCTGCCAATTCAAGACTTTTTGTTTTAATTTTAATGCGCTGGATAAAATATAGTTCCTCAATTAGCATCGCTCTTATCGTTAAAAATACTGATAAAGATGAAAAATTGCCACCTCAAATAGAAATAAATATGCACAACAATTCGTTTCTACATGTACCTGATGACTTTTTCAGATGTTTACCACTTACAAATTGCGGTTTTGATTTTACCGCAAACTTGAAGTTGAATTGAAACCATGGAAAATGTTTTCTGAATGTACATGTATACAGGGCGAATGTACTGACAGTCAAATTTCTATAAAAGCGATGCCGCTGGTTTGTTTATATAGCAACGAGCTAGTAACGGAAGTCGGTACACCGGGCGCCTACTCTATACATCTACTCCGTAACGTCGTTGGCATGTACTGTGTAATGGTGACGTCATGTAGAGAAACGGAACAGTGAGCTGATCTGGATTGGGCATGGACGAGATTATGAATTCAGCTGACGGCAATATTGGCGCGCAGGAATATCTAACATTGAAGCGGTGAAACGGACTATACATTGTGACAGGTTATCGATGAATAACCCCCCGCAAATATGTGATGTTTCTGGGGGTATATTGGCTTAAGTGCATTAGAATAAAATTTCGTTGTGTAAATCAGAAATATAACCTATTTAGCTAAATTGAATTCCTCTTTTTACATAAATTTTACATAGAATAGTATGGATCCATGGTAGATGGGTATTAATTATAGGGGAACTGTATGGGAGATCTATGGTTGGAGAATTGATTAAGAATTTGGGGGACAGTAATTTGAGTGAATTAGATTTAGCTTGCAGTATTGATAAATGTATTATCTATAATTTCTTTGATAACTAATCATAATAAGATACAGGAATGCTCTAAGTAATCGACTTCTTAACCACAGCAGAATTATGGGTAACGTTTCAGGATTTAGTCGGAAATATGGCTTGTTGCCATTCATCGGAAAGCTCTCGAGGAGAGCTTTCCGATGAATGGCAACAAGCCATATTTCCGACTAAATCCTGAAAAGTTACCCATAATTCTGTTGTGGTTAGGGAGTCGATTAATTAGAGCATTACTCTCGAGTTCCGAATAATAGTACAGGTGGGAATAATAGTACAGGCGGGAAAATATTGAAAAATTAAATAATAGTACAGGGCGGAATAGTAGTACAGGCGGGAATTTTTTGGAATTTCCGTATGTGATGTCCCAAAGTCACAAATGAAAATTTAAAATGTTCCACCCAGTACTATTATTCGATCGAGTACTATTATTAGTATCAGTCTTTGAATTTACATTATAGGATACTAGTACACAACATATATGTATAATATAGACATTATAAATTACCAATTTACCACAATAAAAGTGCGTTCCGTGAAATCTTAAAGGGAAAAACTGAATATTTATTTTTGCAACCATTTAATACACAATGTGACATTACTAGTAAATGTATATGGTGTGTGTCAAGTATGTTGTTGTATCATTGAGTTGGTTGATTTATACATATTTTATTTGGGGCGTGGCAAATAATTGTATTATACTACAAACATGTTGTTGAAGAACTTTTTTCAATACATAACTCTGTCTCATAACATTGAACTGACAACAATACTACTAGTAGTTAGTATAAATGCAACCAATGTAATAGGCAATATTAGACTAGTAGTGAGCTACAAAACAAATTTGTATGTGAAACTTCGCGAACCAGCATGAATAACGTCTGGTTGATTTAAAACTTTCACAATGTTTAAACATTGCACAGAGAAAACACCTGCTGGTTAAAACATGGTGTCCTTGAAGTCTGTTGATAAACGATACAGATTTCCCAATCGGAGGTCAGGGGCTACCAACGGGTGACTTAGTATTTATATGCACTGTGCGCCGCTAATAAATGCGGTTTGACTACTCATTTTCGCCAGATACGCAACAAAATAATGTATCATCCCGATTAGTAGGCCTAATATATAACAATTTACCACAATTAAAAACCACCAGGCTTCCACAATTCATCGACCCCCACATCGAACCCAATCTAACCCAGCGACTCTATAAATAACACGCGCGTCATACCAAGACTCGCCCACTTTTCCGATAAAATGTGGACACAGGAGTTTTTACATGCATGTATATAATTCGTATGAACTCAAATGATCATTATTTTGTTACCGGTACCTGATTACTATAATCCAATGCTAATATTTGGGTAACCCACCAAGCGGAAGAGTTTCTATAAATGAGACAAGATCGAGAATGGACTCGCTCATTTTCCGATCAAGGCGGGGGGGCACAGGATGTTTACTCCACGTGGTTTTGCGTTGTTCAAACATTTGACTTACCAGTGTTATTGTTTATCCAAAATTGGCGACAATCTTCTTTCATTGTTTCAATATGAAACGGAGAATTGACGATCTGTTCACATATTTCAATGTGCAATGTGTCGAAAATTAAATAAGAGTACAGGGGCGAATAAAGCAAGTACAGGTGGGAATTTTATCGCGAAAATAATAAGCGTACATATACGATTATTCTGAACTCGGGAGTACTGTAGCAAACCCAGGTGGTGCTGTAACGTTATTATTGATTTGAAATATTGTTGAAAAATTGACTAGGCAAAATCAGTTTTTGCCTAGGCCGATTTCTCCCACGTAGGCTAAAATATTTCCTAGGCATCTTCTCCTCAATTCCCAGGGCTGGGTAGCCTTGCATATGTAAGAGAATACATTGCCATTGGCCTAACATTATTTACCTTGAACTTATATGCCAGCGCATTCTCTAATATATGTGAGGCTCCCTATGGATTACATAAAACAATAAATGACTACCTCACCAGCATGTGAAATGAAGCCGGCAGTTGTTAGTACAATGGTTGCATGATGTCCTTTCGGTGCCGGAATACCTGGGTGTTCGATTTCTCAATAATGTCTATTCAAAGATGTCATAAACCTGCTATTGTAGGACCTGTTGATGTGGATATCTGATTCACTGTGTATAAATGCATGGGATGTTTTCTTTGCTGATCGGGGCTGATTGGGTGGTTGCCGAGTGTTTTGATAGCGTAATGGCTTAAGAATTTCTTATTATTTTACCTATATGCATGCCCTTGACCAATTATCTGAATATACATATAGAGAATAGTATACTGGTAAGTAAAAAAGTATGAAACATATGCTTACCCTATCAATCAAGAGTATCAATTTTATATTTTTAACTCATTTGATACTGTTTATGGAGAGGGTGATAATTATACTGTGCACAATGGTCTGTGTGGTCATCACCTCATTCCCAAACTTCAATGGGATACCACCCAGCCCTCTTAATTCAGATTGTTTGGCTTCGGCAATCCGCTACAGCAACAGTATGCCGTGGCCCAGTTTGCTTCAGCAAATTGCCTTGGCAATGATGATTGCCGTAGCCAATTATGAAGGCTGTACCACCTGTCACGAGAGACCACTTTGATTGGACAATAGGTGGGGTATCTCAACACAGATTTTACTGTATGTCCAAACAGAATACACTCTGGTAGAGTGATCAACTAGAAAGGAGAATAATCTTGTTCAAAGTATTTATTTTTTACAAATATTATAACCAAATTGACAACACACATGGTCATTCTTATACTGTAATGCCCTAAGTAATCGACTCCTTAACCTCAGCAGAATTATGGGTAATTTTTCAGGATTTAGTCAGAAATATGGCTTGTTGACGTTCATCGGAAAGCTCTCAGCTCCAAATACATGTCAAGTTCGAATTTGGGTTTGGTCCGCCTATTTTTGCCAGAGTTATGGTCCTTGTCGACTTAAAATTTCCAATTATTTTGGTTTCTGTATACTTTATGTTTAGTTATCTGATTGTTTTTAAATTCAACTGAATCTCCTTGATATCTGGTACGTGGTTCAAATTTCAAATGCCAAGTTTGAATTTGGTCACGGTCCGATGAATTTTGACAAAGTTAAAAAAAAGCTATCCTTACTAAAAAGCCACCTTTTCAGGGGACACGTGGTCGGCGACCTTTTATATAAACAGATAATATCTGATTATGTATTACAATGTTTCTCTGTAGATTCACAGGAGGGAAGAAGAAAGTGATGAATTTCGGCTCTTATAACTACCTGGGCTATGGTAGTGAAATAGGTGATATCGCAGCTAGCGTGGCTGACACAACCAGAGAGTATGGATGTGGGACATGCAGTACCGCTCAACAGCGCGGTTTGTATTTTTCATGTCTTAGTTAACATCCACTTGCTATACTCCACATAACAAGATTATGGGGGAGTATATATGAATCAGATTGTCCATCCATCGTGGTGGTGTTCATGAGTCCATGGACGCAACTTTGTACTAGCTTCTTTTTCTACATTTTCAGTAATTTTTTTAAAATTTTAAATCTTAGACTGTGTTGGAATTTGAACAATATATGTTACTTGCAATTGTTGTGGTACTTAAATTTTTTTTCTTCAAATTATTAATTTTCTATTAAAATGTACTGGTATATGATTATAAGAAATGTCTTGCAGATCGATTGGGGTCCTTGGTTTTGACCGGCAGAGTAATTCTCTGCCGGTCAAATCAAATGACCCCAATCGATCTGCAAGTCAATTCTGATATAATCAAGTCTGTAAAAATCAGACCTAAATACATAGTACTGAGTTTCATTACTTGTCAGTGAGTTTCTATTTCTGAACCATGGGATTCCGTGTCATTAGCACCAATCAGATTTCACACTGATATGACAGTGTCCAATCAAAACGATTAACATTACTCAGTGCGACATATTTTGAGAGAAGACTTACGGCATCTCAAAAATGACAAGTTGGCTAAAGTGATATAGTCTCAGTATATCGTCGTGGGCTTCCCAAATGTCATACAGGTCTGCAGTGCTAATTGCTCTGCAGGTTCGACATTTTAGGAGACCACCGATGATATGTCAGTACATAAATTATAAAATTTGTTTAGAAAGTCTGAAGTGTACAAAGTTAACTTGATACCAGTATATACCCCTCTCCTATCTTTCTTGGAATGAGAGCAGGGAGTGAAGGACGCAATGAGGGAGTGGAGGATGCAATGGAGGGCAAGGGGACATAGCTATCAAAAGGGCAGTTTTCCATATGTAAATTATTGTACTGACATCAGGCAAGGGCGAGGACCATGCTGGAGCCCCTCCATACCCACTGTGCCTCCACCCCTGAATGAGAGGGGTTATAAAGTTACATTGCCCCTGTTTAGTGTTCAAGGATAAAACTAGCTTGTCAAGTGTCAATAACAGCCACACATTGCTGTAAAGTGATAACCTTCACCAGTGTCCACACTGGCCCAGAAATTCCTTTAGCCATTCATTTAGACAAATGCCATTTTTTTAGCCACTTTGCATTTGCTTTAGCCACTTATTTTGGAACATATTTTGAGATAAATTGAATTTCCAATCTTCTTTGAACAAACGTTTTGGTGAATGTAACAAGACTGATTTTTGTGGAGTATTTTTCGTGCTGATAATTTCAATAGGTTTCATTTGTGCTACAGTCAACATAAAAAACAACAGACACAGTCACAGAATTGCCAAAGAAATCAGCCATCGTTTTGACTTTCTGTGGATGGTCACTGAAATCTAGCTTTCTCTTACGATTCATTTTGGAAATGTGATTTGCAATGAAAACCTCGGGTACTTAACCCTTTACCCAACAGAAGGGCACTGTGCCAATGCATTCTCTTATATATGCGAGTCGACCATAGGTCGCCTTGTATATATAAGAGAATGCATTGGCTTAACACATTAAAAATTATAAAATTGTTAAAGAATGTAAGAAAAAATGGTAAAAAGTGTTTAAAAAAGTTTTTTTTTAGGCCAATGCATTCTCTTATATATGCGAGGCGACCTATGGTCGACTCGCATATATAAGAGAATGCATTGGCACAGGGTATAACTATAACCATCACAATGTGGTCAATGAGCCGGTTCCAATGATATCCATATTTGTATGGTTTTATTGAGACAGACCCAAGATAATTTAGGCTGTTGAAGCTTTATTTGGCCGGTTTGTTGGGTAAAGGGTTAAAGCATCATTCGCTGATCCCAACTCACAAGTTGTTTTTATTACAACACAAAGCGTTTGCCATTGACACAATATGAAATCAACACCAATGCACGCCTATTAGTAATTGCTCCAAGCACATCGGGTCTTATAACATACACAAGGTGCCGACGCTTTTGTTGTGCGGATGTTAGCTGCGTGTGATGTAATTGACCGAGTACTAAGCTGGCGTGTTTATAATCGCCTCGATGTCTGGACACAATTGGGAGGAAATTATTTTAGCCATTTTTTTTGCCATATGGTCATTTTTTTTCGCCATTTACAGTTTATTTTCGCAATGGCTAAAATGGCTACTGCCAGCGTGAACACTGACCTTCACTTACATCACATGCTTTAGATGTAGGTATCAGTTTTCACTGTACACAACACAAGTACTATTAGCACTAATGATAACTGTAGGACACTGCTACATGCTTATCTATATTGTTAGTATACTCCACTTATGGACTGCTGTAATCCCAACAGAGAAAAATAAGCTCTGCAGGTTCGACATTTTAGAAGCCCACTGATGATGTTAGTATGACTCTGAATGTTTGCTTACCCAGAGTGGTAGTGATTGTACTCAAGCCTTGAAATAGTGTGTCTGTAATTTGCTGACACTATCATGCACTATGGAAAGGGAGAAAGTAACTTAAAACAATGTTAATTTGAGACTATAGATACTACCCAGAAGATGAGGCCCAAGCAGAATGAGGTCCCAGAAATGAATTTAGTGATGCCAGCCCGCTGTGTGGGTAGCGTCACTAAATTCACCCTCTGGGGACCTCATTCTGCATATGACAGACACTATTTCAAGACTCTTTTTTTTTGTTGGAAATTTCCTAAAAATTTTGTTTCCGGATGATAACTTTGGTAAGTCTGAACTGAATCAGAGTTATGGCCCTTTATTGGAATTACCATGGGAGTATTTTGCCAGGCCCTAGCAATGATCTTGTTTGTTTATCTAGAGGGCTGTTCTGGAAATATGAGCAGACAACAGACAGATTAACAGATAATACAAGTGCAGATGGATTCCTATTAATTAGTGGGAATTCTTCAGATAATAAATTCAACAAATGGCCTATGGCCAGTTGTTGAATGTATTGTCTTAATATTCCCTAAGGAAAACTACTCAATGAGTATTTAACCCTTTGAGTGCCAGGGGACGATATTATCGGCCCTAAACCTACACAATAAGTCTGTTAAAGAATATAATAAAATATATTAAAATTGTAAAAAATTGTAAAAAAAAATTAAGCCAATGCATTCTCTTATATATGCGAGGCGACCTATGGTCGACATCGCATATATAAGAGAATGCATTGGCACAGGGTATATGGGTTGATACAAAAATCGACCTGGCACTCAAAGGGTTAAATACTTTCAATTGATGTGTATTTAATAAAGAAAGGGTTAATTAATACTTTCAGGTAGCTTGGATCTTCACCAGCAGTTGAACGAAGAAGTAGCAAGATTTCTAGGTGTAGAAGCTGCTATCACATATCCCATGGGGTTTGCAACAAACTCTATGGGTATGCCTTCAATAATTGGGAAGGTTCGTATATATAGAGGGTAGATGTATATTGCATTAGGCTTAAATTAGAACAGAGTTATCATTTGTGATATGTTTTTTCTTTGAATTAATCTTACTGTTACCTATATAGAGATATTTGTACCACGATCAGGCATTTTACTATAGTCTATATGTGAACATCGGTAGGATAAGGAACTACAGACAGTTTGTTCTTTCGCGACCTTACCACAGAGGTTAGCCATATTAAGTGATGGTGAGTGATGATATGCTCTCATTTTCGGCAATTCAAATCCAGTTGACACCAATTCACAGTTGATTAAAATTCCTACACCATGCACATGAACTGGAGCTAGTTACATGTATGTGAGGGTTTCATACGGGAGTAAATGTATGGGCTCTCGTCACGTTTTATGGCATTACAAATGTTTATAAATGATTGTGGTATAAACAAAATATATGGATAGTATGTCTGGAAAACAAATTTACATCACTCTTGAGATTGCCGGTTTAGCCCACGAGCCAAGGCTCATGGCTTGTAGACCGGAAATCTTACTCATGGTGTAAATTTGTATCTCCGGCAAAGATATCTTGGATACTGAATGAACTAATGGTTATTTATTTCTTGCTTGCAAGATTATAGAAGAAAAAATAAAAAATCGGTACGAAGTACCTAAAGTACGCGCCTCTTAGAATAATTCGGGTTCTCGTCGGGATTTTCAAACATGTACCGGTTGAAATACGGTGTTGACTCATAAACTGCTCCAGTTTGGAGTTGTCACTTTGACTGAAAATTCCTATCAAAACAATTTGGCAAGAATATTGTACAATATTTCTACTCAGGGATGCCAGATAAACTAGCCAATGTGAGGCTTGTCTCTACATTGATTAAAGTATTAAATTCTTTTACGAAGACCACTTCGTAAATATTATTTTCCCTATGACATGGCACCTTCTTCTGCTTCCTCCATACAGCCTGAGGGCTTGGAGTTAGTTGGTGGTCATGCCTCCTCTACTTTAGTTGCGGCCTCCACAGCCTCAGCTGAGAAGGGCAGCGTTGGATGTTCAGTGGCAGCTTCCTCTGGTCCTGCCTCAGGCGTGTCCGGGTTCTTTCCTTTTACTTGCCATAGCTACCATTCCAGGGGATTTCACTGCACGGGTTCCGACCTGTCCTCCATTCGTCAAGTCTTTTACGGTTTCCGTCCCTCCTGGTCCTGGGGCGGGCCAGTATCCCGGCTATTCTCCTGCGTTTGTGCCACCTCCCCGCAGTGTGGCCTTGGCCTTATGGTTCCTGACCTTCTTCGGCTACCCAGCCCAGAACCTTTCCAGGCTTCTATCTTAAATCCCGAGGCACCGGAATTTGTTCCTCATCACACCAGGCAACCTAGTTGGGATGCTTGCCCCTTTTCTCCATCTCCTGGACGGATGGTGCCAATTGGAGATGAGGACGTGCTGTCACTATATCCCCTGGATTCGGAAGCGTTTGATGCGTGTCCGAGTTCGCCGTGTCCATCCGAAAGTGCCTTCCAAGAGGGTAGTTTCGGATGGGTCATTCCTTCGATTTTTGGCTAACATTTGGGCACCATTCTTTGCATGCATTACCAGCACAGTACTAACAGTGCCCCGGAAAACAGGCACACTACCGCATTGTTGTGGTTCATTTAAAACGGGGTCTGGCCATACATATATCTCTTTCTCGCTACAACTGAGCTAAAATATCACCAACATGGACCCTCTTTGATAATTATTATATAATTTCTCAACAACTTCCACAACTGCGCTAGTAAACTTCGAACGTGACACGCGATCATCCAAAATACCCCACAATCGAAGGACTGGATGGGGCCTCCGTATCATGACGAAACAACAACGTGTGGCGCCTTTTTCTGCAAACTCGGTACAGGAGTAGGTTGGTGGTCATGCCTCATCTATTCGTAGTCGCGGTCTCCACAGCCTCCGCAGTGAAGAGCAGCAGTGGATGTTCTGCGGCAGCTACTGTTGGTCCTGCCTCGATCAATCCGGGTTCATTCTATCGTGGCCCATACAGGTTTTCAGCACCTTTTCTTGCCATGGCTACACCATTGTTACCTGTCGCTGACAGGTCGTGATCATAAAACGGATTTTTTTGTACAAAATTACCTCCGTTATTTGTACTAGCCTAACAATGAACCGGCTGCAACCATTGCAGGCCCTGCCCTAGTAGGAGCCGATCCTGTGCTCGTCACAGGTATGCCAAACGCTGACTTGCATGACTTGAGGTGTGTGCAAGCAACCATGCTCGGGGGTCAGACCCTGGCATGTGATTTATACAGTGTACCACCCTCGATTGCATTGGTGTGGAATCTCACAGTAAACCACTGAGTACTCACCTCACTGTATTGTCAGTGATGAACAATTGATACAAGCTAACATGGAGGTCCCCACGATACAGTCATGTCGCCCATTTCCATCTTTTCCCCGAAAAGACCTCCTGCTTCCTCCATCAACATGGCATTGGTTACTGGACATGCCTCCTCCTTATCGGTCGCGGCCTCCTCCGCAGAGAAGTGCAGCACTGGATGTTCTGCAGCAGTTACCACTGATCCTGCCTCAGTCCGTCCGGGTTTATTCTATCGTGGAATATACCGGTATCTCCGTCAAAGGTATCTTGCCCACTGAACTATATGGTATATATCCCAAGTAGGAGGGGTTAACTCTCCGAGTTGAAAAAACGGTACGAAAATTCTATGGTACATATCCTCTGTCATGTTCATGACACGTGTAATCACGTGATTTCTGACACGTTCGCCATATTTTTTATCCCTCCTGCCTGGAAGGACGTCTACTCCTACGAAGCTAAGTTGCAGTTTTTTGTACAGCAAAAACAGTTTTGTTTTTGTATTATACAAACAACAATATTTCTTTGCTTATAGTTGAAAATTATGTACAATTCACATAAAGATTACGCGGTTTGTTCCGAATATAATATCGCAATCGGATGACTCGTTTCGTTTTAACCGACTTTGTCTTCCATAATTTTAATCGGTCAATGATTTAATATCCGTTGTCTATGCAGACAATATGCAGTGTTTCTGGCCTATTAAAGGCAGAACATTCGAGGCACCATTGGATATGACTAAAGACGCTGATCGTTTTCTTTATAACAAAACTATGGCATACAGGTGACGTGTTATTTAAGTTACCACGTGCGTTGACGGTGGTTAAAGGTATCACGAAATTAGGTGACTTACTTTCGAGTTCGTTTTTTCGTTTGACGGCTATCTTTATACGTTGACAATCATCGTCTGGTGTACAACTGACGGAAAACGCTTGTGAAAATAGGCTGATAGGATTGTAAAATCACGAATGTCAATTTGAACCTTTTTCACCCTGGATGATTAACAATGGGGCCGTTACTGCCTTGGTTGCCACAGGCATGGTAACATAACACAACAGGTGTATTTGTGATTGTTCGCAATCACATTAATTACTTTCACAGGACTGCTAATCGAGGTAAGACCAGGTTCATGAATCGCCTTCCCCGTAGCTCCCCTTGAAGTCGCTTCCCTCGTTTTGAGGTCCCAAGAGTAGAGAACGAAAGTCGATATATAGGGTTCCTCTAATTGGCGTAATTAGCACTCGGAGCGATAGTCACACCACACAGGACGCGGGTTGGGGCTACCCATTGAACCCGTAGCTCCCACGAGTTGCTTCCCCTAGGACACTGACGCTTGCCGATATATCGTGTTCCTCTAATTGGCGTAATTAGCACTCTGGGCGATAGTCACACCAAACAGGGTGCGGGTTGGGGCTACCCATCGAACCCATTAGTCACAGTTGGTGTGCTCCCTGGACTATCGAACGGGACGTCAATCTGCTTTCTCGGGTTGGCGTGCCCAGGACGGCTGTGATTCAGCTCTACTAACACTCGACACACGCCGTCCATCGCTACAAGTTGTCATCTCGGGGTCAGCGCGGCTGAGGGATACACCCTGACCATGCTCTCCGGTGCCTTATGATAATAGTGTGTGGGAATTTGGGCTAAAAAGGAGACATTTTCTCTAAAAAATTATTACGTTTACGCTATTATTTGGCACCTGAAAGTTTATCCTCCATGCCTTCTGCCCCAGCTGGGCTTGGAATGGGATCACAGTTCACAGGCTTGTTTCCTCCTTATTATAAGCCACCACCTCCGGGGGCTTGGCAGACAGGTTACTGGCCGCATTCTGGCCAACAGCTGCCAGTAACTTCGGGTTTGATTTTAAATGAAAACCAAAGATCTTATTCCCTGACGCCATTATAGCAGGAAGCTTGCTTGGGAACTGGTACCTACTAACCTCCCATCGCCAGTTCGGTCGGTTGGATATCGGGATCGGTCGAGCTGCTGCTCCATCCCGAGATGTACAGGCTCTGGACATTCCTCCGGGGTCCCCAATGACCAGACCTCACATGCAATTAGAAATGAAGCTTGTCGTGGTGTATTGTGCTGTTAACACCCCATCGCCGGCTTCGACGGATGGAGATCGGGACCAGATCGAGCAGTCGCTCCAGCACGAGGTGAAAGGGCTTTCGACATTCCTTTCGGGTCACCTTTACATGCGCTTACGAGGGAGCTCAGTTAGTTGTTCAGTGTTCTCTGATGCAGCCAAACGCAGGAAGAAAATTAATGTCGAATTTTGATTAGCAAATAATCTCAGATTGACATGATTTGATAGCATTGTTCTACAATCATTTACAATTTAACAGAACATTAGAGTGCTTTCCCTTGTTTCGAGGGTTCCAAGGAAGAGATAGAAACCTTTACGACCAGGACACTGTCACTTGTCGATGTATAGTGTTCCCTTCATTGGCGTAATTAGCGCTCAGGACGATAGTCCCACCAAACAGGTCGCGGGTTGGGGCTACCCATCGAACCCATTGGCTGCATTTGGTGGGCTTTCTGGACTATCGACAGGGACTCCAAGTCGGATACTTGGGACGACGGTTGGCATACCCTGGGACAGTCAAATGAGGAAACAGGATCCAAGTTGCATGGCTTTTGTTCGCATTTGGGTAGCAACTTGCCCTGTGATGCCGGTCAATTTGTACCCTGCCCTAATGTCATCAGAGCTGGGTGGTTATGCCATCGGACTGCACACTTGACGACCTGGGTTCGACCATCCTGAGAGGTATTCAACCATTTTACTGTTCTCGGTTTGGGATGTGTTCAACTTCTTGCTTTATAAGTTGTTGCTTCTTTCCATGTTCCATCCAGCTCTTTCGTGGTCACGGGCTTTGCTGGAGAATGTCTATAGTCATTCATATCACTAGATTAGTATATGACTCTCACCCTTTCATTTTCCTGACTTTTAAGACGTGTTCTGGACTGGTTCGGGTGCTCGAAAGGGTAAATATTTACATCTCGAATTGGAACGCAAGAATCAGAGATAAACAAGCATACATGCTTTATCTCCGACCTCGCTGTGTTTCCCTAATAGATACGAATGACATTGGGTGCGTTGGAACTGTGGATTAACTGAGTCGGATTAATTCTTCGTTTCTGTTTGCTCATCCGTTTCATCTCACTTTAATAAGGACACCACCTACAGGTATGGTTGCCCAATAACCAGATATAGGGTTTATCCTCTCAATATGGTTGTATATTTTAGGTGGGTGCATTTGCATACCTTTTGTCTTCAGGTTGCTTTCAGTTCTAACTCAACATGGATTTCACTTTTGTTGTCCAGTCATACATAGATGAGTCCATTATCCATGGTTCGACATATGCTCAATTTCAGAACGCTGTTGACATGAGGTCTAGTTCAGCACCCCGCTCAGGCTTAATGGGCAACACGGCGTATTAGCGTGGAAAAGAAGAACGAAATGGCTTCTGTGATATCGGCCTTTGCTTCTAATATGTCATTCTTCTTATGGGCTCGGTTGTCGGTTCATAATGGTTTTGTTTTCCCTGATAGTGCTTGATTCGCCTAGTGCTCATTTAATATACTAAGCCAGGTCCTTTGCTGACCTCAGCGATTGCCAATGCGGGATAATGTTGCACCTAAGGGGCAGCATATGAATCGTGTTGGGCACACTTCATAAAGCCGGAAGAAGATTCTTGCCAGATGCCTCTCCTCGTGCGAGATTCACTAGCATTGGGTGTCGGATGCCAGATCATATGATCGGCCCTCTCGATTCGCACTTCGGGCGATGGTTGTCTCCGGAACAGGGTCCCATTGGAGGGGCACCCCATCCATCCCAGAAGGGATACCTTGCGCCATCGACTCGTCGGGGACCAGTCAGCAGAGCTCGAACAGTTGGGGCGCGGTGGCCCTTGGTCTGCTTTTCATTATCTACCTGCCGTCGGTCTCCGCTGGTTTTGGGCTTGTGCCACAATCCTGATGCATCGTTAGTACGATTTTTGTTTTTGTGGATTTCCACCTTAATAACATTGGAATTTCGGTTCCTGGCTGCCTTTCTGTCATGGATTCAGTAGCCTGTGATTGGTCAGTTGGGTTTAACTGTGTTGGTGGGCATTTCCACCCGTTACCCGTACCTTTCCCGACAAGTACTCGGCTGATACATTATTAGCCCTAAGTTCCGATGCGAATGTCGTCTCCGTTTCCATGTCTTCTGAAGCTATTTACTTTACTTGCAGGGGTCTTAAACTCTTAAGTGACCACTTTTTGTTCGTTTGAGCTTGCTGACAGGTATTAGTTTTAGGATGTAATATTACATTGGCTTATGGTCCTATTGTGCATGTGTATATGTATATACATATATATCTATATGTTTGTGCATGTATATGTATATATTGTAGGTTATCAGGTCAATCCAGTTCTTTGATTCAGATGCATAGCGGTGTTTTTGTTTCCTCGTGGCCTCCACCTGTTAGAAAATTCTATTCTTTACCATATAGTTCAGTGGGCAAGATACCTTTGACGGAGATACAATATTTTCCAAAATAAGTAAAATATATATCTCCTAGAAGTATCTTGCCCACTGAACGCTGAGCTCCCTCCCAGGGTTTCGCACCCACCCCGCTCACGAGGAATGTCCTACTGGGGATAAAGGGATAAAAAAAAATATGGCGAATACTTCACTACGTGTCAGAAATCACGTGATTACACGTGTCATGAACATGACAGAGGATATGTACCATAGAATTTTCGTACCGTTTTTTCAACTCTGAGAGTTAACCCCTCCTACTTGGGATATATACCATATAGTTCATGGGCAAGATACTTCTAGGAGATATATATTTTACTTATTTTGGAAAATATTGTTTCAGAACCTTTTCTTGCCATGGCTACCACATTGTTACTTGTCTCAGAGCAGTTGCAATAATTAAAACTTTTTTTTTGGTACATTATTACCTCCTTTATTTGTACTCGCCGACCAGTGACCCGGCTACTGCACTTGCAGGCACTGCTCTAGTAGGATCCGTTCCTGTGCTTCTCCCAGGTATGACAAAGCTGCCTTGTGGGGTGATGCTTAAGTGCATGCATTCTTGCTCAGGGGTCGAACCCTGGCTTGAGATTTCAATCGTGTACCACCTGAACTTACACTTCATTTGTAGCGTCAGTACACCCCCGGCGGAATGAGAACTCGCCTCACTGCATTGTCCTTGATGACAATTAATACACGCTAACCGCAGAGGTCCCCATGATCAGGTCATGTCACCCCATTCCCATCTTTTCCCCGAACAGACCAGGAGTCCAGTCCAGCTTTGCCTTCTCACCTGATCAGAATTGGATGCCTTCGAATCTGTTCTCTTGGGTGAGGATCACCATAGCCCATTTATTCAGCGATAGCGCCGCTTTTCCGAGAATAACCTTACATTTGTGATTCTAATTCTCATCAGATTTTACGTCGGGGCTTGCGTGATTCAGTCCCTCTCATCAGCCGAGGTCTCGGTCAGTCCTCCTCTCCTCTGTTCAGGTATGGTATTCAGTCCCGGGAGTTCCACTAGTACCATCTCCAACAAACCGGATCATGCCATCCTGACTCGTTCTCAGGGTTGGGGGTGGGCATTCTCCACCTTCTCATATCAGGGCCATGTAAGGTTCTGCAGATCTCAGGTCCAACTAGACCAACGATCCAATAGACACCACAGTGGTTGGTTTTCTTCAACATCTCCACTGTCGCATGTCGACCAAGTTTACGCAGCTGTGTCGCAACGTCGGCAGTGTACCGTCACACTATTTAAGTTAACATTAGTTCCGGCCTGGAATTTTGAGGCCTGGAGGTTATCTCAACATGACACTGCCGCTAATGAAAATACTGGTTGCGCCAGTTTTATGGTGGTCTCGAGATAACTGATTATCACCTTGTTTTGCGACATTCAAGATTATTCAGGTATTTCATTGAGTTGCCAGATGCCCATATATGTGGTTTATAATGCCAGTTGTTGTGCTTCTAACAGCTTCTGTAACGCTTCTGTTACCCATGGTATGGGTTCACTAAGCGCACACCAGAACACAATATTATCCGTTCCACATAATTTTATAACGCCTGCAGAGCTGTTAGTTACATCACCGGTAGCCAGAATGTTCCGTCATTTCCATTAGCTGTATCCATTAATCCTCTGGGTTGACACTACATTTCAATTTCCAGTTACTTGGCTTGTGGTACCAGAGGTGGACTCTGTCTTGGTCACACCTCTGGGTGTATGCTTTTCCTTTACCGCCATTATTCCCAGTGTCCGGGTCCCCATAAGCACAACTCCCTGTAAATGTTCTCATGGTGTATCCCTGGTGCCCCATTGGTCTGTGACAAACAGGCTTCTCCTCTCTCCCTGTGTCCCTCTGCAGTGCTCCAGATGCATATAATTTTTCGAACATCAAATGCTGAATCACGTTAGGTCATCAAGCCCTGACAATTTCACCATTTCACTCGGATCGTTGCGAGAGTTGATTCAGTGTTTCTCTCCGAATCTTAAGGCCTGCTCAGGCTCCTCCCCTTTGACCCATTCCTCCCCGGGGGTGGGGGGCTAATAACCGTGTTTCTCATAGGTTTGCTACGGTCCCCTCTTTCATCCTCAGAATTGGAGGGGGTAGGTCTCTATATCCTATTTGGGCCATGCATGAATGAGTTAACTCCATTGCCTATGACCAATATTTATCTAAGACACCTCCACTCTGTGAACATTAGGACACCTGAAGTACAGGTACATCTGTTTCTTTTTCGAAGCTCAGTTGCTTTTGGAGTTCTGAGCTACTGCGTGTGGGACACAAGGGTCTATATTTACACATGTCTACCAAAAACAATACTTTTCTTTACAGGATGAAAATCTATTCCGCTTCAGCAGTTGGGTTTCATAGGCTTAGTCTGAAGCATCTGCCTCGTGGCCTCTTCCTGTTCAAGAATTCTAATTATAACCATTAGTTCATTCAGTGTCCAAGATATCTTTGCCAGAGATATAATATTTTTTTACCGAAAATATGTATCTCCTAATAAGTATCTTGGACACTGAACTCATAGGTCCCTCCCAGTTGGGATCAACATTCCCGCCCTGCGTACTTGGTTAAAATGTATCGAACACAGCAGGGGGAAATTAAAAGACTGCAGACCTACCTGAAAGGGCTTTTTGTAACGAAAGGAATGTCACATGGTTTAGCGGAAGTCGAATCTGATTGGGTTTGACCGGGCGCATACTTTTGGTACTTCGTACCGATTTTCGATTTTTCTTCTAGAATCTTGCAAGCAAGAAATATATAACCATTAGTTCATTCAGTGTCCAAGATACTTATTAGGAGATACATATTTTGTGTAAAAAAATATTATTTTTCAGACATAACACATTTATCGTTTGCGATATGTTTCTTCTTTGAATTAATCAAACCTATATAGAGATATGTTGCTGTAGGCTTAAATTAGTCTTGAATTTAAATTGCATTATTGATTAATGAGACCTTCACAATGGGTCTTTGGCAATTACGAAAATCACATGTTTGCTCACCGACTGCAACTATGGTAATCCATGCGAAAACGCTGAAATTTTGTTCTTTCATTGCCCATTATACAACAATTACATAGCGCAGATGTGGACACGATTGGGTGAATTGAACATAGTAATTTTCTCAGTCTCAGACATACTACAGTAATGTCCTAAATAATCGACTCCTTAACCACAGCAGAAATATGGGTAATTTTTCAGGATTTAGTCAGAAATATGGCTTGTTGCCATTCATTGGAAAGCTCTCAGTGTTTCTTTCATTGCCCATTATACAACAATTACATAGCGCAGATGTGGATACGATTGGGTGAATTGAACCAGGCCTTAGCCTAGGGGTTCAGAACAGGGGGACTTGAAGTCTCCCTCCAGGAAATTTAGGGAGAATTCAGGAAATTTAGGGAGACTTCAGGGAGAAGTGGGGAGACTACCAAAATTTGACAATTTTCAAATATCGCTTTATTAAAAATTTATGACTTTATCTGAAATTAGCCTAATTAATTAATGTTATTATACATTTAAACATTTTGGAAAAGTTTTGTGTAGCTATCATTTAATCAAGACAATTATCAAGTTACAGTAGTAGTTAATTTTTTTAACTAAATGGAAGAAGTATATTTCCTAGACTGCAGCTTGGAAGATGTATACGTTTGTACAGTCTGAATCATGATGCATGTAACCAGGTAACTTTGAAAATGTAAGTTTAATTTGGTCACGGCCACTTGACCAGGGGTGTGTTCTTCTCTACGTGTTTGTTGTTCGCACATGATACATTTTTAGATACATACTTTTTCAAATGCAATTTGTTAAATATCAGCCCAATATGGTCAGTTATGTTTCTTGGATGGTTTGAATCACCCCATCTATAATAAAGTCCATTGCATTAAATTTCATGCCAAAACCTGGAATAATATCGATTATAACAGTTGAATGTTTACATACATGGGTCAATATTGAAAAAAGGTGCAAAATGGTGTTACTTGGGTTGACATGAACACATGTCAGTTAGCACACTAATAACCTGGAATAATTGTATTTATTTGTGATGGTGGTATCATCAGGGGTTACTTAAAATTGTTATAAGTGAACTTATTGAGATTCCAAATTTATTCCAAGCTCAGTATTAGAGCCACATACCAGTTTTATTGATGTTACTGGTCATACCAACCTAATTTCATGAGAAATTCTCAAGATAAATATATAGCAAATGATAGGTATTTATTATTTTTATTTATCACAAAACTCTGCTCTTCGTGAAATAAATCACAAAAACATGTGACAAGACATCATATTTCAGATTTTTAATTGTTTTGCACCGTTACTGATTTCTGTGTCGTTGGTGTTACCATATTGATAATCCTCCTTGATAAGAATCAGTATAGGATAAGATAACACCACTGGTTGGTAGAATATTTCAAGGTAATTGCTTGGAAAGTTAAAGTGGTGGCATCAACTGTTTATGTTTTTTAAAATTTATTACAGATTTTCAAAATGTCCTTGAGTATGTTAATTGCTTGTCATTGGTGTTACCGCAATATGGTAAAAATTCTGTTATAGAACAAAACAGATTTATGTGCATTTTATACATTAAATGATTCTTAGAAAAGAAATTGAGAAATGGCAAACAAAATTCCTTGACTTCTATCTGAAAATTTCATTTTACCTAAAAAATGTCATTGGTGTTACCGTCATTGGTCTTACCACAAAAAGTAACACCAATTACATTATAAATAGAAATCATCATAATTTGTTCTTAAGTTGCCAATGAAATAGTCTCGAAGATATTTTCAGGGTTTTTGGACCTCTATATACAAAACAAATCAGTTTTGTTAAAAATTGAAGTAGTGTTAAAGTTAAAATTATAAAGTGACAAGACAATTAATGTGTTAATGTCCGCCGGGACGTGGCTTAATCTCTGTTAGGGAGGGGTGTTCACCTTGGAATTTCCCCCACCCCATTGAACTAAACCAAACTCACAAGTTTGTGTAGTTTCATTTGCATTTGCACCTCCTCCCCCACTTGGGTTCTTTGATGTTCCCCCAACTGTTAACTGTTCCCTCACAAGCCTGGACAGTAGCATATTCTAAATGGATCAGTAGTCTTGTGGACATTAGTCAGGGGAGGAACATAATCCACTGGGCTAGTATGAGACAATTTTGAGATCTGATCTAGGAAATTGCAATATCCTAACATAAAGTGGTCTAACGGCAGGTGAATTCACGTACACCCCATTGACCCCAATTTGTTTTTCTTAAATTAAAGTTGTTCACTGGCCACATGGTAGGGAGCAGGAGACACTCCGGGCCATGGATTGGCTGGTGGGAGAAAATATTGAAATCTGAACATGATGGAAATTGCAAAGTCCTAGCATATATAGACTGTCATCATTCTTTCCATTGTTTGAAATTTCCAACCTGACACCGCCCCTGAGGTTGGAAAATTTCCAACCGAATCACCGATGGCTATGTCAGTCCAAAATTTTGAGAAAAAAACTAGAAAAATAGGTCTAAATACAGCTAATTCCCCACTAATAAATTGTTGGAAAATCAAACTCCGAGTACAATTTAAACCTATTGTTGGTGTGAAATTTCCAACTACAGGGGTAATATGTCAGGAATGAACTGTATAAATCTGATTATATTGCATTCATACTGCTTGATGCAACACATGTATCTAGTCAATAGCCAATTTTTAGTGTTCACACACCTGTGCCAGGCTGTGGTACTATTATTTCCCTTTTAAATATTATGTATCTTGTTATCTGTTTGAAATATTGGGCAATTCCAAGTTGGAGAGAAAAAAATGTAATTTTTTTTTAAAAGAATCGTCCTTTTTTCTGACATTGTCCCTTTTGAAGACATTATATAAAAGGATAGAAAAATGTGAACTTTGTTATCTCCAAAACCATTCTGAATGGTACGTCCGTTACCTTGGATTCGCCCTATTGTGTTTTTTAAAGGAAGGGAGAATGATTTATAAAGGAAAATCCAAAAAATGTCATTGGTGTTACCCTCATGTCATTGGTGTTACCGTAATAAAATGCATCTCCTAAGAAAACCAGCGAGGATTGTTGCTCTCATTTTTCTGCCACAGGTAGAGACAAATAGACTTTATCTCCTACCTATAGTTTGATTGGGAAATTTTTCATGACCACATTATTTGCAAAAACAAACAAAGACCAAATTTATAAGATTTTATCATATAACAGCGATAACAGACCATATCTTAACATGTAGATCATTCTCCATATGTCTCATATGTGGAAGTCAGTAGGTATGGCCTACCTGTTAACCCTTTACCCAACAAACCGGCCATAACCAGCCAAATAAAGCTTCAACAGCCTAAAATATCTTCGGTCTGTCTCAATAGAACCATACAAATATGGATATCATTGGAACCGGCTCCTTGACCACATTGTGATAGTTACAGTTATGCCCTGTGCCAATGCATTCTCTTATATATGCGAGTCGACCATAGGTCGCCTCGCATATATAAGAGAATGCATTGGCCTAAAAAAAAATCTTTTTTTAACACTTTTTACCATTTTTTCTTACATTCTTTAACAATTTTATAATTTTTAATGTGTTAAGCCAATGCATTCTCTTATATATGCGAGGCGACCTATGGTCGACTCGCATATATAAGAGAATGCATTGGCACAGGGCCCTTCTGTTGGGTAAAGGGTTAAGCATGATGAGTTTTGGTCAGAATAACTTTTCTGTTTATAGAGCATTACACCCTTGGTTAATAGTAACACAAATGACAAACATTTGGCTCATGGTTGGTTACTTATGGTTGCCATGGCAACCACGATGACAATTTAGCACTGCTGCACATGTTTCTCATACCTGCCAACCATGTATAATGATAATGAGTATTTAACTTTCTTCAGTATTCTAGTTTCAAAATTAGTTTTTTATTTACTCAAAATGCACACTTTTGAAATATTGACCCACATATCTTAAGTTTAGTGTTCTCCTTTTGTATATAGATTTTGATTACAAAAATAACTCCCTGTTAAGCATTTAACTTTTTTGCATATATGGTACGTGCCACCTCAGCTGTGAACACGGTAACAAAGGCGACGTCAGTGCTGGAATTGTAGAGATACATTGTAAGTCACTAATGGTTTGCACTGCCATTTAAGATAATTAACATAATTAACATGCTACTTTTTTGCCGATGACCACTTTTTGGACCCACCCACCCCCGACTCCCAATTTTTTTCCCATTTCATAAAGTTTTTTCCAGCCATGTTTTGACACCCACCCCCTTGTGGAACGCAAAACACAAATATACAGAGAAAACCAGGACCAAACCTCCTACATTGAGATGCAGTGAATCTAGTAATGAACAGCAGGACTGGTCTCTAGCAGTATATTCTTGACTGCAGTGGATTTTTAATTGTTTTTGTTAAATATCATATTTCCACAGCTCTGCAGTCAATTTATTTTCAAGCTTAGTATATGAATAGAGCATGGCTTGGAGTTGACTACGCGAATGTAGTGGCCAGTGGGAAGGGTGTAGTTCATGAGCCGAAGGCGAGTGAACTTCACCATTCACACTGGCCACTACATTCGCGTAGTCAATGACAAGATATGCTCTAATCATTATATTATATCGAACATTTATAGACAAACTGACATTCTAATATACCATCGAACATTTTATTGCTAAACTGAAGTCATTGTATTGTGTCCAGGTTGCATACAATTTCCTTCTCGTCATAAAACCTACTAAGCAGCTTTATTGCTATTGTGAATAGCAGCTATGCCTGAGTGGGTAACCGGTCACTGACACAGCGCGCATGGTTAATCATAATTAATAGTCACTGTTTTAGTGACAAAATGTGTGTGGTAGTCCTTTTTAGAGAGCTTTTTAGTTTTTGTGTTTTGTTACTTTGTTATGGAAATTTTAGATATTATGTCTATAAACCAGGTAGGTGATATTGCTCTACACCAGATAGGTGATTTTGTTTTACACCAGATAGGTGATATTTTTTCACACTAGATAGGTGATTGTATTATATCAGATAGGTTAAATTATTATATTCTACGTGCCACCCAGACTCATTAGACATTACTAAAACATGTTTATCGCACATATAGCAATACACTAGAGCACCCAGGCGCACCAATGGGAAATCAAAGAAAGTTAATGTTACGATTGATTCCAGTTGATTCAGATTAGTCAGGATTGGTTAGGAATTTTATAACGTTCACAGTTTATCTTGTATGAATTCAGGAATCTTGTATGAGTTCAGAAAAGGCATTATTTCTATTGGACTGCTCAAGTGTAGCATGTGAGAGTAAAGAATATAATAAAAAACAAACCTACACTTTTAGTAGAAACCTGTATTAACTCATTCATGACTATATGAGATTGTGAATTATTACCATTTTCTATCTCTTTTGTCACATATGAGATAATTGTGTTATCCACTCACAAGTCTAGGTATGTTACATGTTTTTTCTTTATACATCAGTGTATACATCAGTGTTTAATGTCCATGTTTGACCAGATTTGGCATTAAATTTATTTCTTTAAAGTTATCCTAATTTTGATGTTAATTACATAGAATACTGCATGGGCGATTCAGCTGCATTAACTCTTTCACTGCCAAACGCGCATAAATGCGAACTCCTATGTCACTGCCAATCGCGCATTTTTGCGAATTTGGTATGTAGTCTAATGTATGGGATATAACTCTATTCTTTCCGGCATGTTTGACAGTGTACAATGATTCTATCTGTAGTACTGTTGCGCGGCGAACAATTTAAAGCGACAACGTCATCAAGGTAATGCTATTTCTGACATTATGGGAGTACAGTCAGAGCCGGAATATACCCCCAGTGCCACGCATCCTGTACATATATCCATGTATTTCAGGTATATATGGGTAATACATTATATCTCAAGCAGTTTCTAATATAATGAGTAGAAACTTCACATGTATATAGACATATGTATACCCTGTCGAATGCCGCCGTGGACACGCCCACCAAGGTCACGTGACATTGGCGGCCATCTTGGATTAGTGGCTATTTGCCGGTATATGTACAGTTTGTGTGGGTATGCATGGGTGTGTTGTTTGTTTTCTAATTTTCTACCCAATTATACGATGTCCAACAGTAAGGTACACGGGAGTAACATATATGAACATATATATATTTGGAATTGTACCTATCAGGGAATATTCAAGCAACAAAAGCACGAACTCAACAAAGTGCGCCATTGTATCCCATTTTGCTACAAATAGGTGGCAACTTGCATAAATCCAAGATGGACGCCAAGGTCACGTGACCTATTTTATGTCCAAAGTATGTTCATATATGTTACTCCCGTGTACCTTACTGTTGGACATCGTATAATTGGGTTGAAAATTAGAAAACAAACAACACACCCATGCATACCCACACAAACTGTACATATACCGGCAAATAGCCACTAATCCAAGATGGCCGCCAATGTCACGTGACCTTGGTGGGAGTGTCCACGGCGGCATTCGACAGGATATACCTATGTCTATATACATGTGAAGTTTCAACTAATTATATTAGAAACTGCTTGAGATATAATGTATTACCCATATATACCTGAAATACATGGATATATGTACAGGATGCGTGGCACTGGGGTGTACGTCTGTGGTGGCAGGTGGCAGCGAAAGAGTTAAGAATACTTTCCCTTGTCCTAAAGAGGCACAAACCAACATCCAATGGCCCTAGCGTGTTTAAGTGTTGCTGCAGTTCCTTATTATTGCTTTCTTAGTGTTACAAACTAGTAAAAATCCAATAAAAGGTGTGAAGGAAAAATAATAATTTTGTCACGAAAAAAATTGCTTCAGGCTTATTTTGACACCCACCACCCCCAGCATACGTGTCAGAATTCCCCCCCACTGAATTAATTTGAAATTATTGGTTGCTCAATACCAATCGTTTCAGGAAAGTATCACAGAACAGGTTTTTGTGACATGGGGGGGGGGGGGGGGGGGGGGGGGGATTAGTTCAGCATAAACTTGAAAATGTGGTTTGTTCATACATATTTATATTTAATAATCACTTAAAGACATATTATGGGACTTGTTTTGGTGCGTGAAACTTAGTTAGTATGCAGGTGCTATGCCAACATGAGGAATATAGTATTCTAATATCTTCGCCGAAAATCTCAAGCAAATCGACCGTAATGCTCCATAGAAACATCGTCCGAACTACGGTCAATTGTAAATATTTACTTCTCTATTCGGGATCAAACTATCGGCGATAAACTAATGAAAATGATTTCACCATCGGGAGTCATTTCATTTAATGAATATGTAAGAATGACAGTGTGTATTGTCAATTGTTATCAATATTTGTAAAAAATAACTACATTGAGCAAGATTATTCTCCATTTCTAGTTAATCACCCTAATTGAGTGTTTCACATTCTTTAAAGAAGTAGAATATATTTGTAGCAATAACAGTAATATACAGGTTAGTTTCTGTCCAAGTCCTGTCAACAGTATCCGGAATCGCACTTTTATGCATGTGTTGGATTTGAAGTAGTACTCACGCTATGCAGAATTTAGATATTCTGAAGTGCAAATACTGTAACTTCTAATTCGAAAAGAATATCTGAAATGAAGATGTCTCTATTTTTGTCCTTATTTCCACACAAAAGCCAGGTTTAGCCATATGTACGTGTAACTTGTAACAGGTGTTGACATTGCCAAAAAAACATACACTGTCATTCCGTTTAGAAGTTTTGTGCCCAACTTGTAGCATATGGAACTTGTAGTAAAGAGGAATAATGCAATCCTCTAATAACCGATTGAGCGACCAATGCTATGCAGGCAGTGGGAGAATGGGATTTGCCTGCATGGAGATATCTTATTTTATTGAACCCAACTAAACATATCAATAGCCGCAGTGTTGATAGCTTGTCCTCAGCACCTCATTATTGTTTACTTGTTTTCCTGCATGTTGGGCCAATATCTATACCGCGTAGGTTTTTTCACCCTAAAATCATGTGACTTTTTCTGCCATTTGCATTTCCATAGTAATACCATAGTAATACCATAGTAATACCATAGTAATACCATAGTAACACATGTTACAAGTCACTCAAATGACAAGTCACTCAAATGTGGCTAAACATGGCTAAAGTTTAAATTGCTCAGATAGTTTCTTTCGTCATTTCTATGTTGAATTGAATTTTTTCTTCACATTTACATGTAGTTGTTTTAAGTTTCTTGCTGTATTTATAATGTTTTAGTCACATTGACTCTTTTTTTTATTATTGTTTTCCTCTTTCAAACACTGCTATACAATTATGGCCATGTTCATATTCCTCTACAGCTTGTTTTATCTTCTAATATTCTTGCTTTTTTTGCTTTACAGTAATGTCCAAAATAATCGACCCCTAAACCACAGGAGGAGAGCTTTCCGACGAATAGCAGCAAGCCATATTTCCGACTAAATCCTGAAAAAATTCCCATAATTCTGCTGTGGTTAATGGGTCATATACTTCGGGCATTACTGTATATTCATCATTTACTTTGTTCTTGGACATATTTACCAGTACAATATTTTCAGTTATTTAAAAAAACTTGGTTTTCGTAGAAATCACATATTGCCAAAAGTTACAATTTGTTTTTGTTGTTTGCCATGAATCATGCCTACTGGCTCACTTTATGTTTTTCTTTATTTTAAAGACTACGATAATGTTTGATTCCCTGATTCATCTATATGAAGCCATTACTATGCCATGTTATTGCTTTCACAAAATAAGAACAAAAATATATAGAGGATCTACAACGAGTCCCCAGTTTATAGTGGAATTTATAAAACGAGTCCAGTAAATTATTTCTGGACCGAGCATTTAGCGAGGTTGTCTGGACCGAGCATTTAGCGAGGTCCAGACCTAATTTACTGGACGAGTTTTGTAAATTCCGCTATAAACTGGGGACAAGTCGTAGATTCTATTTATTACATGATCCAAAACCTCAATAAAACATACTTAAATCAACAAATGAGATATAAGAACTAACATTGGCTTCGATAAGGCCTGTGATGTTGTTTCACATAACTATTAATAGTTTGCCCGCGTAAAGAAATAGTCCCAGATAAATAAAGACTCTTTCACGCATTTAATGGCATATATTTAATGAAATAACTATTCAAACTCTTCAATCGTTTTGTTGGAAAACTAATGGAAGCCATAGTATTTTGAGACATCGAGTATGGCATGTAAACAGACGACAAACCGGAAGTCAAAGGTTGCCTGGCACTATTTACTGTTATGAAATGAACGTTTAATATCACAATTTATAGAATTGGTTTATTGAATGGAATTATGGTAGGATCATGTTATAAATATTTATACAAAATATGGAACATCTGTGACCTGGAAATGTCTACTAAGTGATTAAAAACTGCTCACTTAAGTCACTTCAGCCAGAAAAGTTCCCCCTTTCTGATCATTAACCCTTTCAGTGCCAGGGGCCGATCTCATCGGCCCTAATTTACGGTCTGTAAAATCGGCCCTAAAAAAATAAAAAAAATAAATTATTATTATTTTATTTTTTTTTAGATTATTTTTTTTTTTGGGTTGAATTTTTTTTGGGTATGCTTAAGCATGCTATAGCAAATTTAAAAACAAACTGGTTAAAACCTTAGGGGCATGTTATAACTCAAAACTATCACCAAGTATTCATATTAATAATTTTTATGCCCACAAAACCTACAAAATAAGTATGGCACTGAAAGAGAGTAGAATATAAGAAAAAATTATTAAAATTGTAAAATAATCGTAAAAAATAATAACAAATGATGAAAATTTGTTAGGCCAATGCATTCTCTTATATATGCGAGGCGACCTATGGTCGACTCGCATATATAAGAGAATGCATTGACACAGGGTATATGGGTTGATACAAAAATCGGACTTGGCACTGAAAGGGTTAACACCTGATTTAATTTAATTTTACAGGGATGCTTAATTATCAGCGATGAGTTGAATCATGCCTCCCTAATTCTTGGATCTCGCTTGTCAGGAGCAACAATCAGGGTATTCAAACATAATGGTAAGTTTACAATCTTTACATCTGCCTGGTGGGTCAGCACTTTACATGCATTATTTAGATATCCCTTCTTGTCGTAAACTGTCCTGTACAACAGCGGGGTTTCTACATGTACCATTTAGTTTAGTGTGCAAGATATCTTTGACAGATATATAATATTTTTCTAAATAAGTAATATATATATCACCTGTAAGTATCTCGCCCACTAAACTATGAGCTCCCTACCAGTGTTCAGCACCCACCCTGCTCACAAGGAATGTCCTAATAGGTGAAAAGGAAGAATGACATGGCTACCATGCAAATATCAAAATGGAGATCACGTGGTCCATGAAGGATAATACGTCATCTATTGGGATTACATGGACCATGAATAAACGTACCATAGAATTTTCGTACCGTTTCAACTGTGGGTTTGTTAACCCATTCTACTGAGAATAGGAATATACCATATACAGTAATGCCCTAAATAATCGACTCCTTAACCACAACAGAATTATGGTAATTTTTCAGGATTTAGTCGGAAATATGGCTTGTTGCCATTCATCGGAAAGCTCTCACTGAATGAATGACAACAAGCCATATTTCTGACTAAATCCTGAAAAATTACCCTTAATTCTGCTGTGGTTAAGGAGTCGATTATTTAGGGCATTACTGTAGTTTAGTGGTCAAGATGCTTATATATAGGAGATATATATTTTATTTATTTAGAAAAATATTTTTTTTGGATAATTCTGGACCAAACATAAAATCGTACCTATCAGGAAATTTGGGTTGTAAAAATTGGGGGGAAAACCTGCCTGCTGAGTTATTTTGTGGGTAAAAAATAAATACAAAAACCTGCCTGTCCAGTGTCAGACTGACAGATAATGAACATTGTCATTTATTACCATTAGGGGAGAAGTGATGGCTACTAGATGTGAGCTACCTCAGCAACAGATTAATTTACAGACATTGGAAAAAGGTTTACTGGAATAATCTGCATTTACCATGTGATTCATTGGACAGAACAATGAATAGCCACATCAACTTCGACTGATGTTTTGAAGATAATACAAGTGAAGAAGGATTCATATTCTTTGGTCGGAAATTTTCGAATAATTAGTTCTACAAACAATCCATGGTCGTTTGTTGAACTTATTATCTGAACATCTCCTACGGGAACTACTCGTCAATGAGTGTTTTGTCAAGAAAGGGTTGTTCTAGATGCTGGTTTGCATCAAAGACACGTTCCTTTACTTTTCTATATCGGAAGAAACTTGGACTAATGGGACTGGGGATAAGATTGTTGTCCCCCGAAAAAAAAAATTCGGGAACTATTTAAATAGCCGGTGTCGTTCCGTCCGTGTGTGCGTCGTACCGTCCGTCCGGAAATGGTTTCCGGATGATAACTTTAGTTTCGGTTATTAGATCAAAAGCAAATTTCATAAGTAAGTTTATCAGACCAAAATACAGGTCAATTTCGAATATGGGTTTGCTCCGCCCATTTTTGCGAGAGTTATGGCCCTTTTTTTACTTAGAATCTTGTAATTTTCTGGTTTCCGGATGATAACTTCAGTTTGTGTGATCATATCTCAACCAAATTTGGTATGTGAGTTTATCAGCCCTATGTACAGGTCAAGTTCGAATATGGGGGGGGGGTGTATTAATGAAAATAAAACAAGTTATATTATTATTGCTTTGAAAAAATGATGCTGAGAATAAATAGACAAAAGTTAACTGTCCTCCACGACGAATGATGTTTCTTCTCGAGTGAGATGCAGAGGATTATTTTTCAGGAGATATTTTTAACTATTGCCACCCGTGCAATGATAGTATACTACCCCCATATAAGGAAAATGACACCAATTCATTCATTGATATCATGCCCTATGTAACTCAGAACGTGCTCGTGGGCTCAGGATAAACAGTCCGTAATCGCTGGGAGTAAGATAAACGCCTGGGAGTAAGATAACATTTTGGGACTTTGTGTAGTGGTGATTACAATTTTTGCCGAAAAAGTTAATTAAAATGTAATAAATTGTTCTATGCAACAGGCCTTATGTTTTCTCCACAGATATGACAGATTTAGAATCAGTGCTACGTAATGCTGTAATAAAAGGTCAGACTCGAACCAAGAGAGAGTGGAAAAAGATATTTATTGTTGTGGAGGGTATTTACAGGTAAGGTTTCATTATTCTTTAATGACACAATACATAAGAATTCATACCAGAGACGTGGGGGGAGGGTTGAGAAGGCAGAGTCTCACCCTCCGTAACATTGATCAAATTTTCGACAGTTGAAAATTTCATGTTTTGAGACAACATTTCCTAGTTTGATATTCCAATCAGTATCTAGTTGAATAGTTTCTTACTTTAGGTAAAATTTTTGGACTGAAATGGCAATCAGTTGGAAATTCTAACAGTTGGAATGTTTGAAGATACCTCTTGCCAACTATGTTGAATGATTTTGAGTGTATTATAGTTCTGAGAGGCAATAATTCAATGTGATCCATTCCTTATTAGTCCATCTAATGTGAAGAACCGGGAATCTGGTTTCTACTGTGATGAGTGACTATACCATGCTTGACTCGTAACATTGTGGTGTGAAGACATCATGCATTTGAATTCCATTCTCCACCATTGATTGTCAAACACTGCATTGGTAGCGAGCTCATACTCAGTATTAGTCTTCCTGATTTTTAGCTCAACTTTACTTTGTAAAGTTTGAGCTATTGCTATGGCTTGGTATCCACCGTCCGTGTGTGCGTGTGTGCGTGACTCGTCAACAATTTCCTTTAGCACGGGCTACAGGTCGTACCTTTGGTCGGATCATTATGAAATTTGTCATGGCTGTTGACATTGACATCTAGATGGGAACGAGTCATTTTGGGGTCATTCGGCCAAAAAACATGGCCGCCAGTGGCCATCTTGGATTTCAAAACTCAATCCATTAGCACGGGCTACAGGCCGTACTGTTCGTCTTATTGTCATGAAATTTGTCATGGATGTTAATATTGACATGTAGATGGGAACGAGTAATTTTGGGGTCATTCGGCCAAAAAACATGGGCCGCCGACAGCCATCTTAGATTTTACTCTTTGCATGACTAAATCCTTTGACACGGGCTACAGGTCGTACCTTTGGCCGGATCATCATAAAAAATTTCATGGATGTTAACAATCACATGTAGATGGGAATGAGTCATTTTGAGGTCATTCGGCCAAAAAACATGGCCGCCAGCAGCCATCTTGGATTTTACTATTTGTATGACTAAATCATTTAGCACGGGCTACAGTTCGTACTTTTAGTCTGATCATCATAAAATGGATGTTAACAATGACATGTAGATGGGAACGAGTCATTTTGGGGTCATTCGGCCAAAAAACATGGCAGCCATCTTCGATTTTACTCTTTGTATGACTAAATTATTTAGCATGGGCTACAGGTCGTACCTTTAGTGTGATCATCATAAAATTTCTCAGGGATGTTAATATTGACATGTAGATGGGAACGAGTCATTTTGGGGTCATTCGGCCATAAAACATGGCCACCAGCAGCCATCTTGGATTTTACTCTTTGTATGACTAAATCCTTTAGCACGGGCTACAGGTCGTACCTTTAGTCTGATCATCATGAAATTTTTCATGGCTGTTGTAATTGGAATGTAGATGGAAAAGAGTCATTTTGGGGTCATTCGGACAAAAAACATGGCCGCCAACAGCCATCTTGGATTTTACTCTTTGTATGACTAAATCCTTTAAGCTACAGGTCGTACCTTTAGTTTGATAAGGAGTCAACAATGCAGGCTACAGGTCGTACCTTTGGTCGGATCATTATGAAATTTGTCATAGCTGTTGACATCAACATTTAGACCAGAATGATTAATTTTGGGGTCATTCGGAAAAAAAACATGGCCACCAGTGGCCTAAATGGTTTTCAAAATTCAATCCATTAGCACGGGCTACAGGCCGTACTGTTTGTCTGATCATCATGAAATTTGTCATGGATGTTAATATTGACATGTGGATGGGAACGAGTAATTTTGGGGTCATTCGGCCCAAAAACATGGCCGCCAGCAGCCATCTTGGATTTTACTCTTTGTATGGCTAAATTCTTTAGCACGGGCTACAGGTCGTACTTTTAGTCTGATCATCATAAAATTTGTCAAGAATGTTAATAATGACATGTAGATGGGAACGAGTCATTTTGGGGTCATTCGGCCAAAAAACATGGCCGCCAGCAGCCATCTTGGATTTTACTCTTTGTATGACTAAATCCTTTAGCACAGGCTACAGGTCGTACCTTTAGTTTGATCATCATAAAATTTGTCATGGCTGTTGAAATTGGAATGTAGATGGGAACGAGTCATTTTGGGGTCATTCGGACCAAAAACATGGCCGCCAGTGGCCATCTTGGATTTCAAAATTTAATCCATTAGCACGGGTCACATGTCGTACTGTTCGTCTGATCATCATGAAATTTGTCATGGATGATAATATTGACATGTAGATGGGAACGAGTAATTTTGGGGTCATTCGGCCAAAAAACATGGCCACCAGCAGCCATCTTCGATTTTACTCTTTGTATGACTAAATTCTTTAGCACGGGCTGCAGGTCGTACCTTTAGTCTGATCATCATATAAGTTATCATGAATGTTAATAATGATATGTAGATGGGAACGAGTAATTTTGGGGTCATTCGGCCAAAAAACATGGCCGCCAGCAGCCATCTTGGATTTTACTCTTTGTATGACTAAATCCTTTAGCACGGGCTACAGGTCGTATTAGACATTCAACTTTCCACATTCCTAATCGCTCTATTGACTGTAATATATTAAATTATTCCCTTTCCATGTTGAGCTACAGTATCATTGACACTTTCATTTACACTCCTTTTTATACGCCCTTTTGAAAAAAAGGCCGTATTATAGTATTGGTCTGTCCGTCCGGGCGTCCGTTAACCTGTTGTCCGGATGATAACTTTAGTTAGAGTGAACCAAAATTAGTAAAATTTGGTATGTGGGTTTATTAGCCGAAAAGTAAGTTCAAGTTCGAATTTGGGTTCCGCCCGCCAATTTTCACCGGAGTTATGCCCCTTATTTAACGTTTTTTGACTTAGAAAATCCTTGAAATTTGTTGTCCGGATGATAACTTTAGTATAGTTTATCGGAATGAATCCAAATTTGGTATATTACTTTCTACCACCAAAACACAGGTCAAGTTCCAACTTGGGTTCTGTCCGACCATTTTTGGCAGAGTTATGCCCCTTTTTCGACTCAGAAAATTATGTTTTTCTTATGTTTTTTGGTTTCCGGATGATAACTCGATTTTGGAATGTTTATACGCAAAACATGGATTACATATATCAAAATTTCGTTTTAATCCGATAATTTTTGGGAGAGTTATGGCCCCTTTTTTGACGTAATTTGACTTTAGAAAATCCGATTTCAATCAAATTTGGTATGTGGGTTTATTAGGAGAAAAGACAGCTCAAGTTCGAATTTGGGTTCCGTCCGCCAATTTTCACCGGAGTTATGCCCCTTATTTGACATAATTTGACTTAGAAAATCCCTGAAATTTGTTGTCCGGATGATAACTTTACTAGAGCTTATCGGATTCAATGATAATTTGGTATATTACTTTCTCCCACCAAAACACAGGTCAAGTTCAAATTTGAGTTCCGTCCGCCAATTTTTACCAGAGTTATGCCCCTTTTTTACCAGTTTCCGCCGACCCAAGAGAGGGCGTATATTGCACGCCCAGCGTAGCTCTTGTTAATCTCTCTATTCATTGCCAATCTCAAAAAAATTACCTTCTTTACAAAGTTGAGCTACAGTGTCATTGACACTTTCATTTTTAGCCAAATGAAAACATTTTAAGCCACATTTTTCCTCAATTGATAATCGAACATTAAAATAATTTGCACAATATAGCGCATTCATTTAGGATATCGCACATGTAGTTTGCAACACACAGAAACTTGTTACATGTTTGAAGCTTGTCATAGAATCAATTCTGACGGCAAGATAAATCGTCTCCTAATATCAAAATGAACAAAATACCATGACGTACATCACGCGGTATTTGTGTTACCCATGATTGCCGTTAGCCGTTTTAGCGGGAACTTGTAGTTTTCAACCTGATTATTGTCAAATTGCTATGAATGATCAGAACTGTTGGCAGAAAATAAATGTTATTGAGGTTGATTGACCATAACCAGGGTTCGCGCTAGACCGAAATTTACTTTTGCCAAATGAAAATATTTTTTGCCTAATTATTTTAGCATTTGACAAATGCTATCCATGATAGTATAATTTTCTGCAAACTGCAAAGTCTTATGTTTCAACACATGTGGTTTGAACAACTTTTGTTATCGATAGAAAAGCAGTAAGTTAATAATTAATTATACTGGTATTACTATTGTGGTTTAGCATACAACAATAAGCCCCAATAACCGAACAATACAATGGTAGAAGGTATGCATCATCAGAAGGGCATATCACAGGAGGATTAGCTATATAAACACCACCACAATAAATAATAGCAATCACAACAACCATGGATACTAATGTATGAGATTAAGAGAGGTATTAACTTTTCCAAAACCTTATAAAACACCACTAATATAATTATGTTGTAAGAGTTTTCTGAAATTAATGATAATGATTGACCAATATTTTTCAACTTTTTTGAGGAATTAAAAAGTGACTTGCCAAAACTTGTGCCAAATGAAAATATTTTTTGCCAAATGTGAATTATTTTTGCCATTGGCAAATTTGGCAAGTGGCAGCACGAACCCTGACCCGTAACATGGTGTGACATTAACGTCTTGGAGCCTCAATGTCACACCATGTTATCAGGCCTCAGCTTGCAGGTTGAGAATAGGGAGAAGTGACTTCTCCCTCTGGCAGAAATAGGGAGAAGTGAGGGAAAAATAGGGAGAAGTGAGAGACTGGAGAATAATTTCATCTGATAATTTATTTAATATGTATAGGTTAAACAAACGAAAAAAACATTATCAATTCAATTTTTTCATTTAAATGTAATATAGATTGTTTATATGCCACAATTAACGGCCTTGAGTCCTTGACATCGACTACCGAGTGTCTCTAAAATCACTGAATTATTGGGAATAAAATTACGATTTTCCGGTTATGGATCACGTTTTATTTCGAACAAGGCAATACAATGATTAAAACTTTATTTGCACACTATAAAATGGTGCTCTCGGATAATTTTGTCGCCAAATATATTCAGTAACATAAGGTAACATCGGATAATTTAAAGGGAGTACGTATTGCCAGAATTGTTTGGTGGTTGGCCGCTGGCGATTATGTTTGAGGCCCGTTCGATTAGCGTTATGTTATTGCGTAAAAACACGGAATACCACAAAGACGGAAACGGAACTAAAACAAACAAAACGTTTAAATCGGCAATATAATAATAATTTGAGTCGGCGGTTTTAAAGCAGTCGGTCGGGACGAGCAGAAACCAACACTTTATTAAGTATGGCCAAAACGGAAGGCTTCTTTGTTTGATATATTATAATCCTTGTCTGGACATTGAACACCACATTTACTTACTCAACGCTGTTAAACAAAAGGAGTCGACCTTGTGTCAACATTTTGTCCCTGTTTGACTCGCAGGCGATATATTCATAATTGATTTGTAACACTATAGCATGCATGGCTTATCGCTTGCTACAGCCGTAGGCTTATTTTGGGTTTTATCTTTTGAATCGGGATATTTCGTTTCCCAATCGGGAGTATGCACTGGAGAAATGACACAAAATTGGGAGACTCCCGACGAAATCGGAAGGCGACTTCACTTCTCCCTGGCGCGACACTAAGGCGACTTCGAGGCGTCGAGGGCGACTATTTCGCCCTACTCGCCTGGTAAGCTGAGGCCTGCATGTTATTATCAATCCCAGACAATAACTTATAATTGTATCCTTGCTTTCAGTATGGAGGGATCCATAGTGCGTCTTCCAGAGATTATTTCATTAAAGGAGAAATACAAAGCCTACCTCTATCTGGATGAAGCCCACAGTATTGGCTCTTTGGGCCCACATGGTCGAGGTGTTACAGACTATTTTGGGATAGATCCTGGAAGAGTCGACATTATGATGGGAACCTTCACAAAGAGCTTTGGATCAATGGGAGGATATATAGCAGGATCAAAGGTCAATGTCTTAACCATTGTGTTACTGAATCAATTATCTCATTCAGTACTGTTTTAGAAATATACATCCATATTTCTTACACAGGATCATTTAGATACTATTTACATATAAAAGCAGATGATAGAAAGAGGAGTCATTCACAGATATGTTCTCTTAATAGTGTATTCTAATTCCCTCATTCAACTCATTAAGCAGGTAACTCAATTTCGGCGATGGTGATTGGTCAGTTGTTCAGGTGAGAATAGTTGTAGGTGGCGTAAAATCAAACCATTTTATTCTAGCTAGAGGCCTGCTCACCAATAAAAACATCTTAATCATTTTGTGGTTTAGATTGGAAGTACATGTACCGCTGTTCCCAGGGACAAGAATGTAAACAGCGGAAAATTTTAAGTAGACTTATGATTGAATTGCACATTGGCTTGATTCAATTAATGTCGTGAAAATTCAAGTTATTCAGACAAACCATATTAATTGAAAAAAGTCTTTCAAAGGACATCGGAATTATGATGTAATTGACAGTGAACATGATGTTGCAAAGATCGAACTGTTGTTCGATGTATGATGATCTTCGAAGCCTTGACCACAATGAATGATGCATTGCCGCCATTGCAATGTCAATGGTCTTTCAGTAGTGTAATACCTTGGCACATCTTGGCCACGAAACTTACATTTATTAATAATATTTATACATATTTGATGTCAAATTGGCGTGATATGGAATTTGAGTCGCTTTGGATCGCTCAGTTTATATCTGTTCGAAATATGAAACTATATCTTCATGGAGCGTATCACAATTTAAATAATTTTCACTTTCTAGTGAAAGAAGCTTCTGTTAACTTCTGTCTTCGACTCAGGATTATATTTTATAGTCTAAAATCTATATAAAAGCTGCACCAAAGACAGTTCTCCATCTTAAAAAAAATGATCATTTTTAGCTCAACTTTACTTTGTAAAGTTTGAGTTATTGCCATGGCTTTGTCGTCCGTCGTCCGCGTGTGCGTAAGGCGTCAACAATACAGGCTACAGGTCGTACCTTTGATCGGATCATCATGAAATTTGTCATAGCTGTTGACATCAACATTTGTACCGGAATGATTCATTTTGGGGTCATTAGGAAAAAAAACATGGCCGCCAGCGGCCATCTTAGATTTCAAAATTCAATCCATTAGCACGGGCTACAGGCCGTACTGTTCGTCTGATCGTCATGAAATTTGTCATGGATGTTAATATTGACATGTAGATGGGAACGAGTAATTTTGGGGTCATTCGGCCAAAAAACATGGCCGCCAGGAGCCATCTTCGATTTTACTCTTTGCATGACTAAATCCTTTAGCACGGGCTACAGGTCGTACCTTTGGTCAGATCATCATAAAATTTGTCATGGATGTTAACAATGACATGTAGATGGGAACGAGTCATTTTTGGGTTATTCGGGCAAAAAACATGGCCGCCAGCAGCCATCTTGGATTTTACTCTTTGTATGACTAAATCCTTTAGCACGGGCTACAGGTCGTACCTTTAGTCTGATAATCATGAAATTTGTCATGGCTGTTCAAATTGGAATGTAGATGGGAACGAGTCATTTTGGGGTCATTCGGACAAAAAACATGGCCGCCAGTGGCCATCTTTGTTTTCAAAATTCAATCCATTAGCACGGGCCACAGGTCGCATTGTTCGTCTGATCATCATGAAATTTGACATGGATGTTAATATTGACATGTAGATGGGAACGAGTCATATTGGGGTCATTCGGCCCAAAAACATGGCCGCCAGCAGCCATCTTGGATTTTACTCTTTGTATGACTAAATCCTTTAGCACGGGCTACAGGTCTTTCCTTTAGTCTGATCATCATAAAATTTGTCATGGATGTTAACAATGACATGTAGATTGGAACGAGTCATTTTGGGGTCATTCGGCTAAAAAACATGGCTGCCAGCAGCCGTCTTGGATTTTACTCTTTGTATGACTAAATCCTTTAGCACGGGCTACAGGTCATACTTTTAGTCTGATCATCATAAAATTTGTCAAGAATGTTAATAATCACATGTAGATGGGAACGAGTCATTTTGGGGTCATTTGGCCATAAAACATGGCCGCCAGCAGCCATCTTGGATTTTACTCTTTGTATGACTAAATCCTTTAGCACGGGCTACAGGTCGTACCTTTAGTCTGATCATCATAAAATTTGTCATGGCTGTTGATATTGGAATGTAGATGGGAACGAGTCATTTTGGGGTCATTCGGACAAAAAACATGGCCGCCAGCGGCTATCTTGGATTTAAAAATTTAATCCATTAGCACGGGCCACACGTCGTACTGTTTGTCTGATCATCATGAAATTTGTCATGGATGTTAATATTGACATGTAGATGGGAACGAGTCATTTTGGGGTCGTTCGGCCAAAAAACATGGCCGCCAGCAGCCATCTTGGATTTTACTCTTTGTATGACTAAATCCTTTGGCACGGGCTACAGGTCGTACCTTTAGTCTGATCATCATAAAATTTGTCATGGCTGTTGATATTGGAATGTAGATGGGAACGAGTCATTTTGGGGTCATTCGGACAAAAAACATGGCCGCCAGCGGCCATCTTGGATTTAAAAATTTAATCCATTAGCACGGGCCACAGGTCGTACTGTTTGTCTGATCATCATGAAATTTGTCATGGATGTTAATATTGACATGTAGATGGGAACGAGTCATTTTGGGGTCGTTCGGCCAAAAAACATGGCCGCCAGCAGCCATCTTGGATTTTACTCTTTGTATGACTAAATCCTTTAGCACGGGCTACAGGTCGTACCTTTAGTCTGATCATCATAAAATTTGTCATGGCTGTTGATATTGGAATGTAGATGGGAACGAGTCATTTTGGGGTCATTTGGACAAAAAACATGGCCGCCAGCGGCCATCTTGGATTTCAAAATTTAATCCATTAGCACGGGCCACAGGTCGTACTGTTTGTCTGATCATCATAAAAATTTTCATTGATGTTAACGATGACATGTAGATGGGAACGACTTTGGGGTCATTCGGCTGAAAACATGGCCGCCAGCAGCCATCTTGGATTTTACTTTTCTCTTCATGTCTATAAACTAGTATTAGACATTCAACTTTCCACATTCCTAATCGCTCCATTGACTGTAATATATTAAATTATTCCCTTTCCAAGTTGAGCTACAGTGTCATTGACACTTTCATTATTTTTAGAAGCTAATTAAATATCTGATGCTGCACTCTCATGGATCTATTTATGGGAACACGATGTCACCACCTGTCGCCATGCAGACGTTATTGGTCATCAAATCCATATCAGGCCGTGACGGAACTTCCATTGGTATGTCTTATTTTTCATTTCGTAACCCTTTAGTTACTGACTGAATTCTACTATTTGACGTCTAATTATACTATGATTATTAGCGAGTCTCGCTATGGGCTAACTAACTATTTTATGACAGGTGCTGCGCTGTTGCAGCAATAAATTCCTGTGCCAGTGCAATCTCTTATATATGCGAGTCTCCCATAAGGAGCCTCACATATATAAGAGATTGCAATGGCTTACAAGGCTTGTCAGGGTAAATATTTTTTAGGCAATGTATTATCTTATGTGAGTCTCCCTATGAGAGACTCGCATATGTAAGAGAATGCATTGGTATTCAGTTCTCAAATGGTTCCTCGGAATAGTATAATTTTCAATCATGTTGATAGGCATGGGAGATACGGGTCTGGTTATGATACAATATTCGCAGTATGAATATTTATTATATGACTATCGTTTTTCTTTCCCCAATACCACTATAGTAAAGCGATCCGATGTCATACCACCCTTGCATACTTGGTATGCGATCTTGCATACTGCGCATGTACGTAAAAATCCGGACGATTTATTGTACAAAAATATTTCCTTCTTTATTCTTGTTACTAGTTGCCTACATGTGGTATCATTTCATAATTAATTGTGCTTTTTAAATAAAAAGCATGTCATATAATAAACCTGTTATTGCTGCAATGAATTGATCTGGGTTTCGCATCACGTCTCGACGAAGAGGTCAGATCGCTGGATCAAACTCGACGGCTGCGTCGGCTCGTTTGATCCAGCGATCTGACCTCTTCAACTCGACGTGATACTTCACCCAGATCAATTCACTGCAGTGATAACATGTATGTATCTAGATATCTAGATACCTCAGGTGAATATGCTCGGAGGCCTAGATAAAAATCACCTGTGTTTCTTCTATGGAGCCTTGTTTTGGTACTGTATGTACCGGTTAGTAGGGAAATAATTTCCTCACATTTTGTTTAAAATTTCAGTTTAAATATTTCTAAACCTCACACAGTAGTCAACTTTTCAGTTATCACTGTAGTGGTCAATAAAACCAGTCATAAAACCAGATGTACACTGAGATGAGGTGCCAAATAATTGTGTTGGTGAACATTTTCAAACATCACTATTGTTTGGTAAAAAGTCAGATTGAAATTGACATCAACACTGTTTTTAAGTTCAACCAAACATTTCACCGATCACTATTATCAGGCACCTAAGAGTACACAGTAGAAGCTGCAACTGGTCACAGTTAAAAAAGAATTGGGAATATCGGAATACATGATATTATATGACCAAATATGATACATGTATCTCAGCATTCTGTATCTCAATTTACCATACACTGTGTGTATCTCCCATCTTTACCTCTTGAAGTGTCACAATAACTTATTACAATGTAAGATACAGATGATTTCATCTACACATATGGACACATTAGCAAAAGGAAACTAGTTCATATTTCACTGTTGGGCAGGGAGATAACTATGATACACGTTGTGAAAACTAAGTTCAGATACGGAATGGATGTTGTTATTTTGTTTTATATATATTCGGCAATATTTTATGTTAGATTCTATTAAATCTATTTCTATTATTAGCATACCTCATCCAATCATCTTAAACTTCATATGGAGAATTGTTTTGAAAATTTTGATGGCATGTTTAGGATCACCTCTACATGAGATCCATCAAATTTGAACAATTTTCGATGAAAAACATAGCTGCCGGCAGCCATCTAGGATTTTATTCTTTGCATGACTAAATCCTTTGGAACACCCTACAAACCTTAACTCTAACTTTTTGGCTTTCCTTCTTCTTTATCATTCTATTCATTGCTCAGCAAAGAATAATCTCCTTTCCAAGTTGAGCCACAGTGTCATTGACACTTTCATTTTAGGTTAGAACTAATTAACTGTTTCGTTCCTAAATGGATTCTCTCAGAAGTTATAAAATTATACATAGGAATGGTATATTATTCATTTGAAGGGAGTGTTCATGATAAATTAGCAGATTACTGTCAGAAGAAAAGATAATATAAGTGCAAAAGAATTTATATTAATTGGTGGGAAATGTTCAGATAATAAGTTCAACAAACGACGGGCTAATAAAGAAATGTAGCTCAATTTTATGTCATTTTTTTAAATTCTTGTGCATGGGGATATATCTTATGGGCACACCAAGGAAAACTAATGTGATTAGATCCAAAATCAGACATACAATTAACTGTGCATCTACATTTTTCAAAAGTGTTTGACTGTAATAATTGATATTTTGTCTCATTTAAAGGGCAGAGACGTATAAGTAAGCTTGCGTGGAACACAAGATACTTTCGGCGGAGATTATATGCGATGGGATTCATAGTTTATGGGAACAAAGATTCGCCAGTAGTTCCTGTGCTGTCATATAATTTTTCAAAGACCGTGTAAGTAATAGGGACCAGTTCAGAGAATTCAAATTGGGAGAAGTAAGTTCTCCCTATTATATTATTAGAGAGAAATGGTGAGAAGCTATAAAGGCTGAAGTTCAATTTACCTTCTAACATCACTTTTCTTTGATCCAATAAGTATAGAAGAGCCCATTTATATTAACATTATAATGAGTAAGGCCAAAAAAAAAAGATAGTTGATTCTCAGGCATTTTTTTTTTAAATCAATGCGGGCACGAGTGTTTTATTTTTATTTTTGATTTGTTTGCACAGCCTGTGGTGACAATATACCTGATAGTTATTGTTACCTATGGTCTATTTTTGAATACCCACAGATACACCTTTGTATTTAGCTCCTTTTCGATATTTGAAACATAAATAATTTCCATGTGACAGATTCCTATTTTCGTCTTACCGGTTTACAACTACGTGATAATCCAAAATTAGAATAAAATGGTCGAACGCGGGCCATTTTTTTCGACGCGGCTATGTTTGAGAATAAAAAGCCCCTTTTTTTTTCGCCTAAGTACACCATTATAGTCAGTAAATACACTTCAAATGTGCCGTATTGAAATATGTAATCTGGTATCTAAGAGAGAAGTAAAATTCTCTCAAGGACAAAAATAGGCACTGAATTACCTATTCTAACTTAGATTGAAAAAGCAAAAGAATGAAAAATTAGAAATTTATTTATATTGTTTATTTTAGATCTATTTCACGGTTGTCCAGAGAACGTGGATTAGGCATCGTTGTAGCAGGGTTCCCTGCCACTCCACTCCTAAAGCCAAGAATGAGACTGTGCATGTCTGCATCTCATACGAAAGAAATGCTAGATAAGGTTAGACTACTCTGCATAAACTTCTTCTCCCATTCAGTTATAAAAGTATACATTGGAATAGTCTATTATTCATCTGAAGGGGTTTTCTGGAAAATGATGCAGACAACAAATAGAGTAATATATAATACAAGTACAGAAGGTGTCCTTAATCCTTCCATGGCTGGAGCTTCTTGAAATTTGACGAAAACCCTGTTCCAATGCATTCTCTTATATATGCGAGTCTCCCATAGGGAGCCTCGGATATATAAGAGAATACATTGGCCTAACAATATTTATCCTTGACCTTGTAAGTAGGGCTGCAATGATTCAGATCTTCACGATGCGATGCGAATCATGATTTTACTATCGTGATGCAAATTTTTGGCAAATGATGGCTGAAAATTAGATGAACCACTTAATAATTTTTAGTATGTATATTGTCATCAGTGTGACCAAAATTCTTGGCCAGGTATTAGAAGACTATAATAGCTAATACAGTCCCCAGATCTGCCAAGCGGGGAAGGTGGGAGATACACAGCATTATCTGTATATCAGACAGGGGGATGTGGGAGATACACAGCATTATCTGCATATCAGACATGGGAAGGTGGGAGATACACAGCATTATCTGCATATCAGACAGGGGGATGTGGGAGATACACAACAGTATCTGCATATCAGACATGGGAAGGTGGGAGATACACAGCATTATCTGCATATCAGACGGGGATGTGGGAGATACACAGCATTATCTGCATATCAGACAGGGGATGTGGGAGATACACAGCATTATCTGCATACCATACACAGGGACCAGCCGAGAGGGCGACGTGGGCGACTTCTTCGCCCTAGCGCCGTCCGCTTCGCCTTATTTTTGCAGTCGGGCGAAGTTCAAGTCGCCCTAAAAATTCCAAAGTTGACTGACGAAATTCGGCAAAATGCCCCAAATAATTTATGATAATTTACAACTGTCAACTGTGATTGCACACAATACTCCACTATCAGGGTGTATCATGGTGTTATAAAACAATTAACACCTGTAAAGCTCCAATCTGGAAGCATGTTGACAACGGAGTCTGATTACTGGCAGCTGTGAAAACATCGTCGGGCCTCAAGTGTTAATCTGGTTGTTGTTATTTTTAGATTACTGTGATTACCACACCTTAGAATGAAGATTACAACTCACACCTCTCACAATGTGTCAATTCATCACTCCCTCTATGGAGTTTGGTTAAAGAAATTTTAAAACAAATTCATTTGTGAAGCATATTCAAATTTCAAACGGGATTACTAACAGAGCGCAGTAAAAGTGTTCATGATTTCGTTTCGTTTCTGTTTGATAAATATTGTTGGCATTTTTAACAACCCGAAAAATATGAAATAAAATCCTGTCATTCTCCCACAATTACGATATAAAATGCTGCTATCCTCTCACAATTATGTTTGGGTATTATTAATAGTTATTTGTGTCATGAAGTGAACATAATGACTCCATATTTCAACCATTGTTTCATAAGTTTAATTGACATATTTCATCTCTCCTATTTTCGTTCTATAGCGACTCCTGTCGTAGTACTGATCAATTTAAATTTTGTAGACTCACTTCGCCCTATAGAACGGCCACTTCGCCTTATTTTTATAGTAGGGCGAAGTCATTTCGCCCTGAAAATCTGGTCTAGGCTGGTCCCTGACCATACAGGGGATGTGGGAGATACACAGCATTATCTGCATACCATACAGGGGGATGTGGGAGATACGCAGCATTATCTGCATATCAGACTGGGGGATGTGGGAGATACACAGCATTATCTGCATATCAGACAGGGGATGTGGGAGATACACAGCATTATCTGCATACCATACAGGGGATGTGGGAGATACACAGCATTATCTGCATACCATACAGGGGGATGTGGGAGATACACAGCATTATCTGCATATCAGACAGGGGGATGTGGGAGATACACAGCATTATCTGCATATCAGACAGGGGATGTGGGAGATACATAGAGAATATCCGCATAGTGCAGCTGAATAAAGAATTTATTTTTGCGAGTATGTGGGCATCTATTTGGCGAGCCTCTAGGCGAGCCAAATAGATGCCCACATACGAGCAAAAATAATTCTTTATTCAGCTGCACTATGTGGATGTTCTGTTTATTCACCGAACGAATTTAAATGTATTTTATCGTAGTTTTTGTCAAAAAACATAGCAAAATTCACAGGCTCCTTACAGAGAAGCAATGACCCACTTAGCGACTTTATCTGTATAGTAGAGACTAATTAATTATGAAACAGTTTTGTATTCATGCGACTGCGCCGCGAAATAGTCCGCCATATAATTTCTAAATTATGCCGGAAAAATATCATAGCATGGTGTAATTTCTAATAAAATCTAAATGATTTGCGTAACGTTCAAATCTAAAACTGAAATGTACGAATATAGCAGTCATGTGAATTTGGATGTTTGTGCTTGAAACTTTTTAATGAATTGAATGAAAGTCTGAATTTTAGCAGTACTTAGCACCAGCACTATAAGATCGGCAGTGCAAATGTACCACTACCAGCTCACAGAAGAATATTTTATACTTTATATAGTAACAAACTGCCAATTGCTTAATCAAGTTATAGATTTCACCAACTGAACATTTAAAAATTCTATTTGAGTGCGTTTTGGGGCGCATCCTTTGATCTTTTAGAAAGTTGTTGCACGAAAATACATTGTGTATGTTGACGTTTCTAAGGACGCTGTCACTAACAACGGTAAACCAGCATGGTCCGTTCTAATGATGCTCCATAACGTTGTTACGACCCAGTGAATTCACTCACGAACTGCTGAAGGTTAACTGCTCCAAGTTCTTGTAACCTTTCTTCCTTGCATATTTTAAGTTTATCTGTCTAGTAGAGGATGCTTTATCTGTCTAGTAGACGGATAGAGGCGCTGTTTATCTGATGGGCTTTATCTGTATAGTAGACAGGGGTAGGAGGTGGATAAACAGCAATATCTGCATATCAGACAGGGGTATGTGGGAGATACACAGCATTATCTGCATACCATACAGGGGATGTGGGAGATACACAGCATTATCTGCATATCAGACTGGGGGATGTGGGAGATACACAGCATTATCTGCATATCAGACAGGGGGATGTGGGAGATACACAGCATTATCTGCATACCATACAGGGGATGTGGGAGATACACAGCATTATCTGCATATCAGACAGGGGAATGTGGGAGATACACAGCATTATCTGCATATCAGACAGGGGATGTGGGAGATACACAGCATTATCTGCATATCAGACAGGGAATGTGTCTGAGGGGAGACATGGGCTAGGGGGAAAGGGGCCCTCTAGTGGAAGCCCTGCTTCTATAAGCACCTTAATTTCGCCCCTATATCAGTTCGTCTAACAATGGCTACTTTTAATGTAGCCCAATTGCACTGAGTGGAGTGGTGTGTGCGTGTGTGGTTTCCTTAGCACCTACCCTAGCATAGGGTCCTCTGTATCAGAACTTCGGTGGCGTCCTCAAAAGAAGCAGTACCACACCTGAGACTTTGTTTTGAATTTTACACTGGACATAATGTATATAGGTTTTCTCTGCTTTATTTCAGGCTTTAGACATCATCTCGGATATAGGAGATATCTTTGGCTTAAAAACTTCTAAATCAACTCCCCCATCATATGATGAGAATGAAAATGAGAATGATATTTATTTAGCTGAGGTGAGATTTCCATTATTTCTTTAACCGATGTCTGTAAAGTATCGTTTACATCTAATTAGTCAAGTAAGATATCAAAGTTTAATCAAAACAGTGAAAAATGTCAAAGCATTGTAAAATATTCTGAAAATCATATTACTAGTAGACTAAAATATTTTAACTTATTAAGTGATTAGCGGTGTTTGTTGACAAATGACTGTAGCAGTTTTGTTTACATAATAAAGTTTCAACACACGACATTGGAGAGCTATCAAGAATTTGAATATGAGAACAAAGTTGATCTATTTCTCCATGTCTTCTTGGTGGTGATGTTTTTATAGACTTTTATAATGTTTGCACATTTACCCACTGTGAATGATTTGAGTCCCTTTAAAGATGGATTATTCTTCCTAAATATGTTTTATATTGTTTCTGAGGTATAAACAATAAATATTAGTGGAAGACATCTGAGCAGAAACACTTTTTATCAATTAATAATAATTTTAATCCGGGCCCTTCATCTGCTAAGAAACGATTTTATACCACGATCGCCTATCTTACTATATAAATAAAGCCATCTGTTTAAATTTTACATTTAATCAACACCTGTTGATTAAACGTGCCTACTGTTGATTAAACTTCGCAGAGTGGATTAAACTTTCTCCATACAATTTGAACGGAAAAGTGTTTGTCCATCGCATTGTAAAGATCGTGGCATAAACTTCGCAGAGTGGATTAAACTTTCTCCATACAATTTTAACGGAAAATGTTTATCCATCGCATTTGTAAAGATCGTGGCATAAACAAAATATACGCATAGTGTTTCTGAATAACAAATTTAATCCACGAGTGGGATTGGCGATTTACACCACTCGCTGATGCTCGTGGTGTAAATCGTCAATCCCACTCGTGGATTAAATTTGTTATTCAGAAACACTATGCTTATATTCTATATGGAATCTACACAAGATTGGATTTCAAAATTTAATCCATTAGCATGGGATACAGGCCGTATTGTTTATCTGATCATCATGAAATTTGCCGTAGAAGGTAATATTGACATGTAGATGGGAACGAGTCATTTTGGGGTCATTCGGCCATAAAACATGGCTGCCGGCAGCCATCTTGGATTTTACTCTTTGTGTGACTAAATCCTTTGTCACGAGCTACAGGTCGTACCTTTGGATGGATCATCATGAAATTTGTCATGGCTGTTAACATTGACATGTAAATGGGAACGAGTCATTTTGGGGTCATTTGGACATAAAACATGTCTGCTGGCAGCCATCTTGGATTTTACTCTTTGGCACACCCTACGGTCCACTTCCCTCATCCGATCATTGCCAAACTTCATACTAATCTTGATATTGATCTACTAGATGGAGGCTATCAAATGTTTTTGAATTTCATTGGAAAACATAGCCGCCAGCCACCATCTTGGATTTTACATTATAAATAACTATTCATGTCGATAATGTGAATATTATTGGTGCAGTCATTGTCGTAATGTTTATGACCAATAAAGCGTCCCGAATAAAGTAGTAAATATTTACATGTGTGCGTAGTTCAACCGTTGTGTTCTCTGAAATGGTTCAGTCTATGTGGTTGGATTTTTCGACAATATTGCTACATTCTTCCAATGGGGATAGTGTTTGAATACTAAATTATTGATTTTATTCAATGAAATAAGTCCACAATATGCCTTTAACTCTTTAACTCTCAATGACGTGATTTGACGTGTCTAACGGGTACCTGTTACGGTACCTGGGACAGCACTCACATGTTACGTCAAGGTAGACAACAGGGTGTAATTAGCAGCGAATTTGTTGCGTTCACTTATTGATAATTTCATTAGACATGTTGTTACCTCTAATTTCTTGAACACTGCCGAAATAGGTAACATTTCAAGGCAAATTGTATCCGTTATTCCACAACTTATTACCAGCTAAATTGTTGATTGGGAGAATTACACAAATATAACAAAACTGGCGGGTCTATATCATGCAGGAATGGAGAAAATGCCATTTTTATTTATGCCAAATTTTGTGGGAAAAGTCGCACAAAATGTTGAAAAGACTGTTCGTTTTTGGGAAATCCTAATGATGCAGGGAATATACATCCCATCTCCGAATATAATTCAATCTTCAGCGGAGAAAACTGGAAAAATCTAGCTTTAATATCGAGTAGATCATAACCTTAAATTACGACGTGATCATTGGTTGCGTCATTTTCAGTTTGTTGCTTTCGGATAACACGTTTATTTATCAGTGCGATGGTATTACTCGTCTCTTAAATCATCCCTACAATTCCCAATATCAATAGAAATTAAAATAAATTCAACTTCCTTATTTGGGTGAGGCTCTTGAGTGACTCGATTCTATCACTGGATTGGTCCGGCTCTTCCATCAATTAAATACTGGCTCTTCCAATAACCCGCCGATTGACCCGCTCTTCCGGTTGGCAACATAACACACATGTGGTTTTAATTTCTCCACTCGATCAAAGTTTAATTATGAACCGCAAAGTTGGTGCAAACGTATAATTATTCAGAAAGTGGCAACAAGAAATAGATCTTTGGTTTGTTCAGGCGGATTTGGAAACATTAGAAGACAATTTCAGTACCGGTACCAGTATACGCTGTAATCTGTCATCGAAAATGGAATGATTATTCGCACCCCCAGCCAGAATTGAAATAGATTATTATACCCCCTTTTAAAAAAAAAAAAGTGGGGGGTGTATACTGTTTTACACCTGTCTGTCCGTCCGTCTGTACGTCCGTCCGATGTCTGTTCATGTCATAACTTGAACAGTAGTGCTCGGATCTCAATGAAATTAGGTATGGATGTTCACTACTATGAGGACATTAAATAGAGGGTTCCATCATTTTGTTCAGATTTTCCATCTAGCGTTATTCATCTTTGTTTATCTGGATATGTTGGATTTTTGGTCCGTCTGGTGTCTGTTCATGTCATAACTTGAACAGTAGTGCTCAGATCTCAATGAAATTTGGTATGGATGTTCACTACTATGAGGACATTCAATAAAGGATTCAATCAATTTGGTCGAGTTTCCGTTCTAGAGTTATTCATTTTTTTTTTATATGTACATGTAGATGTTGGCTTTTTGGTCCATCCGATGTCTTTTCAGGCGATAACTTGAACAGTAATGCTCGGATCTCAATGAAATTTGGAATGAATGTTCACCACTATGAGGACATTTAATGGCGCATTCAACTGTTTTGTTTTGGTTTTTCATTTTATAGTTGTTTATATGAAAATGCTGAATTTTGGGTCCATCTGTCTGAGTATAGCAGTCATAAGTTATAGATATGCCCACACTAGGCGGAATGCCACAAGGGATTATGCACCGGACAACAGTCCATCTCTTGTTCCATATTAAACTGAACTTAACGATACAAACTTCTGGCTACTTTACCAGAAATCGACAACATGTTCATATTTAATAAAGCATAAAAAACTGAATATACACAGTTTATATAAACGGAAAAATTGGCAATGTAAACCAACACGTCAAATCACGTCATTGAGGAATAGGTAGCCATGTCAAATCACGTCATTGAGGGTTACATTATAAAACTATTTGAGTGTTAAAGAGTTAATGGTGTTACTTTTATATAACCCATAATAATTGACGTACTGACCTCCATTGTAATTTAATCCACCAAAAATAATAAAAGAAATTACAAGCAAATAACATTTTATCAACAGTACATGCTTTGAAGAGAGATATCTTTTTTTCGGTGATCAAATTTCTGGGCATGTTCCTTGTGGTTACTCGTAACAGTGCCTTTGTAACTTCATGTTAGCTGTATCTATAGTAAATAACGTTCTGGTTGACTTGATTATGTGACTTAGCAGCACATATTTTACGCATGTTGTCAATGACCAGTGTTCGCGCTGGACCGAAAAATATTTTAGCCAAAAGTTTAGCCAAATCAAAATTTTATTAGCCAAATGAAAAAAACTTTGGCCAAATTAAATCCTCATTTTCAGGGTGGTTCACAATTAATGACTAAAATATTTGTTTTAAACATTATTTGTTACTCAGAATAAAAACATAATTAAAACAACTTTAAAAACAATATTATACGAACACATGTATGCATCATATCACATAGGCAGATCATAAAACATTAAAATAAAATACGGCTGGATTTCATATCGGACCATGCCAATTCGCAAACATGAAACTAACATTCTATATAATTATAATCACATAAATCCGCTAAACTAATTGTAATAACTATGTCGTTGACACTATTGACACCATGGCCCGACGGCCGCTAACTATTGTTTATTATAGTAAGGTGTTAACTGTGAAGCCAGGTTAATAGACGAGCTGCACTTTATGATACACATTACGTAAGCATCTCTAATTAACAAAGCATTTAGGTATTTTATTTTACAGACGGCTTAATCAGTTACATAACCAGTATACAGCTTATGCGTTTTGACGATTAGGCTGGTTAAATGTTACAAAACAAAAATACTGATCAGATGTCGAACAGTTGTGTAATGTCCCCTTTGTACAGCCGCCACAATTCAATCAACGCCACCATTGCGGAACGATATTTCAAAAGTACGAAATACTTTCGTAACCTAACTTCGTCTTGAATGTCGATCTATTGAGCGCTTTTATTAATTAGCTTTCCAACTCCATGCTTTCCGTTTCCATTTGGGGTCAAAAAAAGTTTAGCCAAAAGATTAGCCAAATGAATTTTTTATTAGCCAAATTCGAAAAAGATTGGCCATTGGCTAATTTGGCTACCGACAGCGCGAACACTGTCAATGACACTATGCTCCATTCAAAAGTTGTTCTCCAAAGCTAGCAGCTCTCAGCCAATCATAATGCATGTATCAGCAACAAATATTCAACTTGGATCACATTTTAGATTATTCTGTTTTCAGAGCACATGTATGGACTGTGATACAAGAGGAGCAGATGCACAGGTCTCATGAAATAAGAAAACTGTGGCATGTTCACTCATCCACATGTATGCTCAAATGGTGCTTGGGTGAGAATATACAGATGAAGAAGTCATCTTCTGTGATAATATGGGATCAAACATATATGTCATGCACAAAATTAAGCTGATCTCCATCTTTTTGTTTGTTTTTCATTAATTTATCTGAAGTAATGATAGAGGCCACACTTCTACCTGTGTACAGGAGTGTTCAGACGATTATGTTGCATTTTATGTGGGCGCGTTGCATTGAAATTCGCAGACAGACAATAAAAATACGGCATTTAGATGGCTGAGATGCGTTTAAGTCGTATCTGTTAGTGCACACAATGGAGAGATATTATTTTCAACGCAATGCAATCCTCAACATATACCTTATTTGGTAATTAAGTGCCTCCATCATGACATTTTAGTTGTTGGGATTTGACAGGTTTGACATTATCGTTGAATTCCCTTATAACAGATACAGTAATGCCCCAAGTAATCGACTCCTTAACCACAGCAGAATTATGGGTAACTTTTCAGGATTTAGTCGGAAATATGGCTTGTTGCCATTCATCGGAAAGCTTTCAGGGAGAGCTTTCCGATGAATGGCAACAAGCCATATTTCCGACTAAATGCTAAAAAGTTACCCATAATTCTGCTGTGGTTAAGGAGTTGATTACTTAGGGCATTACTGTAGATTGCTCTGCATTTATATATAAGGCAACAAGCCCGTATGACTATTTTAATGCAGACAATGGATCATGTCACCATAATGGACCAATGCAATGCAGTCATCTGAACACTACTTATGTTATTGGCAAAAGTTTGCGTAAGAAAGGTAGACCAAGGAACTATTCTGATTAGAAGTTGTGCAAGCCTTCAAATACTGTGCCTGTCATTTGCAGAATGAGGTCCCCAGAGAGAGAATTTAGTGAAGCTATCCCGCAATGCGGGCTAGCATAACTAAATTCACCCTCTGGGGACCTCATTCTACTAAGGCCTCAACTGTTATGGGAGACCTAGGACCAGATTGAAGTTCCCTAGTTGAAGTTGGTGATGTTCACCCAATAGTCACCTTGAATATGCATTTTATCTTCTGCAAATTAGGGGGATATAGAAAAGAAGGGAAAAAGTAACTAAAACTATGTTAATTTGAGACTATAAATACTTCCCAGAAGATGAGGCCTAAGCAGAATGAGGTCCCCAGAGGGTGAATTTAGTGATGCTAGCCTGCTGTGGGGGTAGCATCACTAAATTCACACTCTGGAGACTTTGACTGAGACACTGTTTCAAGGCTTCAAGTTGTGCCTGCGACAAGACGCAGCGACGTATATGTTGTGTGTTAGCTTATGGCAGTGCTATTGAATACCCATTGTATTGGCCAATCAACCACATCCACACAACAGCCACGGGTAGCTATTTCGACAACATTCCAATCAATCGCCAGACAATCAGTGATATCTCAATCGAGACGTTTTATCACTGTTGCAAGCCTTGAAATAGGGTGTCTGTCATTTGCAGAATGAGGTCCCCAGAGGGTGAATTTAGTGATGCTACCCTGCATAGCAGGCTAGCATCACCAAATTCACCCTCTGGGGACCTCATTCTGCTTACACCTCAGCAGAATGAGGTTCCCAGAGGGTGAATTTGGTGATGCTAGCCCACTATGCGGGGTAGCATCACTAAATTCACCCTCTGGGGACCTCATTCTGCAATTGACAGACACCCTATTTCAAGGCTTGCACTGTTGACTGGACAAAGTTCCATCACATGCCTCTCGTCTTGCAGATTATATATTTTCTTTACCAATACTCATTGCCAAGTAGTTCCCTTAGGAAATGTTCAGATAATAAGATCAACAAGTGGCAATCTGTTTTTTAATATCTGAACATTTCCCGCCAATTAATCGGACTGCACTTATATTATTTGTTTATCTGTCAGCCAGTCATCTGGTTATATTTTCTGAATGTCCCTCCAGTTGAATAATAGACCATTCTAATGTATTCTTTTATAGCTGAAGGGAGAATCCATTCAGAAATGAAATGGTTCAGGATGCTCCATCTCTTCTCGGCGACACTTTAACAATATTTTTTTTTAAAGACATGTTTGCATTATTTCTTCTGAAAAAAAAGAAGAAAAAACACTGAACAGACATCTGGTGTTATAAATTAAAAGGTGTTTTAAAAGATTTATACTTCCGATATATCAAGTTTAATAATGTTGTATTTTGTGCCATTTTAGCATCGTGTATAATGATCCGACAGTAGTAGGCCCTATCTTCACTCATTTGGAACCTCAACATGTCAACAGTGCCACATGGTCATCTTTCCATGTAAAGTTTGGAACCTGTAGTAATAGTGTTGAATTTGTGTCGGGTATAAAGATCTGTGGTCATTGTAACTTTAACCTGTTTGGGCCTCAGTCCACTTAAACAATACCACATGGTCAGCTTTCAGAACAAAAATATTTCCAGCTTTATGTCAGGATATATCCTGGCACGACAAATTGTTATTTGCTTGACTATTTCATCACAAGAATTATCATGCATGTAGAAAAAATTAGTAGTTCTACTGTGATTCTCGGCATTCAATACCTTGTCAATCAAAAGCTTTATTGCTGCTTTCAACAACCTGCCAGTTGAGTAGCAATGAGCCGCTTGCATTTTAATTTGGTTTCTGTATGAAGCTTCAATGTTCCTGCTTCTTGTCTCATGTGCAAGGAAATGGCTACTTTTCAGTGACAAAAATACAAATTTCTCTACAACTGAGCGATCCATGGTCGCCCCGTCGCGTTATGTGTTTCTCAAAACGGCGTCATTAATTTTCCCTTTTGTGGAAACCCCGAGTACAGAAAGGGGTAAATAATAAATTTCTGTTTGGAGGACCAGTTAATAGATGCTTCTGTCAGTAGGCAAAAAGTGTTTTCCTAATTTTCGGACAGGAAATGTTACTATGTTTAGAACATTGCAACATTTTTATTAAAAATCTCTTTCAAAAACAATATTAAGGGAAATATATGAAACAAATGTTTCTCTTGTGTTTTTTAGAGTAATACTGCTAATTGATATTAAAAAAAAAGTTTCCTAGAAATATTTTGTTGAAAGTGTTGCCGGAAAGATATTGAGCATCTATAATAAGCTTTAACCCTTTTTTTATTAAATACTTATTGACAAGCAGGTCCCTTAGGAAATGTTCAGATGATAAGTTCAACAAACAACCATCATTTGTTGAAATTATTGTCTGAACATTCCCACCAATAATTAGGAATCGTTCTGTAATTGTATCATCTGTTTGTCTGTCTCCCATCTGTTTAGATTTCATGAACACCTCTCCAAATGAATAATAGACCGCTCCAGTATTTACTTTTATAACTGAATGGGAGAATCCCTTTTGTAAATTTAAGGGTTAATATTCATCGTTTATTCCTTTAATTGCTGAATGCAGTTTCTCATTTAGTTCTAATCTATAATAATTCATTCTTAGTGTATAGGAATGCTCTTTCATGACGGGAGCTGCGCTGGTGTAGCATTAACCATTCCATGTCTGGAGCTTCCAGAAATCTTTTTAAAACCCTGTGTCAAATGCATTCTCTTTTATACATTGGCCTAACAATATTTAACTTGACCTTGCAAACCAGGCATATCCCTCCCTATGGGAGAATTAGCATATATAAGAGAATGCATGGCCCCCGGATCTTTAGTGCTCTACCAGCGCATCTCCCGTCATGAAAGGGTTAAACATCATGTGTCAGTGCATACTCTTATATATGCGAGTCTCCCATAGGGAGCCTCAGATATATAAGAGAATGCACTGGCTTACAAGGCCATGGTAAATATTGTTAGGCCAATGTATTCTCTTATACATGGGAGGCTCCCTATGGAAGACTTGCATATATAAGGCCTAAAAAATTAACCATGTTTCTGCTAACCTGACCGACCCATGTCCAAAACCGCCGACCGTCATTATTTTATGCTGAATTTCAAAAAAAAAACAAAAAACAAATATTAAAAAAAATAAAATTCAAATATTTTTTGTTTATATTGTCTATACGGAAACATCTTAAGCCTATAATGTGATGTTTCTATGTTCTGTAATACCCTTTGAGCTAGATTATTGCCAAAAACTGTTCACCCAAAATAACCCTTGGAAGTTGTGAACAGTTCAAACTGCACATAGATCTCATATTCTCAGGACAATAATTTTATTGAATACTAACAAAGGAAATCCAGCCAAAATATCCAATTGGCTATATCTATCTTATTATGCTGTTTCAATAATGTACACAATGTACACATAAAATAATATCATTATCTTTGGACCACTAAATTATATTAAAGGTCAGTCTGGGAAAAATATCAAGGAAATCAGGAATACAATCAGTTAGGACTCCATTTATTCTAAATCTTATTTTAATATGACAGACATGAATGTCCATGTGTGTGGGTAGATATTGTTGAACGTAAACATTAAGTTGAACAAGCAGTATTCCGTTTATTTTGAAGTATGTGTGTGGGATAATATCTGTCCAACGAAATCACAACTTTTTGGAAATTGGACTGATTTCGCTTGATCCCGAAGGTAGTACAAAAAATTAAATTAAAATAAAAATTAAATTAATTCCCTACCTACCTACCCTACAATGGAGGGGTCCCGTTAGCAGAAACACTGATAAATTATTTTAGGCCCAAGAGAATGCTATGGCAACAGGGTTTTCGCAAAAATTCAGTAAGCTCCAGTCATGGAAGTGTTAAGATATTGGGGAGATTTATGTTAAAATAACTTCTACCTTCAATCCTCCACCCGTCAGTCATAATAGACCATAATTCTCAGTACCCCAGGTGGGAAAATATTATCCAGTAATCTGACAACTATGTTGTATTTCTAAGCGAAGTCCATGCAGCATAATACAGCAATTTTGTTAGATTTCAATGAGACACAAAACGTTTAAACATATTTTATTTGTTCATAAATTGATTTATGACAAAAGGGATTGCAGGACAAGTTCTATAATCACTTGGAATACCCTCCTCTCCCTAGACACAGAACATGCCAATAAAGTCACCGTAAAATAATGCCACTACTCATGAGTAATTCAAACATAGTGTTATGGTGGATTTTATAAAAAAACTATAGTTCTACGATTAGCCACTATCTCCCGCCACATTGAAAAATATATATTTTTTGACGGCCAAAGTTAGGACTAAATATTCAATATAATATATAGCAGAGAGAGAAACTATCTAATGATTCATTTATAGGATTGTTCAGCAATGTTCAACAAAGAGCCTAAAGCTCTTTGTTGAACATATATAAGCTGAGCATTTCTACAAATGAATTAATGGGAATTAAGTAACTATGGCCCAATGGGTATTCAGTTTTCAAAGATGTACATAGTCCGGATTATGGGTAACTTTTTATTTTTTATGAAAACAAGTTTGTTTTTCATATAGATTCTATTGTATAAAAAAAAACATGTAGCATGCTTGATCCTAGGCATGCTATCTGAAAGAAATATATTTTTATACAGCATTCTCTGCCCATTTATATATTGTTTCCTTTCAATCTAACATATTTTTATTTATCTTTGTTAATTTTTCTTTTCAATGAATTAGACAGATATAGAGAATATGAAATGAGTATTTCTCTCTTCTGTAATTTATGAAATGAGTCTTAAGAATTTTCCGTTTTGTCGAACCTTTGGCCAAAGGATAATTCAAGACAAGTTTAATAAATTTCATATGAGAGGAACACAAATTTCATATTCTATTTATCATATGAAGAGAAGGTGTTATTAGTTACTAGTTACTAACTAATAACACCTGTACAGTAATGCTCTAATTAATCGACTCCTTAACCACAGCAGAATTATGGGTAACTTTTCAGGATTTAGTCGGGAAATATGGCTTGTTGCCATTCATCGGAAAGCTCTCCCCGAGAGCTTTCCGATGAATGGCAACAAGCCATATTTCCGACTAAATCCTGAAAAGTTACCTATAATTCTGCTGTGGTTAAGGAGTCGATTAATTAGGGCATTACAGTAGTTATGAAATACCCAAAGCCCAATAAAAGGCACATGTCATATGATAAAGTAATATATAAATTGTAAATGCAATAGAAATAACATTGTAAAATTGATATGTCACTTGTAATTTATAGATAGATAGCTTTATAAACAAAAATCCATACTATTTAAAGAAACAAACCCTAGAATGAAAATATAAATGTAAATATTAATAATTGCAAACATTTTGCCTTTGACAAATAAGTCTGTGGGCCAATTCTCATAAAGCCTCTAGTTTAGAAGTTGGCTGCACCCCTCCTCCAACAAAGGTTTTTATATTTCAAATTAAAGGTCATTATATGATGCATCCGATTTTGCTTGTTGCCCGCTTCAGAATGTGTCCCAAAGTATATTTTTCAGGGAATACATCTCCTATCCCTAAAGTAAAATAACAATTTCTTTGAGTACAAGTGTCGGCGTATAGAAAAATGACTGCGGGTATAAAGTGAACAAGACATCGTTTATATTAAGTATAGATCACCATAAAACAACATGTGATACAACACTGGACCAATATATAAGCTAGTTCGAAAAAAATGCGATAAATATTATGAAATTGCGAAAAATTGCTTGGATTTTGAAAAATAGTGTCACATATAATTGGCTATAACTTGTGACACACATGGGCTATTGACAGGCAACATATCTAAAAATTTGCACCAAGGACCTAGCAAAACAATTTGGATGATGGAATGCCAATTATATTTCGGTAAAAATGCGCTGTGGGCATAAACTTAACCCCACCCCCTAAAATACAATTTCTTAGAAAAATGCATTGTATAGTTTACACTTAGAATGCCGCATTTGGGGGGAAATTGTGAAAAATGGTAATTTTTACTAATTTCTCAAAATTTTACAACATTGTGAATAAATTTTGATATGGGTATGGAAAAATCACATGAGGATACTGGTCTAGAATTTGTAAATTCATAAAACCTCACATGATAACTTTTTTGTCAACTATTTCATATTTTTTCAATTTTTATTTCAATTTTTGTGCAAAGCCATATATATATATATATTTCAACTGGTCACATATGGCTAGGCTGATGAGTGAGACTCACGTTTACTGGGAGTTATTTTCTTATTTTGTGGTGCATTTTGGGACAATAGACACAAATGACGATATATACAGCTTCGGACACTTCATATTTAATAATTGTTTTAAGATGGCGTCCAACACGGCCACCAACATCGAAGATTTTCAAACTTACCGACACAAATTTAACTGGGTTCGTCGTATGGGTATAATGAATTGTTCATTAAGAAATGCATTCACTGGTGCTCTTCAACAAACTAAAGAACTCTAATATCTTGTCTCAACTCAGTTATTGTGATGAGTAATTCATTGACGAAAATGCCCAAAAACTGTGCTCGTCCTCAGGGTAGCCATTTAAGTCAAAATTGGTACTACTTCAGTTATTCCATGCAGATATCCTCACATTTCATACACCAGTACATCCTGACATGTCGGCGGCCAAATAACAATTCGCATGAATCATTGTAGCCAATTACAAATCGCAGTAGATCCATAACTGCATTTGGATAGGGATGAAGTGTCATCGATGCGTTGTTGATGTGTAGGCTTTCGGGTCCCTCACGCAGCGACCACCGATGGCCGTCATGTAAAAACCAATCCCTTATAATCCCATGCACCCATATATCTCATGCACGGTAACTATGCTTTCTATACCAGTACTTCTGTTGTGGTGTCATTTTAGCCAGACATTGAGGGAGACAACCAGAACCCCCATGGCTTGATTATATATTAGCGCTGGCGGATGGTCCGGGCCACCCGAGGCGATCCAATACACTGCATGTCAAAAGGTTCAGTACTTTATAGGATTTTTAGGAAAAATTTTGACTCTATTTAGCTGTTATGGTTCTGCCTAGCTTGTGGGTATATATTCTGGGTCATCTGAAATCATTTGGATTTGTTAACAATCCGAAGATTATAATAGTAGCATGGCGTTGATCTATGCTACGAACCCGACGGGCATGAAAGCGACAATGAGAGTGGACTGGCCGATCATGATTACGCCGGAATCTTGCTTCATCATTAGTTATAGATTCATTCTTATGCATGTGCATCTTGGTGCTGACCATTCCAGCTCTGTATCCAGGGGATAACATTATTTACATGACACTCAAACGGGCAATGGGTAAAGGGACATACTTTAGGGACAACTCATATCGCTATGCCTAGTGTTGTTATCATATAACCATAAACATGTATCTCGTGCATTATAGACGGGCTATGGTTATATATGCCACACAACGTAGGGCTATATATGGAGCCCAAGTTGCATAGTGTTGTAAGGACATGGCATTCCAGAATTGGCGAGTTATTGTGCCAAGTAGTTGCCTGATAGTTTGCACGAAAAACGTGTTGCTTCAGAAGTCTTCATTTGGTGTTATTGTTCTCGTTTTACAACAGGAGAATTTTTTTGTTGTAATTCGTCAACTTGAATACATGTCGGCTTGTCACATAAACCACATACAAATTATTGGCAGGATGTAAGTGGGTCATCATTGATAATAGTAGATTGTTGAAGTTGTTGCATAGTATGCTACATTGCACTTCTTTTTCAGAATAAGTTATTATGCTACCCTTTTCTTGCAACCCGAGAATACAATCCTGGTATTCAGGCAAGGCTTCACATATTCTGTGTCCATGACACAGTTCCAGACAATGCCAATATTTATCAGGTGGTGATAACAGACTCCTTGACATGCTTCTATTTTTTCGTGAATGGTCGAGTGCATAATCTACATGCTGTTTCAAAAACACTGAATTATGTTTGCCATTGGGTCGAATGTCACGTGATACGGTCCGTGAATGTCGACGTTCGCTTAAAGTTAGTTCCTGATATCTTGCTAGTATGTTACCACGAGGAAGCGGATACAGGTATGCTGTTACATGCAAACAATGCAGCACGCTTCGTGCGGAAGTAAGTTATTGTTTTTTATTCCCATGACGTACATGTCGAAATACTAGAATGTTATGGTTCTCGTTGAATAGGAGCTGGGATAATTCTTCATACTGAAAACAAATAGGCTATGTGTCATTTCCGTGAATGACATATCGGACAGTATTGTCCAAGATATTGTCCAAAACCTTGCTTCTAATTCACGAGTTGACGGGCTACGACATTCACAAACACCTATAAAATGAAGCCTAGTAACTTAAAAGTCAAAAGCAGTAAAATCTGATGCAAATTTTGTACCAATTTGTGCAATCTGTTAATGTTGACGATGACACTATATATCCTACCAAGTTTGCATGTGGGCTATATTATAGTGAGCCATAATGTCGTCAATTCGACACACACGTTCTTATGTTGTATAACCGAACACTGGAACACATCTTCTACCGCCAGCAACCACTGACTCCTTAAGAAATCACATTAACACATCTTCGTGTGAATTATACCAGTGATTGGCACAGCATACTAACTCCCCATCCTGGTGTGCAATATCCTGACATGGTCGCTCTTTGATTAAGTCCAACAAACAAGGTCGGATTATACTTCCTCCCGATCTACTGTGACTACTGAGCCTTGGCTGTAAAGATTCATATGAATCTAACAAATGATCTTGTTTCACCACAGACTAACCATGTAACGATGTATGTGAGAATGTCTACAATAACCGAAATAGTGTAAATTTTGACGACTCATGATGAGCAGAGTGAGAGAACTCAACTTATAGAATAGGAAGTAGTAGCATGCCTTGAAAACTGTTTGGCAACACAATATTATATACTGCAAAAGTCATTTCTTTATTGGCAAAACATCCTCTATATAACAACTAATTTCGTTAACATAAAATATTTCACCTGAACAGATGTTTACATCAGAGATAGGCAACTTGAAATTGGAGGCCGGAAATCTGGGCATTCAATTTCTTCAGAAAAATTATATATTTTGATATTACTTTTCTAAACTGACCCAAAAGACATATGTTAGTCATGATTGTTTTAATATTTTTCACATTGTCTTGTATCAAGTATTCCCCCAATAAATGAGTATTATAGTCCTTAAGACAATCAATTACTCCTTAGGTTAAATTAAATGAAGCAATAGTAGGGTTCTTCGGTTTGTGAACTCATGATTAACAATTCCCTTGTCCCCAGATAACGAACTCAGTCATGTCTGTGGCGGAAAGTGTGAGAAACTTCGATTTTGTTGGCCGTTTTGGATGCCATCCTAAACTTATTGTCAAATATGGAGCGTATGTAATGCCATATCTATTGTCAGTTGTGATCACTCACACAACATGCGCGACACAAATAAGAAAATACCATTCTGTATAACGTAAGTCTTACTCATAAGCCTTTGTAGCCATATGTGTTCAGTTGAAATATATATATATATATATAATCTTTCCATAAAAATTCAAGTAAAGATTGAAAAATATACGAAATAGTTGCCAGAAATGTGATCGTATGAGGTTTTATGAACTTACTGATTCTAGACCAGTGTTATCGCGAGGTTATACCATAGCCTGTCAAAATTTCATCACAATGTTGTAAGTTTTACATAAATTAGTAAAATTTCTCATTTTTCACAATTATTTTTCAAATTTTAATCTTAGATCATGTTCAGACACCGTTATTTATAATTCCCTTCATCACTCTCTATACTGTTTCAGTTTATGCTTCTAAAACCAACTTGACATCCAGCATTCTAAGTGTAAACTACATAATTCGTTTTTCTGCAAAATTTATATTTTAGGGGGTGGGGTTAAGTTTACACTCATATCACATTTTCACAGCAATACTCTTGGCATTCCATTATTAAAATCGTTTTGGTATGTCATTGGGGCAATTTTTTAGCCATGTTGCGGATCAATAGCCCATGCTGTTCACAAGTTATAGCCATTTATAAGTGACAATGTTTTTAAAAATCCAAGTAATTTTTCGCGATTTCAAAATATTTATCACAATTTTTTCTAACTAGCTCATAAATTGGTCTAGTTTTGTATCTCATGTCATTTTATAATCATTTCGTATTAATATAAACTATATATTGTGCAGTTTATAACTGCAATATTTTGTTTATGCTCTGACACTTGTACTTGAGAAAATTTTAATTTTATTGTAGGGGTAAGAGTGGTATTCTCTGAAAAAAACTATTTTGGGACACTTTCTGAAACGGGCAACAAGCAAAATCTGATGCGCCATATGATTACCTTTAATTTGATATATAGAAACCTTTGTTGGAGGGGGGTGGGTGCAGCCAATTTGAAAAATATTTTGCTTGGCCCACGGACTAAAATATAGGACTGGCCATGATGTCTTCCTGTTTGTCCCAGCAGCATACAACTCAATAATTAAAGTTGGTTTAATACCAGCAGACTCAGGCCTCAAAAGTTCTCGCTTTTTAGCTCACCTGAGACAAAGTCTCCAGTGGAGCTATAGTCATCACTCCTTGTCCGTCCGTTGATCCATCAAGAATCGTCTTCTTCTCCAACTGACTCAATCGGGCATGTGATCTTGCATTGATTCTATTATCTGCACAGCTGTCTGTCTTGTCATTATAAAGTAATTAGTTATCTCTATATCTACATTTCTCCCAGAGATATTGGGTTGCATCAATGAAGTTTCATCCAGTTTGTTGACTGATATTATTATAGTATTAGTATTAACCCTGTAATGGTGGAAGCTGTGCTGGTACAGTATCAAAGACCCTGTTACAGTGCATTCTCTTATATGTGCGAGTCTCCCATAGGGAGCCTCGCATATAAAGAGAATGCATTGGGTTTCAAAGTCAGGGAAATATTGTTAGGCCAATGTATACTCGTATATATGCAAGGCTCCCTGTTGGAGACTTGCATATATAAGAGAATGCATTGGCACAGGCTTTTCGCAAAATTTCAGGAAGCTCCAGTAATGGAACGGTTAGTTAACCCACATATCTTTGTTTTATTTGCAAAGTATATGCTTATATACTCATAACAGTGGGGCACAGATGTTTTTCATCAATTGAACATGGGGTGGGGGTTTTATTGCCTGTCTGAGTTGGTAGTCTGGCATCCAAATAATGTCCTCTTCTCGCAGATATGCCTGCAGGGGTTGGGGTGGGGAGATTGCAGATTTGTTCACTGAGATGTAATTTTTTCCCCAAAACCAATTACACATGCTAAAATAATAGACCATTGATCGAGAAGGGGGCTCCTAGTTTTAATATTTACCCAATATTTATTATTTTTATAACATGATATCATTGGGTGGGTCCAGCTTCTGATGAGGAAAAAATTGTTTGGATAAGTTTCATTGAGCTAACATGATTGGTGTGGTTATTTAATGTAAACTTTTCCTGATAATATACACTTTTCAGATTTAAACAAATCTTCTGATAAACGTTATTGTAATACAATTTTTTTGTCTTCGAACAGATGTACACATATGGTGCACATAATGTCAACATCTGAATCTATTACCAGTATCAGGTTTGCTCAAATGGGATTGGTTATTCAAGATGGGGCAGACATTGCCGATTTAATACTCTGCACTCAAATTAATTGAATTAAGAATGTGTATGTATGTCAATATGAACACTTTAATTTCTAAGCTGAGTGTATAGTACTAACTACTTATTTTGAAGTAAATTTGACAAGTACTGACTCATATAGTCTTCAGAGTCTCAGTCTTCACAGTCAGGTGAGCGACTCCACAGTCAACACTCCACAGTCGTTGACTGTCTTGTATTTCTAAATTGTTTCTCTAAACACTTATATTGAAAAATGCACTACATGTATGCTTGCTATTTTTACCCAGGTTGTATGTTTTCATTTGAAACAGTTTTATTTTTGAGTGTTGAAATAATAATTGTGAGTCAAGGCCAGATGTATGAAAAGATAAATACATGTATTTTTAGATCAGAAGCTTTTTCTGATCATTTAACCCTTTGAGTGCCAGGGGCCGATCTCATCGGCCATAAACCTACAAAATAAGTCAGTTAAAGAATATAAGAATAAATTATTAAAATTGTTAAAAAAAAAAAAAAAATATTAGGCCAATGCATTCTCTTATATATGCGAGGCGACCTATGGTCGACTCGCATATATAAGAGAATGCATTGGCACAGGGTATATGGGTTGATACAAAAATCGACCTGGGTTAACACTTCCATGACTGGAGCTTCCTGAAATTTTTCGAAAACTGCCAATTGACAAATTCTCTGATATATGCAAGTCTCCCTTAGGGAGCCTCGCATATATAAGAGAACACATTGGCCTAACAATATTTACCTTGACCGTATAAGCAAGTGCATTCTCTTATATATGTGAGGCTCCATACGGGAAACTTGCATATATAAGAGAATGCACTTGCACAGGATATTTAATGCTGCACTAGCGCAGCTCTCATCAAGAATGGGTTATCCCTTCCAGACTGGAGCTTCCTGAAATTCTCGGACAATCAGTGGTGCTTCTTGCCCTCATCTCTTGGCGTTTTCGGACCCACTGTAATTATGTTATTTGAATTTTACTATTTTTGGCTACCTATTTTTTGTAAATTTTATGAGCACTCTTTTCAAAAATATAGGTAGTCCTTATCGCAAAACTTTGTTCCCTTATCTCTCCCTTGTTGCTTGGGATATAAATTACCATTGGGTCTACGAGATGCAAGGGTTTTATATCTGCAGCAACATCGCTGCTTCTACCATTTTCAAATCCGGTGCATCTTTCTAAGGCTCTCTTAAAGTCTCATGAGAATCGGCGAGATTTTAAGCCGTTGCACTACCGGTTTGCACTAAATGCGCAGTAAGAATTTCTCATTGTTGTGCAATACATTTAGCACTTTTCTCCTATCAAAAATTAATATTAAATCTACTTGCTAACTATAATCGCGATGTTTTTAATTTAGATGCCCTGCTCTTGTTCTCGGTTTTTACACAAGAGCTCAAGGGATTCACATGGAACTATATTTTTGATCGCGCACGAAGACAACAAATGACTTGTGAGTACTTCATTCTCAGATTATTTCTCTTGAGGTGTGTCACACGTTTCAAGTTCTCTTGAAAATTTTATCCCACCATCCTCCCCTCTCTTTGCTTGATCTGAGCATCTTTAATATATACTGTGATATCTACTTTAAGGTCTTTTCATGGTAATAGTGTTCAGACTTTGTTTTTAGATATATTTACATATGTTTTATATTTATCTTACATGTTACATATTGTTACGGGTCCCTGCCTATTGTTTGGTGCATTTTCGGACCCACTGCAATCATGTTATTTGTTTTTTACTATTTTTGGCTACCTATTTTTTGTAAATTTTATGAGCACTCTTTTCAGAAATATAGGTAGTCCTTATCGCAATACTTTGTTCCCTTATCTCTCCCTTGTTGCTGGGGATATAAAGATGTTTTAATTCAGTTTAGCAATCATGGATTTATATTTCACTTGGAATCAGATTGTGAATGTATTATTCGCCATTTGAATGTAGATTTTAGAGGGCTTTAAATTTCGTGCCATTCATCATGTGGACATCAAATTTTCAGCTTGTTCGAATATTTTCATTGAACAAAATACAAATTGAACTCTAGTATCGGTAAGCGATTAAATTATTCATATAATTTCTGACATATCAAAACCTGCACTAGTATAAAAGGGGTATTATGAACGCAAAATGCGATTTCTACATCCCTACACTATTGGGCAAATATATTTAAGCAAATGTGACCAACTCTAAATGTTCAAAACGAAAGACTTAATATTATTAAAAACATGATATTAACGAGTAAAAACATATAACAAATATCACATACCATTCTGGGGAAGCATAGGTCTGATGTCAATACGCAGTATTCTGAAACTTAAAATTGACAGTAACGGGAGAACGATGTTGACAGCTCGAACGCAAATTATAGACTGGAAAAGACCGCGAAAGAATGTTACCTGTGATTGGCTTAGTTAATACCCCTTTTATACTAGTGTAGGTTTTGATTCTAACTATGTCGTCATATAACAATATGTCAGAAATGATATGAATAATTTAATCGTTGTTGTTGTTTTCTGTAATCACTCTAACGTTGATTTAAAGTCTCTGGTGCTGTAATGATTTGCTTGACCCTTGGTACGTTAAACACTTGATGCTGTCCTCGGTGCTTCATATAAAGTTATAAACTGCAATATAATTAATAATAACTGTTGGCTTTTGGTTCAGTTTTAACCAAGTAATATCAAGAAATGATATTAAAACAGATTAGTTTCCGGAAAATTTAAGTACTGTGGAAATTAGGATATGGTTCACTAGATGTAAGAACACCCCTGATTAGATTGACTCCTTCAAGGACTCTGCAACAGTGGTTTCGAAATAGAAGGAGCCATATAAAGGCTGTCCAGAACTTCTTCAGTTTATATTATGCAGCAGTATTATTTCATTGATGAGCACTGAAAACATACCGACACAGTTATTGAATTTCAGGAAAAGAACTGTAGAGTATAAAATTAGAAAATTTAATCGCACTTATACGTCTGAAAGGATACTGTGCCGTATAAACTTCATATTCAGATTCAGATTCAGATTGGCTGCTATCGTTAGTCTCCGACTGTTTGGTCTCAGATTGGGCGCTAACATAGACAGAGAGTAGACTCAGTATACAAGAAATTGGGCTAAGTTAAGAATATGAAATAGCGAAACAAGAAATTGGGCTAAGTTAAGAATACGAAATGCAGAACAGGAATGCAACTGGGAACGGGAAATGTATAGAGCGGAATGGAATTAACCAAGTACGCGGAATGAAATGATTGCAATGCGGCTATTAAATGTATATTAGTGAGTTATGTTTCATAACTGAGTTAGTATACATGTGTAGCATGTGATAAAGGCATATACTATTTTGGTATATAAAATAGCACTGTCACAATATGAATTAGCAGGATGGTGTGTAATGATTGTAATCTGTATTTTATGTTCGTTGTGTGTAAAACAATTATGTGGGGAGAGAGACCCTTTGTAATTTGAGAGACCCTTTGTAAAGTAATGCTTTATTCTAAGCCAGTATACATGGTGCATGAGAAAAAGTATATACACTATATATACACACTTGCATATACACACATACATATTTGTATATACCACACACATACATACATATAAACACACATGCATACATATATACATAAATATATATCAATACACATGTATATATAATATATGTACATATTTACACGCATACACATATATTGGCACATTCGTTATTCCTTATGAAAACTTGCTTGTCTAAAACACATAGAAACCATAAAAATAGCAACATAATATGCATGGTTGTACTATGAATGAATAAAATACGACGTGATTTTCACATATATGTATGTATGTGTGAATTGTCTGTATGTTCACACATACAGAAGCAGACACATATATACACCACGCTCGCCAAATATTTGAATAGTTATTTAAATTGTTTCAATCCGATTTTTATAAAGTTTGAAAGTTTTTTGAGCTTCATTAATTGTTTCAGAAGAATTTAATAAACCATAAAAAGACTCTCGCGATGGATTTTACCAGATCGATTCGTCAATATATTTCATCCGGCATTCACTTAATTTTGGACAAACTATTACAAAATGATATTCATCGCACATGGTGGCGCCACATAACTAACATCCCTTTGTTTTGGTTCTTAGATTTTGCAAAACTTGTGTCTCAATTCTGTTGCTTTGTAATGCAATATAAAATATGTTTAAACCACCGGTTTCCATAGACAAATCCCTCTCTAATTGATATATATAGTAATCCAGGTTTCATTCTTTAACCCTTTACCCAACAAACCGGCCAAAACCGGCCAAATAAAGCTTCAACAGCCTAAAATATCTTCGGTCTGTCTCAATAGAACCATACAAATATGGATATCATTGGATCCGGCTCATTGACCACATTGTGATGGTTACAGTTATGCCCTGTGCCAATGCATTCTCTTATATATGCGAGTCGACCATAGGTCGCCTCGCATATATAAGAGAATGCATTGGCCTAAAAAACAAAATATTTTTTTAACACTTTTTACAATTTTGTCTTACATTCTTTAACAATTTTATAATTTTTAATGTGTTAAGCCAATGCATTTTCTTATATATGCGAGGCGACCTATGGTCGACTCGCATATATAAGAGAATGCATTGGCACAGGGCCCTTCTGTTGGGTAAAGGGTTAACCTGATCCCTAAAAGATTTTAATTTATCAGTATTCTGTTCATCTTATATACACGTAATTTCACTATATCCCATCCGGGTGGCATAAACATTTACTTTAAACAATCAATATTCTACCATCACCAATATCAACAACAGCTTATTGCAATATGTGGGAGGCTGCGTTGTGTGTGTTAATTCTCACCTTTCAGTTAGTGACCGGATACTATTAGGAACTATGATGGAAATACATGTAAATGTTCTCCATAGCCTCTTTTATGATATCCCCGATTGCTTTTGGTCACCCGTTAGTGTCACCGAAGTGGACGATCGTTGTCGCCACATTTTGATGTGCTGGGTACCCAGCTTTAGGAAAAGGTGTTTTGGGTACCCAGCTTGACCTTTGCCTTGTTCTGAGCACAGAAATGTTGAAGAACTATCGCATGATATCAAGTGGCTCATCTTTAAAAATTATATTTCTGACTCATAATTGCTTTTTTCTCGGTGATATAACATTTATGGTTTGCGAAACGTACTTCGCGTAACACCGTAATGGTCAAGTTGTGTACCCAACACACTTTTTCCTAAAGCTGAATACCCAACACACCTACATGTGACGACAATGACCCCTTCAGCGTTTCCTGTGTGTCGCTGAATGGGCCATTTTCGACACATTTTGATGTAGACCCCGAAGCTATGACAAATAGTTTTCGCGGCTGGCTCAACCAACTTCGTGGCTGGTTAGCTATCATAGCCGGCGACGTTCGTGGCTGACGAAATATGGCGGCTCAGCCGACGACATCATCATTCAGCGTATTTTCATTTCCGAAATTTTCCTAATCCCTGTTTATATATAGACCCAGTTTGTTTTAGCATTTGTAGTGAACCCGTATGGAATTCCAGACCACATGTGCCATTTTGGTGTTGGGCTTACGAAGGACTGGCATCGATGTACTATGTAGTTTCCCATCTAATCGGTATAAGTTATACATGTACATTGGGACTTCTGTTGACTTCAGACTACTATCACCAATGGCATCTTGCGATATATGCATGCATCATTGAATGATGAATCCGATAGTAATGATATAATATTTCGAACTATCTATTCTATTCTCTTCTATGGGATATGTGCATATATTGACAAATGCCAGCGATGTCTGAGTCGTGTCGATATAAACAGTTTATACCCTAAGCCTTTCAACAGTGGGTGGATGGTCCCATTCAGTTACATGAAAGCGTGCATTGGAATAGTCTATTCCACATTGAGAGGCCCGGGTGTTCTGATATTATAACAACCATGCCATGTCCATGCTAGTATATATGCCACTATTAGGTAATGCGGTTTAGTTTTTTGTAATTCACAGTAGAGTTGTGCTTAACATATGAGTCCATGCACACGGCTCAGCCCTTTTACAATTCGGCGGCGAAGATTGTTTCATGTGGCTGGCGTTAGAGATAATATGGCTGGCGGTGGCCAATATGGCTGGCGGCGTGCGATGGCGGCTTCTGGCTCTATTTTGGTGTGTTGGATACCCAGATTTATGAAATGGTGTTTTGGGTATCCAGCTTGATCTTAGCAGTGGTTTAATGCTATAGAAAATATCACATTTCTTCGCGTCTTGTCGCTGATAAAAAGCTATTGTGAAGCAGGAATAACAATTTTAAAGATGACTACCCAAGCGCCATATGTCATAAAAACTCTTTACAGGTCCAAAACCTTTTTGAAATAAACTATATTTATTTTGCCAAATGTATGGTCATAATTATATCTCCAAACTGAGCCAGGCCTTAAGATTCGACGAGAATTACAGAATCGAATTTCGTAATGATTCTCGTGAAACTTTTCAGTTATGACTAACATGATTCAGAAAATTTGATTCTCGGAAAATTAAATGTATTTAAATTTTTTAGCCCTGGTTAACTGAACTATATTTTTCACAATAAATTATCTTAATCGACTATTTGTAATTACATTTTGATGTCCTGCATGTTGTCTGTCACATAGGTCTTAAATCGTTATCAAAGACCACAAAAACGTATAATATAGGCCTATTATCTTATGTTATTACACCTTACCTAGATCTACTACGTTTTACATTTTTTCAACCGCAATTCCTCCAAATTATATCTACATAGTTTGGAAGGCGGTATAACATATTATGTCGACAAATACTCAAAAAATCAATCTCCGATCAGGTTACATGTAGGCGTTAATATACTTTGAAAATGTAATATATTGCAATTTTCCAACTTGACCTATTTTCATTTGTTCACGCATACAGAACTGAAATAAACATCAATAATAAACTTTCAATGTAAGTTTTTTGTTGTAAATAATTTATAGGATTGACTCTGCACTTATAGTATCTATGCGATTGTCTAGACTGTCTGCTCATATTTCCTGAACATCCCGAAATGAATAATAGTCCATTCCGACATTTACATAAAACGGGTTAACGTAATCCGGAATTCGGTGAAGATTCGTTTCGTCTTATAATTGTTCCGGGTTCAAAAATATTGAATTAGTCGAAATCTATTTACTTCCTGTTTGTTGCGAACCGGAATTTCATTTCAAATGGGTGTAAGTTAGCCAAATTCTTTGCATATAATTCTTATGAAACACACACTACGAATTTCCGACTATTCTATAATATTTAAAAATCAGATCAGTTGGGTTTTTTTTCCGCAGAGACAGACGGAATGTGACTGAAATCGTGGAGTGTCGAGCGTGAATCTGAGACCGAGTCTAGCAACAAGCCAACATAACAAACTTTTTCGTATTTGAGATTTTGGTGAAATATTTCGGGTATTGCTGGGTATTGTAGTAATTTAGAACATAAACATAACCATTTGATTGAGTTTCACAAACTTAGAATTGGTTTAAGTGAGAAAATTTGACTTTGAAAACATTTCTGTTTTAACCCTTTGCCGCGAAGTTTGCGCCTTTGAACCCGAGCGGCCGTAAAACCGGCTGCTGCGTGAACCTCCAAATACCCCAACGGCCGGCCGCTGAACGGACCAGTATACCGACCACCATGTGTGTATTGTTTACAAACATTGTCGCGGTCGACTGATTCTCCAATTAGGGTTGAAACGATTAATCGACTAGTCGTAGACAACGCTGAAATGTCGGAACGTCGACTCTGAATTGTGCTGTCGACTAGTCGGAATATAGTGTATTAGTTTCATGTATAACGTTTTCAAGATCGATTCCGGCATAAACGGTGTTAACTGCGCGTAAGTTATGGTAAGTATAACGTTTGGTGGCACACGGAATTGACAGTGTTACTAGTATTGACACACACGGACCGGTGACCCGACTATTAATTGAACAAATGGAATTGACAACACTATGTCTCACAAGTCATTCGTCGTTTGAGGTCAAAGACAGGATGGCAATGATTGACGCGGCTTTGTCGTTTGTCCGAGACCGCTTTGATATACCGCTATACATGTACTTAAAGTAATTGACCACCAATAACGTGGTGTCACCCTGTTAATATGGCGGTACTATACCACGGTATCCTCCAATACCGCGGTACTGATACTGCTTGTTAATGCGAACAAGTATGTGTGAGTAAATACCTCCCCTCAAAGAGTTCCATGAAAATCACCGCGGTATTCAACAAAATTAATGCGGTGCCCGCTAAAAGACCGCGGTATCATTATCGCCCAATACCGTAACTCCACCACCATGACCGTCTCGATACCGCTACCGTTTATTACCGGTATCACCGCGGTCATGACCGGGGTATCACCCCGTTTTTCTGGACAATTACTTTGAGAATAGCGGTAGACACTGTGTATAGTTCAATTTATATCGCAAATATATTGCTGATGCGACGCTGGGTGTATATAAATGATACTGACATTAAATGGGTACTGTGCGCCATTTTCAATAAATTTCCGACGATAACGATCTATTATCGATAATATATAGAAACATAAGTAATTTGAGTCGAAGATGTACTCTGTAAACGCTCAGGTTAATAGGCTATCTTAAAATTTAATAATTTAAAAGTTAATAATTTAATATAAATTGAATTTATGGCTGGAGCCATAAAATGGCGTAAATTAAAATACGAATTTCCGTGTACCAGACGTAATCAAATTATAATTGAGGGATACTGGATTAGTAAACCCATTGCGCACACGATCGTTTGAAACATTATGCTGATACGGGGAGAAAACTCAAGCCACTCACTGACTAGTGCCGATAAATGAGTATATGGGACTAGTATGCATATATAATAAAACGTTTATTTGATACATTTGGTTGAAAACTGTACAAAAATTACTCGACAACAACAATTTGTATTTTTGCATTCCGGTAAATTTGCCATCCGTAACACTACTTCGTACTCAACAGACTTTCAAATAATGGAAAAATTGTTACCTTATTCTCCGACTCAGAGACTACAGAAACCAACAACAACATTTGTGTACAGTATCCCTTTAAGAACTGGCTACCGTATTGTATTCTGCAACGTAGCCTATACTATATGGCGTATTTAGTCGGAACATTAACATTTTATAGTGACACCGGATTATTGGTGTCAGATCACGTGACTAAACAAAATAATCTCGAACGCTGATAGTAAATTAAAAACCTGTATAAATGATCGTGTTTCTAGTCATTATCCAACACATATCTAATTATATAACTACATTCAGTGTGTTGGATAAATATCAAGATGTTTACAGTATTATTTCCCAAATAAATTGGTGTGTATGCAGGGAAATGCGCAACGCAATAGACCGTCATTGCATCAGTGTACGCCATGTACGATAAATTTCCGTACAATGTTATGTTTGAAAGTTTTGATATCGGGTACCGACTAGTCGACGCAACGCGACTTTTGGGCCTCGACTAGTCGACTCTGAAATTAACTAATCGTTTCAACACTATCTCCAATAAGTATGTTGTTGTTTGTGTCTTGTTGCTATTGCGTTTAAGGCCTAAAAAAAAATTATCCGTGTTTCTGCTAACCCGACCGACCCATGTTCAAAACCCCCGACCCTAATTTTTCCCGATTGTAATTTTATTTTTTACCAGAATTTCTTGCTTTTCTCGGTCGTTTTTTTATTTTAAACGCAACTCCTGCATCTTCATTGTAATCACTGCGTCGTCAGTTTGTTGTGGATATAATATTATTTGTACTGTTAAATCAGTATTGTTTTTGTTTGTTTTAAATTGCATGCCACGTAAATCATATATTCCCAGCCAAGGTGAAGAGCTGACCACAAAATTCGAAACACTCCGACTGGACCAGATGATGTACTCATTGGTCGCCGTCTTTTAACATTAACGGGGAATAAGAAAATTAAGATACACATACGACGTGACCAGTGGGCACAAATAGATCTTCTGCATTAACCGCATATTATATCAAAGTTAATAGTGCAATCGGTTCACAGTGCCAGGTAAAATTAATTGCGGCACGCATCGATTCGTTTCACTCATGCCCGCGACATATTCGCGAAAAATATGAGAAGTACACAATTGAGTCCGAAGAGCGAATACACGTGGCTTTGCTAAACCAATCGCAGTCAGTCGTTTTTGTTTTGCTGAGGGGGCGGGATTTTCGGCGATTGGCAGATGTGTATTTGTCTGAAGCCACACTGACGCAGCCTTTGATGTGTGCCGCGTTTTGCTAACGTGTGTATATATAGCTACTCCCCTGTCTTGATTGACACACTGTCAATAAAATGGCAGCTTTACAGTAATGTGATGAATAGGCCTACTGAGTTAACCCCCACACCGCAACAGAACAAAATACATCGTTATCAGTTTGAAAAGTACAATGGCCTATACGCTTGAATTTTGAAACTTTAGAAATGCGAGTTTCAAAATAATTTTAATACCACTAATTTGATTTTAGATAATATCACTGCCGGTAATACAATTTTATGTTTGGTCGAGTGATCGGGAAAAGACCGGCGCTATAGCGTCGATCACCTCATATATCATAAATTTAGAGCAGACACATAGGCTACAGATCAATACTATAGACGAGTTTCAGATTATTCATGCGTATATACACAGGCGTGCCGTTTGAAACAAAATAAAATATAAGTTCTAACAACAAATAGCTTTCACATTGTTGTTGTAGTTTTTAAAACTTTCCAACATGTATTCCATAACGTTATTAAATATGCAAATAACGAAGAGTGCATGAGATTGAACTTAGTCAAATTTTAATAATGGACTGAGACAGGTTCATAAACTATATATTTACGATATACGATGAACATAATACAAGGGTGTACGTAGGTATACACATAATTTAACTCGAGTCGGCCTTCAAATTATATAGATAATTCACCGCACAGTTGACGTTGTGTTGCCTGATGATTGGAATAATCATACATGCACTATATCAAAATAATACTTCTTTTGTGAAATAATATTTCTTTTGTGAAATGCAACCAATTTTATTTAGTGTTTTCGACATTTTCATTACAAACGACTCAATTGAATGGATATATATAATAGCTGTTTTAGCCCGACTAGACTAAACCTGACTAGAAAGAGAATCATGATTCTTAATAAGCCGATTCGCTGTAGAAATGCTGCATTTTGATTCTCACAAAACATTATGGTTGTCAAGGCCTGACATAAATTAGTTCTATTATGTCAATTGGCCAATTAATCATATTTTGTTTACAAGTGAAGATTCTCTCCACAACTAATGCACAGTCACTGCTGCCATCCAGGGTATGACTTGTTACCATGTAGGATACAAGATCGGAAACTGCCTAAGCATTTTGGGTGTACATGTATTTGAGAAATAGCTGAATTGTAAGATTATATACATGAATATTATTACTTCAACAGAAATTTTCACTGTATGAAACCTACAAATTGTAAAATTAAGCCAATTTGTAATGGGGGCCTTTTATATGTAAATGTCTTAATACATATATTTTAATACTGAATAAAATTATTCGACATTGTGAATGTTATCCATCCATTCTATACCCTGTATTATAGGCTGTATACATTATCCAATTATCTATATATCCACTCTCAATGTTTGTCAAAATGTTCCTTCCCTTTATTTAGGAATACAATTTAAGACTGTATATGACCACTGGGTTGTCCAAATAGCATAAATACAGCTTGGAACCTGTGATCGGGGTGTGAACAAAATTTTTTTTTTTTAAAAACAAAAAATTAAATCCCTACCTACCTACCCTACCCTGGAGAGGTCCCGTTAGCAGAAACACGGTATAATTTTTTTTAGGCCTAAGCACACAATATCATTAATTATAAAGCCTAAACACTTTCGGTAGAGGAGGTAGTCCGGCAAATTTTGGAATCGGACGCGGAAAATTTAGATGATGATGACTACCACAGTTGTGAGTTAGAATGGGAGAATGAAAGCACAGTAACACTGGGAGAGATTCAGACGTCAGTCGCTACAGCAGCGGGTGGCGTTGTTTCAAGTACAGATACGACAAGTGCTCAATGTTTGGGGCAGTTGAGGTGTTGTGGAGATGGGCGGAGCTTATGTCGAGGTAGGGTCGTGGCTTCATACCTGCAATTAGTCACGGTGATCATAATATCCATACCTGGAAAAGGGACACAAATTCGTTTGTTGAACGTTCCTTGACACCGAAAGAGAAGCCGCGGTTCCAAAGAATAAGTATGGACAGTACACCCCAAGGTTGATTACTTAAATTTATTTTGGGATGATGCACTCTGGCAGTTGATTGTCGACGAGACCAACCGAAAGGATCGTCACGTGATTTCGGAAAAACCTAACGTGCGCATATAAAAATGTCTAAACTGGAGCATAATACAATTAAATGCTCAGGGCAATTGTGTCATTGGATCATTTGTGGTATTTGCTTATCAACCGTTGCTACCCTTAAACAAAAGTTAGATTCACTCATCTGACCAGATATATATCAAATTTCACAATGGAGCATTGGTTGCATCGAAAACGCCGTTTTCTAGGGCTGAAATACGTCGATAAAAGCTATAATTGCATTTTACTTTCAATTTCGGGTAGTTGCATAGCAACCGTTGCCAGGGAGTGATCGTGTGGCAATGTATCCCGATCTTAAAATACTCAATGGTCCATAGGGAAAATACATGTAAAGTTTCAGACCTGCGACACCATTTAAACATAACAAACACATTGCGCCTAAACACAGTCTACAATAAATCAAAAATAACACTGGGAGCCCAGGGTCATGGTGTCGATCGTTGTGGGGAGCCAGGGTTCAAAGGGTTAAGACATGAGAAATTCATATTTCGAGAAATGCTCCAAAGTCGAACCCATGACATAAAACACACCAGGATTCACTCAGTTAGGTAATATTGTATCCATGCCTTACTTAAGGTTATGTTCTGCTGAAATATGATGAAATTGATGGGATTAATTGTCAGTAATGAATGTGCCATGGGGGGCAAGTGGCGGGCAACATGAAAAATCGAAAGATAATTGCATCATTTTGCTAAGAGTAAGAATGTATATATATCTGAAATGCAGCCTGCAGAATGACACAGCATGCTGCAGCTAAGTTATATGAATGAAACTCAAGCTCACTTGATTGAATGTTGAAAATTTCGGGGGGGCAATAAAGTTATACTATTTTCTGTAACACTGTAACAAATAATCATGCCAAAATAAGTTATCACAATAAAATTTAATCTAACAGTAACACCTGTAGCGATCAGCTGTTTTGACCAGGTACTCAGCCTCAGGTAACTAGTAAAACTGATGGCAATGACAAGAATTTATAAGCTGTGTCGGAGACAATGGGAACAAGGTCATGGCACTCCGAATATACGTATTCAATGTTTAGCTTCACCTACCACAAAATAAACAAGTGAAATATATTGTTATTATAGCTTTTGCTTCGTAAAAAGCGTTCCGTTAGCGAAAACGTGCTTTGCTTCAGATCTCTAAACTAAAGCGGAAGGGACAACTTTTCAGTGAATTATCCCCCTTGCCATATAATTCATTTGTCTATTTATAGCCGCTATAAAATTTGGTACACCAATTACTTTAACCACGGATTTTTCCGTGTGGCCGATGAGAGCGCAGCAGGTAAATAAAAAAAAATTCTGTCTCAAATATTACTTTTTATTCACGTGAAGTTCGGATTTTCTAAATTACTTTGTCCGCCTAATTTTCGAAAAATTCTTTTATCAGGTTCTAATTGATCCCGGTGGTTTATTTGAACACTAAATGATAGCTTATTTATTCGTTTTAGCGCGAAAACCAAAAAGATCTATAAAGATCGAGTGTCATGCGATTCCATAGATTGCAACACCCCACTCCGGTTCCATGGTCGGGTTGCCATTTTTTTAATACCGGAAGTCAGCTTACAAGCGACATCTCGGGGGAGGTAATGTACCTACTGAGTCAATCTCATAATCTCGTGATTGCCTAGTCCAAGTCTTCTCGTACTAAAACCAGCTAAGATATTATGATGGCGAGATGCTGGCATTTAGTCCGAGTTCGCGGCCTATGCATTCCTATGACACGACTTACGCCCAGGATCTGTGGCGGGAATTTGTGGTGTATTTTACTCGATTTACCTAACAAATCAATACATGATGCTATATACATCGGAAAGAGTGACATCTTGTGGTCATAATGGTGTATAACAATCTAACTTTCATGTTAAATTACGCATAGAATATTCTGGTTGATTGTCACCGACATCGCTGTTTTTATATTTTATTTACGTTTTAACTGAAACCCGAAGTGTTACAAAAAACTTCGGCATAGTCCGGAGTTTGTTTTGGCCGAGACAAACAAAATGGCAGCCCTCATATTATTCTAATGCTCGTTGTGTTTACACTATTTTAAACTGTGAGATGGTTGTAATTCCCGTAATTTATTTAATGTATTACATTTATATCTTCAATATTTACTTAATCTATGTTTTTATTTATTTATTGACACGTATAATTACAATTACTATGGAGAATTCATCGTGCTTGGTTGATCGAAAATCTACAGAATATTTTCACCAGAAAATGCCCAACGCAATTCGCGAGGTCAACTGAGTTCGCATACTTTTAAAAATATGTAAACACTGTGGTAAATGTCTCTTTTCACATTATATTACCGCTTTCAATTCACAACTGATGTGGGTTTCAGATCAAATACATGTAGCATGTCCTCTGCGGAAAATATCCGTTTATTGTCGCAATTGTGATATTTTATTTCATATAATTGTGGTTTTATTTGAGCGGGTCACTAACGCTTAAGTCGTGTCATAGGAATGCATAGGCCGCTAACTTGGACTAAATGCCAGCATCTCGCCATCATAATATCTTAGCTGGTTTTAGTATGAGAAGACTTGGACTAGTGATTGCCATGCAGACATACCATTAGCAACCTCATCCATCTAGATATTACTCCAACGCCTTATTTACTGAAGATTATGCTGAGGTCCAGGTAGCTACCATGGTCAAGTGACTTTATAACCATGTGGTGACTCCAGTGGCGTTCTTTAAGGGGGAGGTCAAGTGAACAATTTGTGATGGGGATTTCCATGCAAATCTCGAGTCCAGAGCAAAAGTTATGTATGAATCAGTTTTACGGAAATCAAAGCAGGTAGGCCTACATCATTGAACAGACAATGAGAGATAATGATAATCATATTAAATATTTAACTGGCAGGTATGCTAGTTAAATTATAAAAGTTTGCAACAAATATATTTTAAAGATTTTTTTCTGGAATTACATCACATGAGTCATGACTTACTGTCTTACATTTGAAAAATCAATATAAAATTCAAAACTAAATACACCACCATTATAATGCTATTAATGGAACAAGTTCCAAACAGACCCAACAGACAAATACCTGTTGTTTCCATTACCACATCAAGTCACACTCAGAAGTATGTGCAACTCTGTACTTTTTCTCTGCATATTTGCATGGAATCGCCATTCAAACTTTTCAGTCTGACAAACTTGGCATCTGACCAAGTTCTATTTTTGTCAGAATACCCTGACCAGGTAAGGCAGGTTTCGATCCTCAGATGCTCAGTCCGCTAGCATGAGAGACCAGCACGCTACCTCTCGGCTACCGACATTGACTCTATTTCTCTGTTTGTGTGTGTACAGGTCTGGGAAATCATATGTGAAAGATCAGCTACCATATGTGAAATCAGAGTCCTGGAATCACTGTCCATGGGCCATAACCAAATACAGGGAGGGAACACCTGTCCTTCCCATGAGACCGGAGCGATTGCTCTCGCACCCGTATGCACTCACAACTTTTAATTCACAGGTGCTAAAGTTTAAGTTCTATAAGTGTACGCAATTACACCCTTTATAATTCTGAATAAGTGCTCTCGCCGTGTTTTCCTTGTGGGAAGGACTGGAACACCATTTGATCAACATCCAACCCTCTTTCCCCAGTTAAAGAGTTCAAAATCCTGTTCAGTACTTTATTGGGAAAAGATCAGCAGATTCCTCCGAAAGCAGTTTAACGGACTTTTAATGAAGATAGTCGGGGTATATGTTATGCAAATGACTTGTAATCGATGGGCCAGAACCAACTAGTAAACGCAGGGAGATAACACCATTTGTCCGACCTCCATCCTGGTTCAAAAGTTCAACAGTTCATAATACAGTTTGAACAGCATTTATCGGGTTCAGTTCATCAGATTCCCCCGAATGCAATTTAACCGATTTTTTATAAAGATAGTCGGGTATGGGATATGCAAATGACTTGTAATCGATGGGCCATAACCAAATACAGGGACTGTCATGGATGGAACACCATTTGACCAACGTGACGTCCACCCCACTTCAACAGTTAAAAAATTGAAGCACATGTAAATATATATACGGCAGGCCAGAGCATCCATCAACTTGAGACATCATTCGATATTTCCGAGATTGCCTGATACGGTACCAATGTAAATTCTTAGGAATGTTAGGGTTTCCATGTTGACGTTGACAATTTAAGACACCGACCGGTCCCTTAAGTTGACTATTCCATTGGAAAGTTTGATTTATGAAACCAACTGGTGTGATGAACTTCAATTGGGTCTCTGGCAGAAAATGGTTCTAAATATGGTAGCTGATGCTAATATAATTTATTTATAATGTTGGTCAAGGGTGCTGGCCACCAGGCCACATAATTTGCCAGGGCTTTGTGTTGAATGATTTAACCCAGCCACACATTTTGTGTTTGCATAATTTCTGTCACAACATTTTTAGCTCAACTTTACTTTGGAAAGTTTGAGCTATTGCCATGGCTTTGTCGTTCGTCGTCCGTGTGTGCGTGATTCGTCAACAATACAGGCTACAGGTCGTACCTTTGGTCAGATCATTATGAAATTTGTCATAGCTGTTGACATCAACATTTAGACCAGAATTATTCATTTTGGGGTCATTCGGAAAAAAACATGGCCACCAGCAGCCATCTTGGATTTCAAAATTCAATGAATTAGCACGGGCTACATGTCGTACTGTTCTTCTGATCATCATGAAATTTGGCGTGGATGTTAATATTGACATGTAGATGGGAAACGAGTCATTTTGGGGTCATTCGGTCAAAAAACATGGCCACCGGCAGCCATCTTGGATTTATTCTTTTACATGACTAAATCCTTTGGCATGGGCTACAGGTCGTACCTTTGGCCGGATCAATATGAAATTTGTCATGAATGTTAACATTGACATGTAGATGGGAACGAGTCATTTTGGGGGCATTCAGCCAAAAACATGTCGCCAGTGGCCATCTTGGATTTTACAGGTCCCAGCTTCGGTTGTATCATCATGAAATTTGTCATGGATGTGGACATTGACATGTAGATGGGAACGAGTCATTTTGGGGTCAATCAGCCAAAAAAACATGGCCACCAGCAGCCATCTTGGATTTTATTCTTTGCATGAGTAAATCCTTTGACACGGGCTACAGGTCGCAGCTTCGGTTGTATCATCATGAAATTTTTCATGGATGTTGACATTGACATGTAGATGGGAACGAGTCATTTTGGGGTCAATCAGCAAAAAAACATATGGCCGCCAGCATCCATCTTGGATTTTACTCTTTGCATGACTAAATCCTTTGGCACGGGCTACAGGTCGTACCTTTGGCCGGGTCATTATGAAATTTGTCACGGCTGTTGACATTGACATGTAGATGGTAACGAATCATTTTGGGGTCATTCGACAAAAAAAAATGGCCACCAGCGGCCATCTTGGATTTCAAAATTCAATCCATTAGCACGGGCTACAGGTCACACTGTTCATCTGACCATCATGAAATTTGTCATGGATGTTAATATTGACATGTAGATGGGAACGAGTAATTTTGGGGTAGTTCAGCCAGAAAACATGGCCGCTGGCAGCCATCTTGGATTTTACTCTTTGCATGACTAAATCCTTTTGCATGGGCTACAGGTCGTACTTTTGGTTAGATCATCATGAAATTTGTCATAGGTGTTAAGAATGACATGTTGATGGGAACGAGTCATTTTTATTTACATTCCTTTTTAATCTTTCCATTCATTGCTCATCTCAAAAATTTTACTTCTTCCCAAAGTTGAGCTACAGTGTCATTGACACTTTCATTGTTGTTAAAGGCACGGGCGGCATTGGTTGCTGAAATATTTATATTTATTCAAATTGCCATCAACAGAAGGAACACCAAAATATATACAGTTCCGCTCATATGCCAAACATAATCAGCGCGTAAATATTATATTGTCGTCAAGACGTACGATGGTGTACTTAAACAGGAGACTGCTCGTGTTACAGAAGTTGTGCTTCTGTTTACATAACACATCGCCATTCTATTGGTTAATGACACAAAAATGATATAAACGCTCTTTATTATTTCCATATCAGGAAAACAGTAACAAATAACTCTCTTTATGTTTACCATATCCGGATCTAAACAAAAGCCAGGAAACGTAACGTTTTTTGCTTTTGTTTACATAACAAAGGGGGGAAAATTGACAATAACATACTGTTTATGACATATTTCTGATTGGCATAAGAACAAAGTCTGTCTATATCTTACTTTTCCTTCTGTTTTATGGCGGTTTTTGACGGAGGTGAATATTTTAGTAGCATTCCCACCGCCAACGCCGCCCGTATTGTTAAATGGCCTACTTGAATACTAGTACTATCAATTTAAGAGGGCCCAATGAAGTTGCTCATATTTCCCTTCTAGAGTTTATAAATCCTTCTTTGTTTATCTGGATACAATGGTTTTCTCTCCATCATTCCGAGCTCAGCCATGAATTATAATGTTGGATGTTAATGAAATTTAATATGAATGCATTATCCTTCAATTAAGTGTTGGTTCAGGGTTTCTGCTAGGTCGGTGGGGGAGGTCTGGTCCGTAAAACGGAACCCGTTTTGTTTCACCCAAAAAGGTAAAGGGAACATAAATCAATATTAAAAGAGTTGTTTCGTACAGATCCGGTTGTGTATTTGATTTCTGATCACCTGTCACCAATGCCACAAACTCCAACAGATCATACATAGGAAAGCAGCCTTCTGTGTTTTACCGTTGACTATTTGAATTTTGTCCAAAACAAATTCAAAGAGTCGTTCCTTAAATTGAGTGAACTGATAAATGCAAAAATATCGGGGGTACGATTGCAAATACAAAGTTGACTTTCTGTATCAAAAGTATGATTTTGGCGAGAAAGACCATGTGCAGACAGGCGCCGAAAAAAATGTTGCATGTGCGTGGACAGGGTTGAACCTGAATTTGATATATTTTTGAGCTATTGTCTGGTATGTAAGTACTGTACGATAAATCAACATCTATTAATCCATCTATATATATTTTTGTTAGAAAATTTTGAATTTAAATGGGAATGTATAATCATGTGCCATGAATATTAACTTTCATAAAATAGTCCCATTGAAAATGTCACAAATAGTAATTCCGTTTCAGGTTTAGATTGATCTGATATTACCATGACATATACCAGTATATCGTGACCAGGGTTGTTTTCTGTTCACAGATGATAAATTCAATAAAATGTCTTAATATTTATGGAAATAACATGTAAGGTTACCAGGTGTTACATGTACCGCTATTCTCAAAGTAATTGACCAGGAAAACGGGGTGATACCCCGGTCATGACCGCGGTGATACCAGTAATAAACGGTAGCGGTATCGAGACGGTCATGGCGTGGAGTTACGGTATTGGGCGATAATGATACCGTGGTCTTTTAGCGGGCACCGCATTAATTTTGTTGAATACCGCAGTGATTTTCATGGAACTCTTTTAGGGGAAGTATTTACTCACACATACTTGTTCGCGTTAACAAGCGGTATCACTACCGTGGTATTGGAGGATACCACGGTATAGTACTGCCATATTAACGGGGTGACACCACGTTATTGGTGGTCAATTACTTTAAGTATAGCGGTACATGGTGTGATTTTCAAATTACAGTTCTAATGTTATAGCCCAATACAACTGCCCAGCACTATTCTATGGTGCCAGGAAATACATATAGGGGTTTATTTTTGGAAATGGAATTTCAAAATCTGCATACGACTGGCCAAAACCATTTGTCATCCTATCCTAGGTTCTACGGACCCTACATTTTAACACTAGCAGAAACCCTGGTTGGTTATGTTAAAATTTTCTGTTTTAGAGTTTCTCTCCTTTTTAGCTCAACTTTACTTTGTAAAGTTTGAGCTATTGCCATGGCTTGGTATCCGTCGTCCGCGTGTGTGTGTGCGTGTGCGTGATTCGTCAACAATTTCCTTTAGCACGGGCTACAGGTCGTACCTTTGGTCAGATCATTATGAAATTTGTCATGGCTGTTGACATTGACATGTAGATGGGAACGAGTCATTTTGGGGTCATTTGGCAAAAAAACATGCCCTCAGCGGCCATCTTGGGATTTCAAAATTCAATCCATTAGCATGGGCTACAGGTCGTACTGTTCTCTGATCATCATAAAATTTGTCATGGATGTTAATATTGACATGTAGATGGGAACGAGTCATTTTGGGGTCATTCGGCCAAAAAACATGGCCGCCAGCAGCCATCTTGGATTTTACTCTTTGCATGACTAAATCCTTTGGCACGGGCTACAGGTTGTACCTTTTGTTGGATCATTATGAGATTTGTCATGGCTGTTGACATTGACATGTAGATGTGAACGAGTCATATTGGGGTCATACAGCAAAAAAACATGGCTGCCTTCTTGGATTTCAAAATTCAATCCATTACCACGGGCTACAGGTCGTACTGTTTGTCTGATCATCATGAAATTTGTAATGGATGTTAATATTGACATGTAGATGGGAACCAGTGGGAATGAGTAATTTTTGGGTCGTTCGGCCAAAAAACATGTCCGTCAGCAGCCATCTTGCATTTTACTCTTTGCATGACTAAATCATTTGGCATGGGCTACAGGTTGTAGCTTTGGTCCGATCATCGTGAAATTTGTCATGGTTGTTAATAATGACATGTAGATGGGAACGAGTCATTTTGGGGTCATTCGGACAAAAATTATGGCCGCCAGCTGCCAACTTGGATTTTATTCTCTACATGACTAAATCCTTTGACACAGTCTACAGGTTGTATCTTTTGTCGGATCATCATGAAATTTGTAATAGATGTTAACAGTGACATGTAAATGGTAACGAGTCTTTTTGGGGTCATTCGGCAAAAAAACATGGCTGCCAGCGGCCATCTTGAATTTTACTCTTTGCATAAGTAGGCCTTTCATCTTTCCAATTCCTAATCACTCCATTGAATAAAACATGAAATTATTCCCTTTCCAAGTTGAGCTACAGTGTCATTGACACTTTCATTTTATGTTAAAGACATATTGTGGACTTACATGTATTTCATTGAATAAAACCAATATGTTAATTTCCAAACACAATCCACATTGGAAGTATGTAGCAATGAACTAAGGTGTCAAAAATTCTAACGACATCGACTGTTCCATTTCAGAGAACACAATGGTTGAACTATTCACAAATGATTTCACAAATAAACATTAACGCAATGATTCCACCAATAATAGTAGTCACTGCATGTAATTCATTTATAACAATGACCTTTTTTCTGACTATTTGGATAGTGTTTCACATTACTTTAAATTCGGGTTCTGTGACTGTCCTGACCATGATTCAGTTTGGTACTCTGGGGGGTACATGTTAGTATGGGAGGTATTTTTCACATTTATTCCTTATTTGCACTGAAGCAAAAACATATCTACTTCAGCATAAACTATTTGTGCTGACGTGCAAATATATGATTGCCAGTTTATTTCCACTGAGCAAAAATAATTTTCACTTTAGTATAATCATTTGTGCTAAAAGTGCAAATACCCAACACTAACGGACTTCCCTCGAAGTCTGAATAAGTGAGTCCATCTCATAGTTGGATGGTGTCTCTGCTATTCATCGGCCTATGTTTGAGCTGTGTCTTCTTGGCCCCGAAGCTTAGTCAGCTTCTGACTCTTTCAGACGGCTTTAAGTTTTTAACCCTTTACCCAACAGAAGGGCCCTGTGCCAATGCATTCTCTTATATATGCGAGTCAACCATAGGTCGCCTCGCATATATAAGAGAATGCATTGGCTTAACACATTAAAAATTATAAAATTGTTAAAAAATGTAAGAAAAAATGGTAAAAAGTGTTAAAAAAGATTTTTTTTTAGGCCAATGCATTCTCTTATATATGCGAGGCGACCTATGGTCGACTCGCATATATAAGAGAATGCATTGGCACAGGGCATAACTGTAACTATCACAATGTGGTCAAGGAGCCGATTCCAATGATATCCATATTTGTATGGTTCTATTGAGACAGACCGAAGATATTTTAGGCTGTTGAAGCTTTATTTGGCCGGTTTTGGCCGGTTTGTTGGGTAAAGGGTTAATAGTCAAAACGAAGTTTTTCAACTCAATTTTAATAAGGAGTTTGAAATGGATTGCATTATAAATATATATTAGGAATTTACCAGGTGGCCTTGTTGGAAAGCCAGATTTGAATTTTATGGGGGGTGAATTGAGATAAGACCTATTGATCTTCATACTTTCCCCATGTGACGCATACCATTAAGACTATTGTAACAGATGATGGATCTGTTTGGATGCCCTATTTCCAACTTTTGGCTAACTGCCTATCTTTGCCTGAGCAAATTTGAGTTTTTAACCCTGTCATGACGGGAGCCACACTGGTGCAACATTAAAGACCCTGTGCCAGTGCATTATCTTATATATGTGAGTCTCCCATAGGGAGCCTTGCTTAAATAAGAGAATGCACTGACGCCTTTCTGTATTTGAACCTTAATTGCACAATGGAACTAACAATCTACAGTAATGCCCAAAGTAATTGACCACTTAACCACAGCAGAATTATGGCCATATTTCCAACTAAATCCTGAAAAATTACCCATAATTCTGCTGTGGTTAAGTGGTCAATTACTTTGGGAATTACTGTATTCATTGACAATTGTTTCTATTTTAGCAGAGTTCAACATGAAGCAAGATGAATTGAAGTTGGTACCACATCATACTGAAGATTTCAAACAAGACAAAATGTCTTCCAAAACTAAATACAATGGAGAACAGAACGGATATAAAAAGGACAAGATAATCGGAAATGGCTATAAGGTTTGAGATGACATTATACCGTAATGCCCTAAATAATCGACTCCTTAACCACAGAAGATTTAGTTGGAAATACATTGTTGCCATTCATCTGAAAGCTCTCAGTGAGGTTTAAAATGTTCTTGTAGTTTGATTTTCAAACAATTTACGGCTTGTTGCCATTCATCGGAAAGCTCTCAGTGAGAGCTTTCCGACGAATGACAACAAGCCATATTTCCGACTAAATCCTGAAAATTTACCCATAATTCTGCTGTGGTTAAGTAGTCGATTATTTAGAGCAGTGTATATGTACTTAACACTTTCATGACCGGAGCTTCCTGAAATTTTACTTAAACTTTCATGACTGGAGATTCTTGAAATTTTGCGTAAACCCTGTGCCAATGCATTGTCTTATATATGCGAGTCTCCCAAAGGGAGCCTCGGATATACATATATTCTCAAAATAAGTGTCCCTTTTAACGCGGTCCTCAGCCGTTAACAACACGGTCGTTAGTAACGTCAATGCTATCGTGGCGTTGATAACACGTTGTGTGTAAGTTAGGACCTTATTGAAGTTTAACGCGGACTGCGTTGAAGTTTAATGCATTGCTCGGGGGTCAACGAGGTCGCGTAATGTCAGTGCTGAATTGCGTTAGCCTATTTTGTAGTATCTTTTAATTTTATTTTATTTATGTTTACATTTGAATAATTCAGTGTCTCTGTTCGGACGCCGTTCAAAATGATGTTGGAAAAATATCAAAGACGACACAATAAATAAGCCCTTTAAGGGAAAGAAGTCGTCATGTTTCCAATTGATGATATATAAAAACTTATGAGGAAGCATTGGAATGCCCAGACATGACAGAATCAAAATCTTATTAGAATCACTCCTAATGTCTGACACACCTGTGCATTCTTAGGAAGAAATTCGGAATGTCAATCTATTTGCGAGCCGCCCACATGTGTGCAGTACGCAACAGATATTGAACATTCAAACCAAATTGGCTATGCTGTCTATCAATACAGCAGACAAGTTAAGTCCGTTAATTCAGAAACTAGACGATCTCGCCCTTCGGGCTTGACCATCTATTTACCAAATGACCAGTCACTCTTCCATTAACCCTGACTTATTGGTGATTTTAGGTCAGCGGGTAACACTGCTTAATTATTTTGATTCCGAACATGAATTTATGCGAATTACACGGCAGGCGCCAAACATGCATTATTGCGAAACTGAGGGGTACCCCTTGTCTAAGGTTTGTAACTATATTTTCTGGGCTTTCTGATCACTGTTCGGTTGTGTATGTGGCCTAGTGACGTATCACAACAATTTGGTGCACAAATTACGTTGTCGAGGTTAAGCTGCATATTTCATTATGCTAGTGCAGTCGCGATCAAAATATTTGCATCTTAGAATTCAGTATTAGTAGCAAGTGGGTGATAAGTAAGCAATGGCTGCCCACAAACAACTGAGGACAGAAGAGGTTATAGAGTATTTATTTCATGATTCGGACAGTGAGGATAATAGCGATGACACTCCTGATGAGTGGGATGACGATAATTTAGATGAAACTTCAGCAGAATTTCAGGAGATTCATGTACGGAAGGATGGCGAAAGTGGTTCGAATAATTATTTCACACGAGGAAAGATTTTCAGAAGGGATGCGAGCAATATCGTGAATTATGAGCCAGAAGTAATAATTTCAGCAATGGATCGGACTTATAGACTTCTAGACTTCTAGACTTAGATCCATGACAACTGTGTTATGTTTTTCCCCCTGTGAAGTGTTTTTACCCCAGTTGGGGTTGTTTCCGTTTGAAGACCGACCATGTAGACTGTTATATAAAACTGCTCAATAAATATCTATCGGGTATACATCGGACATGGCCACACTCGCATAATACATCCTCTCCCAACACAGCTGCACCGAGAAATAAATGAGGTACAAATAATCTAAATAAACTGATCGGTATATTTATTTCCTATACAATGCATTCAATCACTGCTTGCATTCGCATTTTTGTGGACCTTCCCCCAATGTCATGTGACCTCAATGGGGTCTTCACATTCCATATATTTATCTAACGGACATGTACCTCCTAGTACATTTACCTGATTTATGCCTCATACCATGCTCGAAATGAATATAATAAAAAACTTCACTGTTATAATACCTCGGAAACCTAAAATATAGGCAAAAACCTATATATCCAAGATGGCCTCTACGGTTTGTCCAAAGTGGCTACGCGTGGTCCATACATGTACCTATGTCTACCCAACTGTGAAGTTTAAACAAATTATTCCAAGCAGTACCCGATATACAAGATACTACCCACATATACCCAATATACCGGCATATATGGGCATATATGGCAGAATGCTTGGCACTGGGGTGTTTGTCTGTGGTGCTGTGTGATATCAAAGAGTTAAACCGTGATACCCGGTATATATATAAAGGTATAGGGACCGTGCTTGGATGCAGCAAAGCCTTATCACTACCAGGAAATGGACTAGGTTCATAGTTGTAAAAGCGAAACAAGCCTCAGCAGCAGACAAAGATTAAGAAAAATTAACATGTTTAAGGCCAAAAAAAATGTTTTGGTTCTCGGGTCCCACCGCATAGAATAAAATGGGCCACATTATGAGTTTTTATTTTGATGCCTGATGTTATAACACAAAAATTTAAGAAAAAAAATGTATATGTATTGGACAATAGTCTGCATTGACCTCTAACATATCTGTGTAATGTGTGAAAAGTTACTTGCGGACATAGAACATGAAGTACCGTTATATGACTACATTTAAGAAAATAATTAGCTGATCCTCATGCTCTTTTTACAATTAGTAATTTTGTATTAAATTACTTAGTAATTGTGTACTAACTTACTAATTGTAGCTCCATACAATTGGCACCTAAAAAATAAAAGCCTCCCTCCCTCACTTATTTAAAAACAAATGCCTGAGAACCATAATGACCATAAGGCCAAAAAAAAAAAGTTTTGGTTCTCAGGCCTCGCCGCATTGAATAAAAAGGGCCGCATTAGGCCTTTTTATTGCAATGCCTGATGTTATGACAAAAAAACTTACGAAAAAATTAATTTGGAATTTTTTTTATCAACATGTCCATAGTAGATATGTGTTGAATATTAGTGTGCATTGAGCTCTAACATGTAATGTGTTAAAAAGTGACTTGCAGGCTTACAACATGAAGTAGATGACTACAATTAAGAAAATGATTAGCTGATCCTCATGCTCTTCTTACAATTAGTCATTGTGAACAACTTACACTAATTGTAACTTTATACAATTGAAAGGCACAGGACTAAATTCAGGATCACATATTAGAATGGGGAGGTATCAGTTTTTAGACAACAATAACAGTAGTTAATGTCAGGGGCATTATATATTGTTAGGTAATCCCAGTCATACACTGGTAGTACAATGTCATTTTTATGTTTACCCATACCATAGTATGGTAAACATAGTGTCGTTGCCCGGATTGACCACTCGTCGTTCGTCCGTCTGTCTGTCTGTCTGTCTGTCTGTCCGTAGACACTTTACGATAGACCCCGAAGCCACGACAAATAGTTTTCATGGCTGGCTCAACCGATTTTCGTGGCTGGTTAGCTAGCTAAGCCGGCTCAATCACGACGTTCGTGGCTGAAGAAATATGGCGGCTCAGCCGGCTGAGATGTTATCATTCAGCGTATTTTCGTTTCCGAAATGTTCCTAATCCCCTGTTACCGGTTATAGACGCCGTTTTTTTAGCGTTTGTGGTGAACCCGTAGAATTCCAGATCACACGTAATCGTTTGATGTTGGGCTTTTCCATTATGGCGAAAATTCACGAAGGACTGGCATGGATATACTGTGTAGTTTCCCATCTAATCGGTATAAGTAGTTACATTGGGACTTCTGTCGACTTCAGACTGCTATCATCACTGTCATCTTGTGATATATGCATGCATCATTGAATGATGAACCCGATAGTAATGATATGTAATATTTCAAACTATTTTCTATTCTTATGTGTATATATGGACAAATGCCAGTGATGTCTGAGACTGGGTGTTGTCGATATAAACAATTTATATTTTAACCCTTTCAATACCGTATGGATGCGCCCATTCAGTTATATGAAAGCATGCATTGGGATAGTCTATTCCACATTAAGGGGCCAGGTGTTCCGATAATATAACAACCATGCCGTGTCCATGCGAGTATGCCAATATTAGGCAATGCGGTTTAGTTCTTTGCGATTCACAGAACAGTTGTGCTTGACATATAACCCCATGCACACGGCTCAGCCATTTTACAATTCCGGCGGCGGAGATTTTTAAATGTGACTGGCGTTAGAAATAATATGGCTGGCGGCGGCTTGTGGCCAATATGGCTGGCGGCGGCGGCGTGCGATGGCGGCTTCGGGCTCTACTTTACGAGTAATGCGATAACTCAAACATTTTCTATCCGATCGAAACCAAATTTTGTATATGGGTTTCTCACCCCAAAATACAGATCGAGTTCGAATTTGGGTTTGATCCCAGATTTTGTTACAGAGTTATGGCCCTTTTTCAACTTAGAATTCACGCATTCTGCCATAACTCAAACATTTTTTATCTGATTGGAACCAAATTTGGTATGTGAGTTTCACAGCCCAAAATACAGATCGAGTTCGAATATGGGTTTGATCCGATTAATTTTAAAGGAGTTATGACCCTTTTTCGAGAAAAAACATTTTTTTTTTTAAATTGGATTTTTTCAGATTTAGCTCCTTGCTAAATTTAGCATATACAAACAGATACAAATATTAAATTTTGTTTGAACTTTAATAACAATAAAAAAAAAAGTTTAATAATGAAAAAATATTGACACTTTCATTTATTTTAGTTTTATACGATTAATTAGGTGTGATATCCTGTTTTGAAAATATGAAGATTTTATTGCAATAGTTTCATGTAATATAATGATATAAATAAATTACCATGTGAACATCCAGAGTATATGAGAGGACATTTTATAGATGTTGTCATTCCAAGTGAAATATGTTATGAAATGAGTGATGACATATTATACAGAGCTCTGGTGGTCAAGATAAACAACACTGGTGGCTGGCTGTTTGTTTATTCTAACTGTCAAATTGATTTATGGCAGCATAAGACTGTTGTTTATCCTATTCTTGAAATTGCATTACAGGGTGAGATAAGAGCCCCCACTCACCTATATAAGACTTAGTGTCTTCTAAATTCCATTAATTTGCTTCAAAAATAATTAACCCTTTCCAAGGTTTCCATAGACACATGCTATAATGTACATGGACTCTTCTTCATATCTCTTAATATCTGTTGGGTATCTTTGCACACTATTCACTTATATAAATTTTGGTTTTGACTGATTAATTGATTTTTGAAAAATATATTAATCCTTCAGACATGTGCTTTCAATTTGAAATTAAAATAACAGCTGATGGCCAATATGATTTATCTATGCAATGGGAATCAGGCAGATAAATATACAATGACTATTGTAAGTGATGACTTGTTTTGAAAATCAATATGGTAGATGTTAGTGTTTCCAGGAACCTTATTTTCCAATTTGTTCATATTTTCATGGTTGATTGAATTTTAGGGGCCACAGAGCACTTAGAAGATTAACATTGAAGGTTGTGGCTTTTAGTGTCCAAGCTACTTGTAAAACATTGTAATGTGTGAAACCATTTAATTGAGGGCTAACTTACTTTCTTTTATATGAACGATTTAGTGGTCATAGGGGCAAGCATCCTCATCATATTATGTCTGTATAACATTATATAGATAATACTTTTGAATTGTATAAACTACATATATTTTTGAAAACCATGCATACACCCCTGTTATGAAACACTTAATCTTATTTAATACACAGGTCAGATCTGATCTTATATCTGTCCATGTTTGATAAAGAAATAACTGGGGAGAATGGGGGGGGGGGGGGGTAATTAAAGTACCATTTAAATATGAGATGGAATCCCCTACATGTATGTCATTCTAAGCAGTCTGGCTTGTCAACAAATTATAATTTCTCTTTAGAAGTGAATAAATTTTGAATATCTGGCATGTCAAAAGTGTTAAAGATAGGGATTTATCACTTTTGCTTCCAATGAGTTAACTTAAACTCCTAAACATGTCCTCCGAAATCACTAAACCTTTGGATCTCACAGTGAGAGGTCCTTGGGTGAATAGGGACAGAGTTATGAGATTTAAAACTACTCCTCCCCACCCCAAATACTTTAACCCTTCCTTAAGACAAATTATTTGAGCTTTTGATTTCAAGTTGGGTACTGATATATGGATTAATTCCTGTGATCATATCTTTGACAAATTATCAATTATGACTAGTCGCTATCGCCAAGGTATGGGTTAAACATCTGCCGATCGTGATCGGCCTCTCGTTATATAAGACTAAATGAGTTTATATGCATAACAGTTCCCTCTACATTTCTGGTTATTACTAGACAGAGGAAGGTATCTTTGTCCATGCTTACTATGCGCAGAAAAAAATAAAAAATAAAAATAAAACCCTCCCACCCTCATTGATTTGAAGAAAAAAATTGGCCGAGAACCAAAACAATTTTTTTTTTGGCCTAATGATTTGCTATATATGGAACCTTATGGTACACTTGTTATTGTTGAATTTGCAGAAGGACACAAGAATGCATGAATTCTACGAAAGCTTTGAGGACATTGATCTTTTTGAAGCTGTGTTGATATGCTTTGGATTGGTTGTTCTAGTGATTGTTGGGCACTGCCGAGATTTGCTTCATTTCTTCAACCTGACTAACAAAAATTCTACTTCAGAACCAACAGAAGAGGTATGATAAAACATCTACCATACTATTGACATGCTTTCAGAATGTTGTGAAGCCTTTGACAAATGTGGGATTTGGATATATCACTCAAATTGATGTCTATGCTCCGGGAAGCTGGGACCAAACTAAAGTTATATGAGCAATTTGGGTACCGAGAAACAAGATTGCCAACCTGGGTAAAAAGAATTCCAATATCAATGAACCTGGGTAAAAAAAATGGCCATTTTGTGAACATGGGTAAAATAATTCCCGAAATCATTGTATAATTTCCATTTCAGCACCCCATGCCTTTTCTGGGAATTACATTGTTGATAGTTGATAGTTGATTGTTGATAGTCACCAGAAATCGCTGGAACATCGGAATGCGGTAGTTAGTACCACGTCATGAGCTCATGCTGTCATATTCAAAATAGTAGTGGGTCTTACTGGAGCTAAATTGGTCACTCACACCGTTTTTGGTGAATTACCCATGTCCCAAAAAGCCACCTCGATTCAGGGGACTTGTGGTCTGTGACTTTTATTATAATTAGCACATGTATGGCCGAACTAAAGACTTTTTCGATTGGCCGGTCTGCCACTTTTGAAACTTGACACCTCATACTCATAGTAAGCTTATGTTTCTTTCAGGGCTTTGCGCCCTTGGTGAACAGCTGGGAGAGTTTTTATACTAGGCACATGTATCGTCGAGCCACAGACTGCTTCAATCGGCCTGTCTGCAGCTGCGCGGGTCCTGAAACAGAGCTACTGGAGAGGGTTTCTACTGATCATGGCTGGACATTTCAGTAAGTTCCGCACAATATTGCACACAGCGAGAGCACTTATTTGCTTTCGCAATTCAGAAGACGGGTGTAATTGTGCCCATAATATAATCATAAGTTGGGTTTTTCTCAAACAAAATGTCATTTTGGGATAGACCTATGTCCAGTTAAACTATCACATGCCCATAATTTAACTGAGATGGGAAAGGTTCTAAATATACCTTCAAAAAGTTCAAGTGCAAATTTTAGCACCTGTGAATTAAAAATTGCGAGTGCATCGGGTGCGAGAGCAATCACTCCCGTCTCCTCGGAAGGACTGATTGCAGTTCTCTGGCAAATATTTTTAGCCCTTCCATGACTGGAGCTTCCTGAAATTTTGCAAAAACCCTGTGCCAATGTATTCTCTTATATATGCGAGTCTCCCATATGGAGCAGCCCTGGGAATTAGCCTAGGAAATAGACAAGCAGGTAAAAAGGTAAAAGCAGAGGCAAAATCAGTTTGCCTAGGCAATTCTATTTCCTAGGTGGGTCAATATTTCAAAAGTGTGCATTTTGGGTAAATAAAAAACTAATTTTGAAACTAGAATACTGAAGGAAGTTAAATACTCATTATAATTATACAAGGTTGGCAGGTACGAGAAACATGTGCAGCAGTGCTAAAATGTCATCGTGGTTGCCATGGCAACCATAAGTAACCAACCATGAGCCAAATGTCTGTCATTTGTGTTACTATCAACCAAGGGTGTAATGCTCTATAAACAGAAAAGTTATTCTGACCAAAACTCATCATGCTTAACAGGTAGGTCATACCTACTGACTTCCACATATGAGACATATGGAGAATGATCTACGTGTTAAGAAATGGTCTGTTATCACTGTTATATGATAATATGTTATAAATTTGGTCTTTGTTTGTTTTTTGCAAATAATGTTGTCATGAGTAATTTCCCAATCAAACTATAGGTAGGAGATAAAGTCTATGTGTCTCTACCTCTGGCAGAAAAATGAGAGCAACAATCCTCACTGGTTTTCTTAGGAGATGCATTTTATTACGGTAACACCAATGACCTGAGGGTAACACCAATGACATTTTTGGATTTTCCTTTTGAAATCATTCTCCCTTCCTTTAAAAAACACAATAGGGTGATTCCAAGGTAACGGACGTACCATTCAGAATGGTTTTGGAGATAACAAAATTCACATTTTCTATCCTTTTATATAATGTCTTCAAAAGGGACAATGTCAGAAAAAAGAACAATTCTTTTAAAATGTTTGCATTTTTTTCTCTCCAACATGGAATTGCCCAATATTTCAAACAGATAACAAGATACATAACATTTAAAAGGGAAATAATAGTACCACAGGTGTGTGGACACTAAAAATTGGCTATTGGCTATACATGTGTTGCATCAAGCGGTATGAATGCAATATAATCAGATTTATACAGTTGGATAATTCATTCCTGACACATTACCCCTGTAGTTGGAAATTTCACACCAACAATAGGTTTAAATTGTACTCGGAGTTTGATTTTCCAACAATTTATTAGTGGGGAATTAGCTGTATTTAGACCAAACTTTGCATATTTTTCTAGTTTTTTTCTCAAAATTTTTGGACTGACATAGCCTTCGGTTGGAAATTTTCCAAGCTCAGGGGCAGTGTCAGGATGGAAATTTCAAACAATGGAAAGATTGATGGCAGTCTACCTATGCTAGGATTTGCAATTTCCATCATGTTCAGATTTCAATATTTTCTCCCACCGGCCAACGCATGGCCCGGAGTGTCTCCTGCTCCCTACCATGCGGCCAGTTAACAACTTCTAATTAATTTAAGAAAAACAAATTGGGGTGTACGTGAATTCACCTGCTGTTAGACCATTTTATGTTAGGATTTTGCAATTTCCTAGATCAGATCTCAAAATTGTCTCATACTAGCCCAGTGGATTATCTTCCTCCCCTGACTAATGTCCACAAGACTACTGATCCATTTAGAATATGCTACTGTCCAGGCTTGTGAGGGAACGGTTAACAGTTGGGGGGGGGAATCAAAGAACCCAAGTGGGGGAGCCCGAGGGGGTGCAAATGCAAACGAAACTACACAAACTTATGAGTTTGGTTTAGTTCAATGGGGTGGGGGAAATTCCAATCTCCCTAACAGAATTAAGCCACGTCCCGGCGGACATTAACATACTTATAAATACCTCACATTAATTGTCTTGTCACTTTATAATTTTAACTTTAACACTTCTTCAATTTTTAACAAAACTGATTTGTTTTGTATATAGAGGTCCAAAACCCTGAAAATATCTTCGAGACTATTTCATTGGCAACTGAAGAACAAATTATGATGATTTCTATTTATAATGTCATTGGTGTTACTTTTTGTGGTAACAACATTGACGGTAACACCAATGACATTTTTTAGGTAAAATGAAATTTTCAGATAGAAGTCAAGGAATTTTGTTTGCCATTTCTCAATTTCTTTTCTAAGAATCATTTAATGTATAAAATGCATAAAAATTTGTTTTGTTCTATAAAAGAATATTTACCATATTGCGGTAACACCAAGACAAGCACTTAACATACTCAAGGACATTTTGAAAATCGGTAATAAATTTTAAAAAACATAAACAGTTGATGCTACCACTTTAACTTTCAAAGCAATTACCTTGAAATATTCTACCAACCAGTGGTATTATCTTATCCTAGACTGATTCTTATCATCTTATTAAGGAGGATTATCAATATTGTAACACCAATGACACAGAAATCAGTAACGGTGCAAAACAAGTAAAAATCTGAAATATGATGTCTTGTCACATGTTTTTGTGATTTATTTCACAAAGAGCAAAGTTTTGTGATAAATAAAAATAATAAATACCTATCATTTGCCATATATTTATCTTGAGAATTTCTCATGAAATTAGGTTGGTATGACCAGTAACATCAATAAAACTGGTATGTGGCTCTAATACTGTCAGAGCTTGGAATAAATTTGGAATCTCAATAAGTTCACTTATAACAATTTTAAGTAACCCCTGATGATACCACCATCACAAATAAATACAATTATTCCAGGTTATTAGTGTGCGAATTGACATGTGTTCATGTCAACCCAAGTAACACCATTTTGCACCTTTTTTCAATATTGACCCAGGTAGACTACAGTAATGCCCTAAATAATCGACTCCTTAACCACAGCAGAATTATGGGTAATTTTTCAGGATTGAGTCGGAAATATGGCTTGTTGCCATTCATCGGAAAGCTCTCGGTGAGAGCTTTCCAATGAATGGCAACATTATTTAGGGCATTACTGTAAGTTAATTGGTTTACTAAAATTTTGTTGTGTAAATCAGAAATATAACCAATTTAGCCAAATTGAATTCCTCTTTTTACATAAATTTTACTTAGAATAGTATGGATCCATGGTAGATGGGTATTAATTATAGGGGAACTGTATGGGAGATCTATGGTTGGAGAATTGATTAAGAATTTGGGGGACAGTAATTTGAGTGAATTAGATTTAGCTTGCAGTATTGATAAATGTATTATCTATAATTTCTTTGATAACTAATCAAAATAAAATAGCAAACCCAGGTGGTGCTGTAACGTTATTATTGATTTGAAATATTGTTGAAAAATTGACTAGGCAAAATCAGTTTTTGCCTAGGCCGATTTCTCCCACCTAGGCTAAAATATTGCCTAGGCATCTTCTCCTCAATTCCCAGGGCTGGGTAGCCTTGCATATGTAAGAGAATACATTGCCATTGGCCTAACATTATTTACCTTGAACTTGTATGCCAGCGCATTCTCTTATATATGTGAGGCTCTCTATGGGTTACATAAAACAATAAATGACTACCTCACCAGCATGTGAAATGAAGCCGGCAGCTGTTAGTGCAATGGTTGCATGATGTCCTTTCGGTGCCGGAATACCTGGGTGTTCGATTTCTCAATAATGTCTATTCAAAGATGTCATAAACCTGCTATTGTAGGACCTGTTGATGTGGATATCTGATTCACTGTGTATAAATGCATGGGATGTTTTCTTTGCTGATCGGGGCTGATTGGGTGGTTGCCGAGTGTTTTAATAGCGTAATGGCTTCAGAATTTCTTATTATTTTACCTATATGCATGCCCTTGACCAATTATCTGAATATACATATAGAGAATAGTACAAGTAAAAAAGTATGAAACATATGCTTACCCTATCAATCAAGAGTATCAATTTTATATTTGTAACTCATTTGATACTGTTTATGGAGAGGGTGATAATTATACTGTGCACAATAGTCTGTGTGGTCATCACCTCATCCCCAAACTTCAATGGGAGATGATTGGACAATAGGTGGGGTCTCTCAACACAGGTTTTACTGTATGTCCAAGCAGAATACACTCTGGTAGAGTGATCAACTAGAAAGGAGAATAATCTTGCTCAAAGTAGTTATTTTTACAAATATTATAACCAAATTGACAACACAAATGGTCATTTTTATACAGTAATGCCCTAAATAATCGACTCCTTAACCTCAGCAGAATTATGGGTAATTTTTCAGGATTTAGTCAGAAATATGGCTTGTTGATATTCATCGGAAAGCTCTCAGCTCCAAATACATGTCAAGTTCGAATTTGGGTTTGGTCCGCCTATTTTTGCCCGAGTTATGGTCCTTGTCGACTTAAAATTTCCAATTATTTTGGTTTCTGTATACTTTATGTTTAGTTCTCTGATTGTTTTTAAATTCAACTGTAACTCTTTGATATCTGGTACGTGGTTCAAATTTCAGAAGACAAATGCCAAGTTTGAATTTAGTCACGGTCCGATGAATTTTGACAGAGTTAAAAAAATGCTATCCTTACTAAAAAGCCACCTTTGCAGGGGACACGTGGTTGGCGACCTTTTATATAAACAGATAATATCTGATTATGTATTACAATGTTTCTCTGTAGATTCACGGGAGGGAAGAAGAAAGTGATGAATTTCGGCTCTTATAACTACCTGGGCTATGGCAGTGAAATAGGTGATATCGCAGCTAGCGTGGCTGACACAACCAGAGAGTATGGATGTGGGACATGCAGTACCTATCAACAGCACGGTTTGTATTTTTCCTGTCTTAGTTAACATCCACTTGCTATACTCCTCATAACAAGATTATGGGGGAGTATATATGAATCAGATTGTCCATCCATCGTGGTGGTGTTCATGAGTCTATGGACACAACTTTGTACGAGCTTCTATTCCTACATTTTTCAGTAATTATTTAAAATTTTTAAATCTTGGACTGTGTTGGAATTTGAACAATATATGTTACTTGCAATTGTTGTGGTACTTAAAAAAAAAATTTTCAAATTATTTATTTTTTATTAAAATGTACTGGTATATGATTATAAGAAATGTCTTGCAGATCAATTGGGGTCCTTGGTTTTGACCGGCAGAATAGTTAAACAAATTTGTTTAATTACTCTGCCAGTCAAATCCAATGACCCCATTTCTGATATAATCAAGTCTGTAAAAATTAGACCTAAATACATAGTACTGAGTTTCATTACTTGTCAGTGAGTTTCTATTTCTGAACCATGGGATTCCGTGTCATTAGCACCAATCAGATTTCACACTGATATGACAGTGTCCAATCAAAATGTTTAACATTACTCAGTGCGACATATTTTGAGAGAAGACTTACGGCATCTGAAAAATGACAAGTTGGCTAAAGTGCTATAGACTCAGTATATCGTCATGGGCTTCCCAAATGTCATACCTGCAGTGCTAATTGCTCTGCAGGTTCGATATTTTAGAAGCCCACCAATGATATGTCAGTACATAAATTATAAAATTTGTTTAGAAAGTCTGAAGTGCACAAAGTTAACTTGATACCAGTATATACCCCTCTCCTATCTTTCTTGGAATGAGAGTAGGGAGTGAAGGACGCAATGAGGGAGTGGAGGATGCAATGGAGGGCAAGGGGACATAGCTATCAAAAGGGCAGTTTTCCATATGTAAATTATTGTACTGACATCAGGCGAGCGCGAGTACCATGCTGGAGTCCCTCCATACCCACTGTGCCTCCACCCCTGAATGAGAGGGGTTATAAAGTTACATTGCCCCTGTTTAGTGTTCAAGGATAAAACTAGCTTGTCAAGTGTCAATAACAGCCACACATTGCTGTAAAGTGATAACCTTCACCAGTGTTCATGCTGGCCCAGAAATTCCTTTAGCCATTCATTTAGACAAATGCCATTTTTTTTAGCCACTTTGCATTTGCTTTAGCCACTTATTTTGGAACATATTTTGAGATAAATTGAATTTCCAATCTTCTTTGAACAAACGTTTTGGTGAATGTAACAAGACTGATTTTTGTGGAGTATTTTTCGTGCTGATAATTTCATTAGGTTTCATTTGTGCTACAGTCAACATAAAAAACAACAGGCACAGTCACAGAATTGCCAAAGAAATCAGCCATCGTTTTGACTTTCTGTGGATGGTCACTGAAATCTAGCTTTCTCTTACGATTCATTTTGGAAATGTGACTTGCAAAAAAAACCTCGGATACTTAAAGCATCATTCCCTGATCCCAACTCACAAGTTGTTTTTATTACAACACAAAGCATTTGCCATTGACACGATATGAAATCAACACCAATGCACGCCTATTACTAATTGCTCCAAGCACATCGGGTCTTATAACATACACGAGGTGCTGACGCTTTTGTTGTGCGGATGTTAGCTGCGCGTGATGTAATTAGACCGAGTACTAAGCTGGCGTGTTTATAATCGCCTCGATGTCTGGACACAATTGGGAGGAAATTATTTTAGCCATTTTTTTTCGCCATATGGTCATTTTATTTCGCCATTTACAATTATTTTCGCCAATGGCTAAAATAGCTACTGCCAGCATGAACACTGACCTTCACTTACACCACATGCTTTAGATGTACAGGGATTTTTTTAGGTGTCCTCAGGGTCCGGTAAACGGCCCAATTCCCAATGGGAAAAAGGCACCTTTATTCCCAATTTTCAACCACCAAATTCCCAATTGCAGGGAGGTATATAATACCATCGGGTTTATTGAATAATTATAATTTTTTTCCCGAGTTTTGTACACTCAGTCGATCGATATGCCCGCATCGTATAATGGCGACCTAACTATTAGCTTAACATGTGAATTACCTCCCCTCTACCAGTCAGCGCATTTATGAAAGAGGGATGATAACTCTAAATAAATTGCTGATTTAAAACACGTGTACAGTAAATATAAATACAAATGTTTCGACCAACACATCCTCTGAAAGTCTTAGAGTCCCCATTAAGTAGTATTTAATATGTGTACACAGCAAGGACTTGCATAAAGTTTTAAAAACAACTTGTCAATTTAATTCACCCCGAACTGTATTCAGTAAACTAATTGCGTAGGTGATGTAAAAACAGCATTTCACAATGACACCGCTGCTTGGATGAACATGAAAGATGCCGCCGACGTTATTCACACTTTCCCTGAACATCGTGATTAGCAATCGCTGGGTGGCAGCGAGGGACCCTGGACAGTGGGCTGGCTACCACTCAGTGATTGCTAATCATGTTGTTTACATTGTTGTCATGTGAGAGTGCAGTGAAGTGAAAAGATCTCACGCATGCTTTTTATACGCCCGTTTGAAAAACGGCCGTATTATAGTATTGGTCTGTCCGTCCGGGCGTCCGGGCGTCCGTTAACCTGTTGATAACTTTAGTTAGAGTGAACCAAATTTAATAAAATTTGGTATGTGGGTTTATTAGCTGAAAAGTAAGTTCAAGTTCGAATTTGGGTTCCGCCCGCCAATTTTCACCGGAGTTATGCCCCTTATTTGACGTTTTTTGACTTAGAAAATCCTTGAAATTTGTTGTCCGGATGATAACTTTAGTATAGTTTATCGGAATGAATCCAAATTTGGTATATTACTTTCTCCCACCAAAAAAAATTAAAAGTTCGAACTTGGGTTCTGTCCGACCATTTTTGGCAGAGTTATGCCCCTTTTTCGACTCAGAAAATTCAGTTTTTCTTATGTTTTTTGGTTTCCGGATGATAACTCGATTTTGGAATGTTTATACGCAAAACCCGTTTTTTGGGAGAGTTATGGCCCCTTTTTTGACGTAATTTGACTTCGAAAATCCCTGAAATTTGTTGTCCGGATGATAACTTTAGTTAGAGTGAACCGATTTCAATCAAATTTGGTATGTGGGTTTATTAGGAGAAAAGACAGCTCAAGTTCGAATTTGGGTTCCGTCCGCCAATTTTCACCGGAGTTATGCCCCTTATTTGACGTAATTTGACTTAGAAAATCCCTGAAATTTGTTGTCCGGATGATAACTTTACTAGAGCTTATCGGATTCAATGATAATTTGATATATTACTTTCTGCCACCAAAACACAGGTCAAGTTCAAATTTGAGTTCCGTCCGCCAATTTTTACAGAGTTATGCCCCTTTTTTACCAGTTTCCGCCGACCCAAGAGAGGGCGTATTTTGCACGCCCAGCGTAGCTCTTGTTTAAAAATATGTCTTCGATGAGCGGTAATCACCCGTGTTGTCTCTTCATTGTGGTAGTACCATACTGGTAGCTCAATATGGGAATGATAACACGGACAGATTGATTTGGTATTAATTATTTTATTTTATTTATTGAATTACAACTAGATACCTATCCATCCTTGGGTGTTTCATTACCGCTTTTCCGTCAAAGTTTGGTGGATGGCTTGAATTCTTCCGTTGTTATCTGTGAATTTTCAACTTACCTGAGGCTGAGAAATGGACCTCAATGGGCTGGGATTTTACTCCATATTTGAGTTACCTGTGTTTAAGTTGCGTTATACACCGACAATTATGGTATTAGTACTATTTACTTGTGTGTAACAGTGATTAATTGAATTTTTCTAAAACATGGAAAATTCACAATTTTGGTCTGTAAAGACACCTTTTTCCCAATTCAAACGGACCCGGACGGGCCGGACCCATTCCCAAAATAGGCAGAAAAATCCCTGATGTAGGTATCAGTTTTCACTGTACACAACACAAGTACTATTAGCACTAATGATAACTGTAGGACACTGCTACATGCTTATCTATATTGTTAGTATACTCCACTTATGGACTGCTGTAATCCCAACAGAGAAAAATAAGCTCTGCAGGTTCGACATTTTAGAAGCCCACCGATGATGTCAGTATGACTCTGAATGTTTGCTTACACAGAGTGGTAGTGATCGTACTGAAGCCTTGAAATAGTGTGTCTGTCAGTTGCAGAATGTTGTCCCCTGAGGTTGAATTTGCTGACACTATCCTGCACTGTGGAAAGGGAGAAAGTAATTAAAACAATGTTAATTTGAGACTATAGATACTACCCAGAAGATGAGGCCCAAGCAGAATGAGGTCCCAGAAATAAATTTAGTGATGCTAGCCCACTGTGTGGGTAGCGTCACTAAATTCACCCTCTGTGGACCTCATTCTGCATATGACAGACACACTATTTCAAGACTCTTTTTTTTGTTGGAAATTTCATAAAAATTTTGTTTCCGGATGATAACTTTGGTAATTCTGAACTGAATGGAATGAAATTTGGTATGTGATTTACTAGCCCATTATACAGGCCATGTTCGAATTTGGATTCAGCCCGCCAATTTTAACCAGAGTTATGGCCCTTTATTGGAATTACCATGGGAGTATTTTGTCAGGCCCTAGGCCCTTATCAGATAATAAGTTCAACAAATGGCCTATGGCCAGTTGTTGAACGTAATGTCTTAATATTTCCTGAGGAAAAACTACTCAATGAGTATTTAATGTAGAAATTTTATACTTTCAATGTGTATTTAATAAAGAAGGTTAATTAATACTTTCAGGTAGCTTGGATCTTCACCAGCTGTTGAACGAAGAAGTAGCAAGATTTCTAGGTGTAGAAGCTGCTATCACATATCCCATGGGGTTTGCAACAAACTCTATGGGTATGCCTTCAATAATTGGGAAGGTTCGTATATATAGAGGGTAGATGTATATTGCATTAGGCTTAAATTAGAACAGTTATCATTTGTGATATGTTTTTTCTTTGAATTAATCTTACTGTTACCTATATAGAGATATTTATACCACAATCGGGCATTTTACTATAGTCTATATGTGAACATCGGTAGGATAAGGAACTACAGACAGTTTGTTCTTTCGCGACCTTACCACCTCATCTAGTTGACAACAATTCACAGTTGATTAAAATTCCTACACCATGCACATGAACTGGAGCTAGTTAAACGTACGTGAGGGCTCATACGGGAGTAAATGTATCGGCTCTCGTCACGTTTTAAGGCATTACAAATGTTTATAAATGATTGTGGTATAAACAAAATATATGGATAGTATGTCCGAAAAACAAATTTACATCACTCGTGAGATTGCCGGTTTAGCCCACGAGCCAAGGCTCATGGCTTGTAGACCGGCAATCTTACTCATGGTGTAAATTTGTTTTTTAGACATAACAGATTTATCGTTTGCGATATGTTTCTTCTTTGAATTAATCAAACCTTTATAGAGATATGTTGCTGTAGGCTTAAATTAGACTAGAATTTAAATTACTTTTGACAAAAAATTGCATTATTGATTAATGAGGCCTTCACAATGGGTCTTTGGCAATTACGGATATCACATGTATGCTCACCGACTGCTACTATGGTAATCCATGCGAAAATACTGACATGATTGGGTGAATTGAACATTGTAATTTTCTCAGTCTTAGACATACTACAGTAATGCCCTAAATAATCGACTCCTTAACCACAGCAGAATCATGGGTAATTTTTCAGGATTTAGTCAGAAATATGGCTTGTTGCCATTCATTGGAAAGCTCTTAGTGTTCTTTCATTGCCTGTTATACAACAATTACATAGCGCAGATGTGGATACGATTGGGTGAATTGAACGTAGTAGTTTTCTCAGTCTCCGACATACTACAGCAATGCCCTAAATAATCGACTCCTTAACCACAGCAGAATTATGGGTAAATTTTCAGGATTTAGTCGTAAATATGGCTTGTTGCCATTCAACGGAAAGCTCTCACTTAGCTGTGGTTAAGGAGTTGACTATTTAGGGCATTACTGTAGTATGTCTGAGACTGAGAAAATTACTCAGTGAGAGCTTTCCGTTGAATGGCAACAAGCCATATTTCCGACTAAAACCCATAATTCTGCTGTGGTTAAGAAGTCAATTATTTATGGCATTACTTTATTTGCCATATCAAACTACACCGATGACCTGAATAGAGTTATATTTTAGATAGTCTAATCTTCATCTCTTCTACAGGCCATTTCTATCTGTCCCCAGAAAAAAATTAATTTGGTAGGGATGTTTGTCATCATGACTGAGGGGCAAATGACATTGTTCACAGTAACTGTTATGCTAGAGTTATCTTTCATTTATCTGGAAATTTAGATTTTTAGCTCAACTTTATTTTGTAAACTCTTAAGTTCATGGCCTACAGAGTAATCAGTTTTGTACTTTTATGCAATAAATGTGTGAGTTGACCCACGGTTATAGAGATTTTAAACATATTCGCTATGATGAGCTTATTCAAGCTCAATTATTTCCAAGAAGTAACAAAATGTAATAATACATATATTTTCGTCATATGAAATGACTGCTATTGGTGTAAGCTGATTGTTGTTTGTTAGTAACAGGAGTGACATATTTTACTACTTTGCTTGATTAAGTCATGTTGCCATGGCAATACTGGTAGTAATAAAATTCCAGCATGCCGAAGCAAACCCTAATTCATGGTAAGTCATCAGGTTCGACCTGGAAATGTTTTTTTCTGTGAATTTGAACTTTGAATTTCGCGTTATGCAATCTTCCAAATTGTACAGTTTTCAAATATGGGAGACCTACGATCAGATTGAAGTTCCTGAGTTGAGGTTGATGATGTTCACCCATTAGTAACCTCGATTATGCATTTTATCTTCTGCAAAATAGGGGATATAGAAACTGAACAGAAGGGAAAAAGTAACTAAAAACAATGTTAATTTGAGACTAGAGATACTACACAGCAGATGAGACCCAAGCAGAATGAGGTCCCCCTGATGGTGAATATGGTGATGGTAGCCTGCTGTGCGGGACATCATCACTAAATTCACCCTCTGTGGACCTCATTCTGCATATGACAGACACACTATTTGCAGGCTTGATTCTATGATCTATGGCTTTATGTGTTAAATATACCGATTTAACACCCCCAAATTACTATTTCTTCGGCTTTGTGGGATGAAAAATATTTTATTTCAATTGAGAAACCCACCTTTCAAACATCTTTAGCTTATTAGATTTCAATTTTTGAAATCTCTTTATTTTCTACACCTCGATTTCCTTATACGGTGATGCCTGGTTCGATGAATGGCAACAAGCCGTATTTCCGACTAAATCCGAGAGCTTTCCAATGAATGGCAACAAGCCATATTTCCGACTAAATCCTGAAAAGTTACCCATAATTCTGCTGTGGTTATGGAGTCCATTACTTAGGGCATTACTGTATGTATCTGCATGCCACCTATCATGAGATGCTGTCAACTTTGTTTCTGGCGATAAATTTCATCATCTTTTATTCTGAGAATCATTTCTACTGAAATGCTTTATTCTCTGATCAAAAATAACAATGATATTGAGACATGGAAAGTATATACACAGAAGATGGAGAGGAGGAACATAATGCATTATATACACAATATATAATGATCTCCCGATTGACACGGCGCCTGTTCATCATCATTTTTATTGTCATCATTATCGTCAACTTAATTATGACATCAGAATCATCTTAATCATAATAATCATCATCATCGTCGTCGTCATCATCATAATCTTTATATCTAACAGTAACACAATCTTAATACAACAACAACATCAAAAAGTACAACAACACTGATCACTGCTAAGCGCGACCTTCCAACTCTCGCCATGATGACCACACATGTCCGAATATATATATTTCTGGTGGAATTTTTGCTAGGCTGAAAACAATTTGAGGTGTAGAAAATAAATAGTTTTCAAAAATCAAAATCTATTAGCTCTGAGTTCTGAAGGTGGGTTCCTTATCTCAAATCAAAAATTTCTCATCCCCCGAAGCAGAATAAATAGTAATTTGAAGGTGTTAAATCAGACAGGGTATCTTTAATACATTTATTCAATTCTCCAAGAATGCGCCAAATAAAGAAATCTAATTTTATAATTGATTGATGAGTAGTTACTTGATTTTCATTGAATTGCTTTTTGGAATGTTCAGCTAGCTAGTATAAATAGAGATTATTGTTGATGGCCACCTGGAAATGAATTTGCCTACATAATCACCACTTTTATACTGGTACCAATATAACTGTGCAAAACAAATTGAACTGTTCCACCCCTGGTCAAATGGTCCTGCTAATATGCTATGATGCTGGTGGTCCTGCTGAATTGCTATGATGCGGGTAGGGGAAACTGATGCCGCTACGAAAAAGTACCGTTATTTTTTCTAAAGTTGTTTTTTTCGCGGCGTTTGGCTGATCAAAGTGATTTGAGAAAACACCAGAGTGGGTATGAAACATTCAAGAACATATATATTTTTGAAAAATATAATAATACCTACGCTGGTTTTTCTAAGACGACGTGAATATCCATCTTGATTACAGTCGATTTTCAATAACTAATATGACCAGTATTAAAAATATATCGCAATAAATATGTTTTTGAATGATTGATACGCATAATGGCTTTTCCTGGATATGTTAAAATTAATGGAACACCATGAGAAACACAAATTAAAAAAATATAATGGTACTTTTTGTTAACAGCATCAGTTTGGCTTTTCCTTAACAGCAGGACCCAACTGCATCATAGCACATTAGCAGGACCACTTGACCAGGGGTGTGTTCTTCTCTACATGTTTGTTGTTCGCACATGATACATTATTACATACTTTTTCAACTGCAATTTGTTAAATATCAGCCCAATATGGTCAGTTATGTTTGTTAGAGGGTTTGAATCATCCCATCTATAATAAAGTCCATTGCATTAAATTCATACCAAAACCTGGAATAATATCGATTATACCGTACTGACCCGGCTCAAGGCCCATGCCCGTGTTTAAGCCCACCCATATCTTTTGACCAAATTCCATGCACAGGGGTATATTCGTGTTTAAGCCCACCCCATATTTTGTTAAATTTCAGCGGTGGTAAGTAATTATTTGCTAATGATACTTCCCAAATAAATAATTCCAATATATAACGGGAAGAATATTCACAAACGATCGGTGACGGCGAGAATGCCACGAAAAATGGAAAGTTATACTGGATTTACCCAACTGTCTGAAATGGCAGAAAAATCCGATGACCCATGATGCTTACAAACTGTCATTTATGGGAATTTTGGGCAATAAAACAAGACAACAAGTAATATTTTAATATACACATAAAAATGAAACAAATACTTTCTCAAAGTAACTTATACTTAACTTTATTTAATCTGGAAGACGTGTATATTTCACCGAAACTCTGCTGGATCGACTTTATTTTTTCTTCAGTTTTACTGTCCCGATTTCTTGGGATTTTTGGTTTGCAAAGGGTCATATTCGGGTTTAAGCCCACTTGGATTTTTGAGCTCAAATAAAACAAAGGCCCCCTGGGCCTAAACGCGGGTCAGTACGGTAACAGTTGAATGTTTACATACATATCTTAAGTATAGTGTTCCCCTTTTGTATATAGATTTTGATCACAAAAATAACTCCTTGTTCAGTATTTAACTTTTTTGCATATATGGTATGTGCCACATCAGCTGTGAACACGGTAACAAAGGCAAAGTCAGTGCTGGAATTGTAGAGATAAGTCACTAATGGTTTGCACTGCCATTTAAGATAATTAACATTTCGTATGAAAATATATTTATTTGGCAAAACTTTTGTCATGTGCCTTATAATTTCCCAAATTAATTTGAAATTATTGGTTGCACAATACCAATCGTTTCAGGAAAGTATCACAGAACAGGTTTTTGTGACATGGGGGAAATTAGTTCAGCATAAACTTGAAAATGTGGTTTGTTCATACATTTATATTTAATAGTCACCCAAAGACATATTATGGGACTTGTTTGGGTGCATGAAACTTAGTTAGTATTCAGGTGCTATGCCAACAGGATGAATATAGTATTCTACTATCATCGCCGAAAATCTCAAGCAAATCGACCATAACGCTCCATAGAAACATCGTCCGAACTACGGTCAATTTTAAATATTTACTTCTCTATTCATGACGCAACTATCGGCGATAAACTAGTTAACGAAAATTATTTCACCATTTCACCAAAATAACTACATTGAGCAAGATTATTCTCCATTTCTATTTAATCACCCTAATTGAGTGTTTCACATTCTTTAATGAAGTAGAATATATTTGTAGCAATAACAGTAATACAGGTTAGTTTCTGTCCAAGCCCTGTCAACAGTATCCGGAATCGCACTTTTATGCATGTGGTGGATTTGAAGATTTGTGATAGAGAAGTAGTACTCACGCTATGCAGAATTTAGATATTCTGAAGTGCAAATACTGTAACTTCTAATTCGAAAAGAATATCTGATCTGAAGATGTCTCTATTTTTGTCCTTATTTCCACACAAAAGCCAGGTTTAGCCATATGTACGTGTAACTTGTAACAGGTGTTGACATTGCCAAAAAAATTCACCTGATCACTTTGCTTACACATACACTGTCATTCCGTTTAGAAGTTTTGTGCCCAACTTGTAGCATATGGATCTTGTAGTAAAGAGGAATAATGCAATCCTCTAATAACCGAGTGAGCGACCAATGCTATGCAGGCAGTGGGAGAATGGGATTTGCCTGCATGGAGATATCTTATTTTTATTGAACCCAACTAAACATATCAATAGCCGCAGTGTTGATAGCAGTGTCCTCAGCACCTCATTATTGTTTACTTGTTTTCCTGCATGTTGGGCCAATATCTATATACCGCGTAGGTTTTTATGTTTACCCATACCATAGTATGGTAAACATAATGTCGACGTCCGGATTGACCACTCGTCGTGCATCCGTCCGTCCGTCCATCCGTCCGTCCGTCCATCTGTCTGTCTGTCCGTAGACACTTTACACATGGTGCGATAACTCAAATATTTTCTATTCGATCGGAACTAAATATTGATCCGATTTTTTGTTACGGAGTTATGGCCCTTTTTCGACTTCGAATTCACGCATGCTGTCATAACTCAAACAATTTTTATCTGATCGGAACCAAATTTGGTATGCGAATTTCAGAGCCCAAAATACAGATCGAGTTCGAATATGGGTTTGATCCGATTTATTTTAAAGGAGTTATGACCCTTTTTTCGAAAATTAAAAAAAATCAAAAAATAAAATCCGATGCTATAACCGAAGTATTTTTATGTTTACTCATACATTAGTATGGTAAACATAGTGTCATTGTCCGGATTGACCACTCGTCGTTCGTCCGTCTGTCTTTCCGTCTGTCCGTAGACACTTTACGAGTAATGCGATAACTCAAACATTTTCTATCTGATCGGAACCAAATTTTGTATATGGGTTTCTCAGCCCAAAATACAGATCGAGTTCGAATTTGGGTTTGATCCGAGTTTTTGTTACAGAGTTATGGCCATTTTTCGACTTAGAATTCACGCATTCTGCCATAACTCAAACATTTTTTATCTGATTGGAACCAAATTTGGTATGTGAGTTTCACTTCTATCAATTTTGTTATTGACTGATTAATTGATTTTTGAAAAATATATTAACCCTTCAGACACGTGCTTTCAATTTGAAATTAAAATAACAGCTGATAGCCAATATGATTTATCTATGCAATGGGAAACAGGCAGATAAATATACATGACTAAGTGATGACTTGTTTTGAAAATCAATATGGTAGATATTAGTATTTCCGGAACCTTATTTTCCCATAAATTTTTTCATATTTTCATGGTTGATTGAATTTTAGGGGCTACAGAGCACTTAGAAGATTAACATTGAAGGTTGTGGCTTTTAGTGTCCAAGCTACTTGTAAAACATTGTGATGTGTGAAACCATTTAATTGAGGGCTAACTTACTTTCTTTTATACAAAAGGATTTAGGGGCCAGCATCCTCATCATATTATGTCTGTATAACATTATATAGATAATACTTTTGAATTGTATAAACTACACATATTTTTGAAAACCATACACCCCTGTTATGAAACACTTAATCTTAACTAATACACAGGTCAGATCTGATCTTATATCTGTCCATGTTTGATAAACAAATAACTGGGGAGAATGGGGGAAGGGGGGCAGGTAATTAAAGTGCCATTTAAATATGAGATGGAATCCCCTACATGTATGTCGTTCTAAGCAGTCTGGCTTGTCAACAAATTATAATTTTTCTTTAGAGGTTAATAAATTTTGAATACATGTATCTGGCATGTCAAAAGTGGCAAAGATAGGGATTTATCACTTTTGCTTCCAATGAGTTAACTTAAACTCCTAAACATGTCCTCTGAAATCACTAAACCATTGGATCTCACAGTGAGAGGTCCTTGGGTGAATAGGGACAGTTATGAGATTTAAAACTACTCCTCCCCACCCCAAATACTTTAACCCTTTCTTAAGACAAATTATTTGAGCTTTTGATTTCAAGTTGGGTACTGATATATGGATTAATTTCTGTGATCATATCTTTGACAAATTATCAGTTATGGCTAGTCGCTATCGTCAAGGTATGGGTTAAACATCTGCCGATCGTGATCGGCCTCTCGTTTTAAAAAGTTGTTAAATTGAAATCTTTGATAAATTAAAAAAAAAAAAGAATGAAAAAAATTCAAATTTAAAATGAAGAAAACAAATTCAGAATTTGTTTTTCATTTAACCTTTTATTTTTTTAGCTCACCTGAGATGAAGTCTCTGGCGGAGCTATAGTCATCACTCCTTGTACGTCCATCTGTCCATCTGTCAACAATTCTTTAAACTTCTTCTCCTCTGGAACCATAAGACCGAATGGGTTCATATTTGGTGTGGATGTTCCCTAGGTGACTCATATTCAAATGAGGTCACTGGGTCAAATATTGCAAAGCCAGGGCCATAACTCTTTCCCTCCATAGTAATTCTTTTAAACATCTTCTCAAATACCATCTTGCCAAATGGGTTCATATTTGGTATGAAGGATCCTTGGATGACTGGGGTTCAGATTTGTTCAAATGAGGTCACTGGATCAAAGTTGCGAAGCCAGGGCCATAACTCTTTCCCTCCATAGTAATTCTTTTAAACCTCTTCTCAAATACCACCAGGCCAAATGGGTTTATATTTGGTATGAAAGATCCTTGGGTGACTGGGGTTCAGATTTGTTCAAATGAGGTCACTGGGTCAAATGTGGGCTCTTTACTCAAGTTCACTGCTTCTGCCACCCTGGTTTCAAAAATAATATTTACTAAAATTCTTGAGAGCATCATTAATAAGAAGCATTTACGTTGGCTCTAATTGTATGTGGGGTATGCCTACACATGTCAAGTTGGGTACTGATATATGGATTAATTCCTGTGATCATATCTTTGACAAATTATCAGTTATGGCTAGTCGCTATCGCCAATGTATGGGTTAATCATCTGCCGATCGTGATCGGCCTCTTGTTTGTCTGATTGTGTTCATATTTGATATTTTGGTTTATGATGACACACCCCTCATCTGTATAGTTTTTGGTATTGATTGCTTGATCGGTTTAGAAAATAATTAACCCTTTACACACATGCTATCCAATGCAATAAGTTGAACATATTTCTTCTGATCTGCCTCATATTTCTTACCTAGGTTTTTCTTAGCACGTTCTTCATCTGTATGGTTTTTGGTATTGTTTAATTAACCATTTCACTCTTATGTTTACTTAGAATTCACCCAAGCTGCTATGACTCAAAACATTTTTCATCTGATCAACACCAAATTTGGTATATGAATTTATCACCCCTAAATACAGATCAAGTTCGAATATGGGTTTGATCCGATATATTTTAACAGAGTTATGACCCTTTATAATTCAAGTAATTACTGCTGGGAATTTGAAGAGACGATATCTCACAGACCATGTGTGTTATTGAAATGAGTTAATTATCACTATGGACATTAGATATGGCATGCTATAAAGCCTGATAGTGGTACCACTGGCTGCAAATTTGTTTATAATAATGTCAAATTGATTGATGGCTACCTGGTGGAGTTCTGTTTTCTGTGCAATATTAAGTTAACCCCTTTGTTGAAACAGGTTCATTACATTAGTTAATGTACAAACTATAGGACACCTATTCTAAAATATTAAATTGGAACAGTCCATTGTTACTTTGTAGGGATGTTTTACAGACATTGTTATTTAGACACTGTTGTCTTATCTTAGACAAAAATTAATCCACACATTCCTTAGTTCCATGATATGATGTCATTGAAAATGATTAACCCTCTCCACACATCATATGGTTTTGATGCTTTTCATTTGATCATTTTCCTATATTATGTCAGGTTGATGGTGATCCACTTTTGATTTGCATGGATTTGGGATTAAAATTAAACCATTCCATCAGGGTTTCCGCTAGGGGGGAATTAATGAGTCCGTATTGAGGGAAACAAATAACGCGACGGGACGACCATGGTTCGTTATGTCGGGCGAAAAATTTGTTATTTGACACTGAAAAGAAGCCATTTCCTTGCACCTGAGTGTCCCACAAACAATCCAAAGCTACGTATATTATGCAAGTCGATCATTTCCGTGGGTGCATTAATTCTGTTGATGGTATCCAAATAGTTAGTCATTTAATTACGTACGTAACACTGCCGTCTGGTTGAAGACTGACTATATAAATGAACGAGCTACGAGTTTAATACAGTGTTTACAAATTATAGCGTACAATAAGATTCCAACAGGTACAATGAATCTAAACACTAAAAAGCATCTACGTATTGACCAATAATACCTAGCAAGGAGAATTGAATAAAGTATTTCTTAGAATTTAAAGTAGCGTCAGTGAAAATGAAACTGACAGGATTATATATTCTATCAATCGTAAAACTATTTGTGCGCGGTGACGTCATACTGCAGGGTTTGTCTGCAGGATATATTTATAGCGGCGAAATACGAATGGTAGCGAAATCTTTCACCCGGAACGCATAGCTTGTTCATTAGTCTATTAGTCCAACAACTGATGACCGCAGCTATATAAAACGGAGTTTTAGCCAACATGTTATAAAACATAATTGAGTTTTTGGCGGGAAATATGAACATGTGCGTCGTTGATTATTGTGCTTGGGGACCCAGGCGGAACAACGAAACTATTATTGACCGCACTTTGACTTTATCTCCATATTGGGTGGGGGATATTTGTTCGTGTTTATCCTCCATGCATGTAATATGGTTCAAATGAATGGTGTTCTCACTATGAATTCCCACTATAAAGACTGATTTGGGAAATTGGGACAGGTTCCGTATTATTGTGAAATAAATCACTTTGGGATTTTTTTTAGGTATGCATGGCAATATACGCATAATAATCAACACACGTAGAGAATCACATGTATTTTTCAGGAACTTCACTTACCGGTACATCGAACTCAAAACAAATGATAATACAGCAATAAGAGATCATAAGATAAATGATCAACATTGAGTAGTTTCATCCACGAAAATCCCGTGCATAAAAATATCCCCGACTCAGCAATTGGGTGTTCTTTGATCCAATTATGTAATCGTATGATAGCACGGGGTCTTCGAGCGTGAGTAGTTTCATCGATGGAATCCCGTGCATTCTTTGGTGTTGCCGCGATATGTATTACGCTGTATCTAATGTCGCTATTTGACACTCTCTTTCTTATTGTTTTTTTTCGGGAGATGGATTGTGTCGATTTCATTTTGTCAATATTAATGAAAATAAGTTTTGAAATTCCCTCAATTGCATTTGGGTTCCAGGGTAATATTAATGGTGCTGGTATTCTTGAGACTGACTTATTGTATGGGTTTCTAAATTCAATGACATGCTTTTTATAGACTATTTTGTGTTTATCAGTTCATTAGTTTGGGTAAGATTAACCCCATTCTATCCGATTTGATAACTCAAATATTTCCATTGATTATGTTTATACATGTAGTTCTTGGCATAGTTGACGGGAACACACCCCTAACCTGCATAGTGAGGGTCATTTGGTTTATTTGCTTAAAAATATTAACATCCTACACCAATCCTGTTGACACAAAGTGATAACTAAATATTTTTCACACTTTCACTAGATTAAGTGTGAATTGTTGAAACTTTTGCACTCATGAAAAGGTTGGTGTAAGGATTTATAAAATTTATAAAAATAGCTAATCGCTATCGCCAAGGTATTGGTTAAACATCTGCCGATCGTGATCGGCCTCTCGTTCACCCTAAAATTATGTGACTTTTTCTGCCAAGTGCATTTCCATAGTAATACCATTGTAATACCGTAGTAATACCATAGTAACACATGTTACAAGTCACACAAACATGTGGCTAAACATGGCTAAAGTTTAAATTGCTCCGATAGTTTCTTTCGTCATTTCTATGTTGAATTGAATTTTTTCTTGACATTTAGTTGTTTTTAGCTTCTTGCTGTATTTATAATGTTTTAGACACATTGTCTCTTTTTTTATTACTGTTCTCCTCTTTCAAACACTGATATACAATTATGGTCATGTTCTTATTCCTCTACAGCTTGTTTTATCTTCTAATATTCTTGGTTTTTTTTGCTTGACAGTAATGTCCCAAATAAACCACAGCAGAATTATGGGAAATTTTTCAGGATTTAGTCGGTGAGAGCTTTCCGATGAATGGCAACGAGCCATATTTCCCGAAAAATTTCCCATAATTCTGCTGTGGTTAATGGGTCATATACTTCGGCCATTACTGTATATTCATCATTTGCTTTGTTCTCGGACATATTTACCAGTACAATATTTTCATTTATTAAAAAAAAATTGATTTTCGTAGAAATCATATATTGCCAAAAGTTACAATTTGTTTTTGTTGTTGGCCATGAATCGTGCCTACTGTCTCACTTTATGTTTTTCTTTATTTTAAAGGCTAAAATAATGTTTGATTCCCTGATTCATCTATATGAAGCCATTACTATCCTATGTTATTGCTTTCACAAAATAAGAACAAAAATATATAGAGGATCTACAACGAGTCCCCAGTTTATAGCGGAATTTATAAAACGAGTCCAGTAAATTATGTCTGGACCGAGCATTTAGCAAGGTCCAGACCTAATTTACAGGACGAGTTTTGTAAATTCCGCTATAAACTGGGGACAAGTTGTAGATTATATTTATTACATGATCCAAAACCTCAATAAAACATACTTAAATCAACAAATGAGATATAAAACTAACATTGGCTTCTATGAGGCCTGTGATGTTGTTTTACATAACTATTAATTGTTTGCCCGCGTAAAGAAATAGTCCCAGATAAATAAAGACTCTTTCACGCATTTAATGGCATATATTTAATGAAATAACTATTCAAACTCTTCAATCGTTTTGTTGGAAAACTAATTGAAGCCATAGTATTTTGAGACAGAGTATGGCATGTAAACAGACGACAAACCGGAAGTCAAAGGTTGCCTGGCACTATTTATTTACTGTTATGAAATGAACGTTTAATATCACAAATTATAGAATGGGTTTATTGAATGGAATTAGGGTAGGATCATGTTATAAGCATTTATACAAAATACGCAACATCTGTGACCTGGAAATGTCTACTAAGTGATTGAAAACTGCTCACTTGAGTCACTTCAGCAAGAAAAGTTCCCCCTTTCTGATCAATAACACCTGATTTAATTTAATTTTACAGGGATGCTTAATTATCAGCGATGAGTTGAATCATGCCTCCCTAATTCTTGGATCTCGCTTGTCAGGAGCAACAATCAGGGTATTCAAACATAATGGTAAGTTTACAATTGTGGTCTTTACATCTGCCTGTTGGGTCAGCACTTTACATGCATTATTTAGATATCCCTTCTTGTCGTAAAGTGTCCTGTACAACAGCGGGGTTTCTACTCAGTCTCGGGCTCTCCAAACATAACATTTGCTATTACATAAGGAAATTGAAATTCCCTCTCTTCCAGGGGGTGGTGCACTCTGAGTACTCATCCAATACATTAATAGTTCTAAGCTCCACAGGAGAAGTCCGTCTCCATCTTTTTCTGAAATTTTATTTGTGGGATCTTCAATCACAATCAGACAATTTGTTACATTTGGGCCCACTGGTGGCGGGCCAACAGGTTGTGTTAGTCTTATGGTGTAGTTAAATACATAGTCTTATTGTGTTCTTGAATATATTGCATGTTGTCAGGTCAATACAGTTCCTTGTTTGAGGTGCATAGGGATGTTTATAGTGATGTTCCGATAATGAAAAAGCTTATCGGACCGATTTCCGATAACTGGAGGCACAATCGGCCGATTTCCGATTCCGATTCCGATGTTTATATATATTGTGCGTTTGTTCCTATAATGGACTTATATACACCCAATGCACTCCATATCCCGCATAGTTTCAAAGCCAAATACATCAAAGAAATATATACACACTGTCGTGAAAGTATTTCTGCCGACGTCGGTTGTGTGCTTCCTTTGATGTATACCGGTAGTTGTTTTGACAAAGATATCAAAGGTGCCGACTCAGAGTAACGTTATGACCATGTGTGGAACACTTGCATGCAGAGTAAAAGTCTTGATTGAATACTTGTAAGTTGCAACAATGTATGGAATGGCGATGATTATTAACTAAATTTTGATTGATGGATAATAATTGCTGTCATATTTGTCTGAGATTTCCCAAGTTTCCATTGGTCACACCTTTTATCTTTTAACAACTCGGAAGCTTTTATAGTTCCGCCTGCTCAATTTTTGTTTCGCAAGTTCAACGTGGAGCTAAGCGTATTTCATAGCATACGTTGTACAGACGAAAAAGCTAATTATGCCCCTACTAACATTGATCGTTATTGAAGACAGTTCTGATAACAACTGTATTAATTCATTCAGTGTGTGCTTCAAGTTATTGACATAGCATGTGACGTCACATGACACGTGCTCTAGAGGAAGCCTCACTGTAATCAGGTCAGCTTTTTAATTAAAGCTTTCTTTGAATCTATTTCGTGTCAACGCGATTGAACCAATAACTTCATATTACACGGGATGTCGGGCATGTGTATTGCCATTCTTATAATATATCATCATATCAGACTGCTTTGATGATGCCAATGGCTTCTTTTTAGGCTGTTACAACTGCGTTTTACATTCAATACTACAGTTGTATTGCGTATGTTTATTAAAGCGTGCACATTGCGCTTAGATACTAGAACGTTTTTATTTATTTTGACAATCGGTAAAAGCCGATGTTCAACTGCGAGGTACGATTAATTTCCGATGGGCTATTATCGGCCGATGGCCGATTCCGATTCCGATTATCGGAACATCACTAGATGTTTATCTTTCAACATGGCCTCCGCCTGCCAGAATATTCTATATTGTACCATATAGTTTAGTGTGCAAGATATCTTTGACAGATATATAATATTTTTCTAAATAAGTAATATATATATCTCCTATAAGTATTTCGCCCACTAAACTATGAGCTCCCTCCCAGTGTTCAGCACCCACCCTGCTCACAAGGGGAAAAGGAAGAATGACATGGCTTCTGTGCAAATATCAAAATGGAGATCACGTGGTCCATGAAGGATAATACTGGGATTACATGGACCATGAATAAACATACCATAGAATTTTCGTACCGTTTCAACTGTGGGTTTGTTAACCCTTTCTACTGAGAATAGGAATATACCATATACAGTAATGCCCTAAATAATCGACTCCTTAACCACAGCAGAATTATGGGTAATTTTCCAGGATTTAGTCGGAAATATGGCTTGTTGCCATTCATCGGATAGCTCTCACTGAGAGCTTTCCGATGAATGGCAACAAGCCATATTTCTGACTAAATCATGAAAATTTATCCATAATTCTGCTGTGGTTAAGGAGTCGATTATTTAGGGCATTACTGTAGTTTAGTGGTCAAGATGCTTATAGGAGATATATATTTTACTTATTTAGAACATAAAATCGTACCTATCAGGAAATTTGGGTCGTAAAAATTGGGGGGAAAAATCTGCCTGCTGAGTTATTTTGTGGGTAAAAAATAAATACTGACAGATAATGAACATTGTCATTTATTACCATTAGGGGAGAAGTGATGGCCACTAGATGTGAGCTACTTCAGCAACAGATTAATTTACAGACATATTGGAACAAGGTTTACTGGAATAATCTGCATTTGACCATGTGATTCATTGGACAGAACAATGAATAGCCACATCAACTTCGAATGATGTTTTGAAGATAATACAAGTGCAGAAGGATTCATATTCTTTGGTTGGAAATTTTCGAATAATTAGTTCTACAAACAATCCATGGTCGTTTGTTGAACTTATTATCTGAACACCTCCTACGGGAACTACTCATCAATGAGTGTTTTGTCAAGAAAGAGTTGTTCTAGATGCTGGTTTACATCAAAGACACGTTCCTTTACTTTTCTATATCCGAAGAAACTTGGACTAATGGGACTGGGGATAAGATTTTTATTGTTGGTGGGGGGGGGGGGGGGGGGATATTAATGAAAATAAAACAAGTTATATTATTATTGCTTTTAAAAAAATGATGCTGAGAATAAATAGACAAAAGTTAACTCTTATTATTTTTCACGTGGTATTTTTTACTATTTCCACCCGTGCAATGATAGTACCGTTATACTACCCCCATATAAGGAAAATGACACCAATTCATTCATTGATATCATGCCCTATGTAACTCAGAACGTGCTCGTGGGCTCAGGATAAACAGTCAGTAATCGCTGGGAGTAAGATAAATGCCTGGGAGTAAGATAACATTTTGGGGCTTCGTGGAGTGGCGATACAATTTTTTCCGAAAAAGTTAATGAAAATGTAATAAATTGTTCTATGCAACAGGCCTTATGTTTTCTCCACAGATATGACAGATTTAGAATCAGTGCTACGTAATGCTGTAATAAAAGGTCAGACTCGAACCAAGAGAGAGTGGAAAAAGATATTTATTATTGTGGAGGGTATTTACAGGTAAGGTTTCATTATTCTTTAATAACACAATTAGTAGAGTCGCTTATGTCCGAATTTGGGCCCCCGTGGGAAAATCATGAACAAATATAGAGACCATGCTCATGAGGCAGTATATGGTCTCCACTTCAGAAACAAAATTGTTTGACACCCTGGGGTCGCGACTGGGTGATCTGATGACGTCACAAAGATGGCTGCCATGCCCATTTTCTTAAGTTCGCTATTGTTGGATTTCATGATAAAAATATTATTGTGACATAAAATTTATGGCAATCCTTTTGTACAGTTTATGGTGTGACGCCATGTTATATTTTTGTATAAAATAAATTCCTCTCGATCAAAGATGGCCGCCAAAATGCCGACCGGAAATGGGGAATTTGATGTTTTGCATACATGTCACCTACATCATTTCCGATTGTATCGAACTGGCGACAATTAGGGAATATCCTTCTCTTCAATCGTGATAAAAAATCACCTATACATCATATTAGTTGATTTCTTGCATCATAAACTTGATTTTCTTCATCAAATGCAATGTTTTAAAGGAAGTGGTATGAATTTCGCCAAAATGTACTTTTTTATTTTCTAATTATTTCCTTAGAGAAAATTTGAATTAATCGGTGATTGAAATGAGTAAGATCATTACATAGGGTATATACATCTAACTGGATCCATAATCAGTCAACTTAATCCAAGACGGATTCCAAAATGGCGGCCAAAATATGACAATACGCAAATTTTACCCTCTTACATCCAATTTACGTTTCTGTCATATAGAATGAGAATGTAGTAGACTAATTTGCTTCTTCAAAATAAATAATCGCCATGTTATGACATATTCCTATTAGTTGTCTTACCGCAATGACTCAAAATGTGAGTTAATATGATAATTAGTTTTCAAATAAGCATCGCGAAAATTCGCCAAACATCATATTTTTTATACGTCAAATAACATGGCCACCACAGGACGATATCTCGGTGTTAGATATATGAATGAATGTACTCCAATTTGGATAATCCGAAGTTATTAATATCTTATTGTAATCGAGATGGCCGCCAATGTGGCGGAAATGTCGAAATTTGACATTAAACTACATATATGTCCGAAATATATCCCAGCGTGTAAGAATGGCACATATGCATACCATCATACGTGGGTTTCGGTTAGAACATACCATTCACTATATAAAAACTGAAATATATGTTTGAGCAAAGCACGTTAAGTATATGGGCTTGTGCCAAACTCGATTCTGATATTATATAAATATTTTAATAGAGACCAACATGGTATGATGAGAGAATAGTGAAGTTGCCAACTTCAGGCGCTGTCAGTTACCAGCGATCAAATGATGCATGTGGTCTCCATATGTTCTTGCATATCGATACTTATTGAATATATCTACTCATATACTAAAAAGTCTAGCGACAGACTCAATCAGATTACTGTATATAGCTAACAGTGACTGGCCTTTGAAGCCTGAAATTGACAATATAAACCAGGAGATCGCCCGGGGCCTTGTTCGGATATTATAGCTATAATTTAATCTTGTCCATTTCCCCTTTGTAAATATATACCGCCGGTATAGGCTTGGTTGATGAACGAGGTTAGATAGTATGCCGAAGTTACATGGATGTTTTCTGACATAATATCCATAAAAGTCTTCGTAAATTGAATCCTTGTATGGGTACTCTTGGTGATCAGACACCCGCTTCTACCAGTCTGACAAACATATATGTGTAGGAAGAAATGTTGATGATTTCCTCATGATTAAACTGCTTCTAGTCACCAGTTCATACTAAGTACCGATACATTTTCACGCGTGCATTAATATGACGACAAGATGGGATGATGACAAATTTGAACTAGAACTCAAATTTGAACTAGAACACAACTCTATATATTTACTTGTGTTACAGCGATATTGGCATATTTTTGTAATACAACGTGTATGTATATAATTAGTTTGTCTCATATACAAGTAGCCTAATGTGCATCTGGACCATCATACTCTCGTTGGGTGGGGTGAATATAAAATTATTCCCGAAATGACTCACAAAAGCCTGCACAGTTGATGTCGAATCCGGGCCACAGTGAAACGTATACTTATTGTTGTTGTATTATTATTGGAATAAATACTGTTCAACCTGGATTGCTTATCTTCGTACAATAGCCTCTCCATGACCGTTTAGATTTCTGCTGAAGTTGATCTATATATATTTACACACTAAGTGTTGTCATCACTAAATCCACCATTCTGATTGGTCGACGCCCACGTGGCTAGTTGCAGTTATTTCTCGGTGAATGCGCAATGCCTCATAACACCAAGCTAATAACACAATCGATACGTCATTAGGTTTGGAAAGACGAACGCGTAATGTGTTGGGCGCATTTGGACTCGCGCATGATTGACTTAATACATCATCGGGTTTCAATATGAAGAGAAATTGTTTCTATTAACTTTTGCCAAGGGTGCTATTGGGTATTTTGGGCTGATTTTGTCACGATACACTTTTCGATTTAAATATATTTACAAAAGTAGCTTTTTCGCTAAATGTATATAAATATAAGGATTAACTATCATGTGGACTATTTTTATGGAGATGTAACGGTGAGGTAAGTGGTCATAACTTGTATGTAAAACCCTTCGGGTTTTACACAAGTTATGTCCACTTACCTCACCGTTACATCTCCATAAAAACAGTCCACATGACAGTTAATCCTTATATGGCACTTTGTTGGGGAAGATAACCATGGTGCATGGATTCAGCATGATATATACAATTTATGGGATATAGCCAGACTGATCTGATAACTCCTAGTCGAACAGAATTAGAACAGTTTGAGGCATCAGGATATAGATGGATCGGCCTATATAATATGATCTGAAATATGTCATTAGTATTATAGTGAACCATGGTCACATCCATAGTTAGTTACGCGTGCTAATTCAACTTCCATAATTTCCACATTTCCTTTGGTTCATGATAACGTTCTAACCAGAATCAACATGGCACGTCACAAGCTGTTATTTAACTTCAACTATTACTTCACATTGTGTTGTAAGAAGTTAGTTGCCCCGTTATGTGATTCAGTATTCAGAACCTGAATTCCAGAGTATATTGGACATAATAAATCAAACCGATGACATGAACCCAGAAGACCCATCATTACCAATGGATTCTTCATACGTTTCCATAAAAACGCGAGAATTAGTAATATAATAAGTATCCCGCCTGTCCATTTTGGCTCGCATCTATTGCGTTTACCATTTAAATTCTTTCGTCATCTAAACTTCATCTAAACCACTTTCCTGTTGAACTGATGTACTAACGCAATTCATTGTCCCACTAAACTCTCCATGCTAAATCATAGAAATCAATATGGGATATCATTTTGCTGTACACTATCAATGGTCCATATCAGCCTACTGTGTTCATACCAAGAAACCTTTTGTATGTTGGTTGAATCACTTTGTGTCGCTACCACCAATTAACTGAAGACAAGGAGAGCCAAGAACCAGACACACCACTTCATCTGGTGTCGGGAATCTACCCTGGCGTATGATAATATTCATTTCAACTGAATAAACATGTCCCGGGAAGTCAATAACGTATAGTAACTTCACAAAAGGACTCCGCATATGCTATGAAAGTTGTTGGACTACTTTGTTGAATATCATCCAGATTTCAGAACCTGGTATTCACAATATATCACTTTCATCTTGATACGCTACCCCTTATACAATATAATATCCACATATGGGGGTCTATTCTATTTTGACCTGTCACGGTTATCAATACGATTGAAACCTGCTAAGTTCAGCTAAACGAGGTTCAAATGGTGTTACCATGCAAATTTAATTCAAGGTTACAGCGCTACTAATAGTGAGACAAGCAGGCCAATCAGCTATATAATTAATTCTACTATTGTTTGAGTTTTATCAAGAAGACTCACGGTATAGCTGCATACAATCCCAACTTCATAGCTATCACAATAAACAGTTTGTGTATTGCTACCTTATATGATACACTATAGGCATTTTCTACTAGGAGATATCATGAAAAGAACACCAACACTTATCTGCATCATCAATTACCATTTGACATGGTAACCACCAATATTTCTCAAATAGTACTCTGGCTTAGAGCACAGAAGGCCAGACATTGGGATGGCAACACTTGTCCCTCAAGCTAAGAAGGAGGTCTACACATACTTTCTTATTTCACACAGAGAGTTGGATTTTCTCTTCAACTCCCTTCTCACTTAATATCAGGAACTTTGAAGACATGACACGTATAGGACATCCGTTAATTTGTATAAGAAATTAAAGCTATGCGCATTTACTTAAAATTTGAAGACATGACACGCATGTAGTATAAGTCATCCGTTAATTTCTATAAGAAATTAAAGTTATGCGCATTTACTTAAAATTATCCGATTAACCTATTTCCCCATAATAGAATACCAGGTCGACACTTGGGTGTTGTAACGAACACTGACTTTTCTATTTTGACTGCCATTTTGGCAGCCATCTTGGATGAAATTGAACAGTTCTGTTGAAGTGTGATAATAAATCCGTATGTGGCACGAAATATTTCTTTCCCCTCACGGAATTCCGCTCATTTCTTTAAATCTATTGCTAGAATATCGGAATTAATTTTTGACAAAATGCTATAAATCGGTTGTCTAAAGTGGATTTTTGACAGATCAAACATGTTTTGTACAATACAATTAGTGCACTACATTGCTGAAATCACTGCACTAAATGGTTTCCCATAGGCGACAGTGTTAACGTTTCGACCAAATTCACTGAGTTGAAGCTTGCAGGCCACTCTAGTGATGTTTGCCCGACTAGATTGACACCAGTTGATCACGAACATGCAAGAAAAATCATAGGTCATGTATTTACTTTTTTAAATAAATCCCTAAGTGTACGACAGGGCTATCCCACAGCCAAATTTGATCTAAAAAAACACAGCACTTCAGCAGCTAGTTAAATAAATTTCCAACTTACAAAAATCCATTCGCCCATTAATTGACCAGTTTTCATTACTTAGATATGATGTACAAATCAAATAAACATGGTGTCATCCTTTAATAACGTGTCACATCATCATGTATCAGGTGAAGGTCATTCTTCAGTTACTTTCACCTCTAGTATTCCAGTGTACTCGCTCCCTGACTCTGGAACACATTTAGCTCCCGATTACTGCTGAAGCAATAACTGAATTGTCACAATTCGCAGTCGCTACCAAAAAGAATGTTATTTACATGAGATTCTTGAAAATTGCAAAATTGTTGATTTTCTGGTGCCATTTTCCCTGAACTGAACTGACAATGACGTCATTTTTGTGACGTCATAATTCCTTCCAGTCACGGACCCATGAAGTCTAACAAACTTTTTCCAACAAAGTAAGTGATACCCTATCATAAAATCATAGTCTCTACATTTGTTAAAAAAATTCCCACGGAAGTACATAAGCGACTCTACTAAATACATAAGAATTCATACCAGAGATGTGGGAGGAGGGTTGAAAAGGCAGAGAGTCTGACCCTCCGTAACTTTTCGACAGTTGAAAATTTCATGTTTGAGACAACATTTCCTAGTTTGATATTCCAATCAGTAATTAGTCGAATAGTTTCTTACTTTCAGTCAAATTTTTGAACTGAAATGGCAATCAGTTGGAAATTCTAACAGTTGGAATGTTTGAAGATACCTCTTGCCACATCCCTTGCCCCTTACCCACACTATGCTGAATGATTTTGAGTGTATTATAGTTCAGAGAGGCAATAATTCAATGTGATCCATTCCTTATTAGTCCATCTAATGTGAAGAACCGGGAATCCGGTTTCTACTGTGATAAGTGACCACTGAGGGATTTTGAGTATGCCTCTCCCAGTGGCATGTCATGTGTGTGTTATCATGCTTGACTCATAACATTGTGGTGTGAAGACATCATGCATTTGAATTCCATTCTCCACCATTGATTGTCAAACACTGCATTGGTAGCGAGCTCATACTCAGTGTTCGCGCAAGCCCAAGAAAGCTTGTAGCCAAAAATTTAGTCTTTTCCTGCTTTTTTTTAGCCAAATGAAAACATTTTAAGCCACATTTTTCCCCAGGGTGTAATCAACATTTAATAACACAGATTTTGAATTTATATTTAATATTGTCCATGTTACTATAAATGGTTCAATATCAGTAAAATTGATAATCGAACATTAAAATAACTTGCACAGTATAGCGCATTCATTTAGGATATCGCACATGTAGTTTGCAACATACAGAAACGTGTTACATGGTCATAGAATCAATTCTGACGGCAGGATAAATTCTCTCCTGATATCAAAATCAACAAAATACCATGACGTACATCACGCGGTATTTGTGTTTCCCAGGATTGCCGTTAGCCGTTTTAATGGGAACTTGTAGTTCTCAACATGATTATTGTCAAATTGCTATGAATGACCATAACTGTTGGCAGAAAATAAATGTTATTGAGGCTGATTGACCATAACCAGGGTCCGCGCTGGACCGAAATTTACTTTTGCCAAATAATTTGCCAAATGAAAATATTTTTTGCCTAATTATTTTAGCATTTGACAAATGCTATCCATGATAGTATCATTTTCTGCTAACTCAAGTCTTATGTTTCAACACTCGCGGTTTGAACGACTTTTGTTATCGATAGAAAAACATTAAGTTAATAATTAATTATACTGGCATTTCTATTGTGGTTTAGCATACAACAATAAGCCAATAACCGAACAATACAATGGTAGAGGGTATGCATCATCAGAAGGGCACATCACAGGAGGATTAGCTATGTAACCACCACCACAATAAATAATAGCAATCACAACAACCATGGATACTAATGTATGAGATTAACAGAGGTTTTAACTTTTCCAAAACCTTATAAAACACCACTAATATAATTATGTTGTAAGAGTTTTCTGAAATTAATGATATTGATTGACCAATATTTTTCAACTTTTTTGAGGAATTAAAAAGTGACTTGCCAAAACTTGTGCCAAATGAAAATATTTTTTGCCAAATGTGAATTATTTTTGCCATTGGCAAATTTGGCAAGTGGCAGCGCGAACCCTGACCCGGGCCGTAACATGGTGTGACATTAACGTCTTGGAGCCTCAATGTCACACCATGTTACTATCAATCCCAGACAATAACTTATAATTGTATCCTTGCTTTCAGTATGGAGGGATCCATAGTTCGTCTTCCAGAGATTATTTCATTAAAGGAGAAATACAAAGCCTACCTCTATCTGGATGAAGCCCACAGTATTGGATCTTTGGGCCCACATGGTCGAGGTGTTACAGACTATTTTGGGATAGATCCTGGAAGAGTCGACATTATGATGGGAACCTTCACAAAGAGCTTTGGATCAATGGGAGGATATATAGCAGGATCAAAGGTCAATGTCTTAACCATCGTGTTACTGAATCAATTACCTCATTCAGTACTGTTTTACAAGTATACATTGTCCATAATTCTTACACAGGATCGTTCAGATACTATTTACATATAAAAGCAGATGATAGAAAGAGGAGTCATTTGTAGATATGTTCACTTAATAGTGTATTCTAATTCCCTCATTCAACTCATTAAGCAGGTAACTCAATTCCGGCGATGGTGATTGGTCTAGCTAGAGGCCTGCTCACCAATAACAACATCTTAAAGGTACTCAATCCGATTAGACGCTCCTAAATTACTATTTCTTTGGCTTCGGGGGTAAAAAATATTTGATTCGAGTCGAGGAACCCACCCATCAAAGCTCAGAGTGATCAGATATTGATGTGAACTAATAATTGTCACAGAAACACAAAGTCAAACGAACAAATTGCGGATGAAGATGGATAACTATAAAATCAAGTGGTAATAATAACCACTTGATTTTAGAGTTATCCATCTTCATCTGCAGTTTTGACCGAGACCACCCTTTTGACGGCGTGTTATTGGGCCACAAACAATAGAAATAATAAACTTCAAAAATCGATATCTGATCACTCGGAGCGTTGGTAGGTAGGTACCTCGACTCGAATCAAATATTTTTTACCCTCGAAGCCAAAGAAATAGTAATTTAGGAGCGTCTGATCGGATTGAGTACCTTTAATAATTTTGTGGTTTAGATTGGAAGTACCTGTACCTTTGTTCACAGGGACAACAATGTAAACAGCGGAAAATTTGTAGTTGACTTATCATTGAATTTCACATCGGCTTGATTCAATTAATGTCGCGAAAATCCAAGTTATTCAGACAAACCATATTAATTGAAACAAGTCTTTTGAAGGACATCGGAATTATGATGTTATTCATGATGTTGCAAAGATCGTACTGTTGTTTGAAGTACTATGATCTACGAAGCCTTGACCACAATGAATGATGCATTGGCATTGCAATGTCAATGGCCTTTCAGTAGTGTAATACATTGGTACATCTTGGCCACGGAACTTACATTTATTAATAATATTTATACATATTTGATGTCAAATTGGTGTAATATGGAATTTGAGTCGATGGATTTCGCTGATTCCGTTGGATCGCTCGGTTTATATCTATTCGAAATATGAAACTATATCTTCATGGAGCGTATCACAATTTAAATAATTTTCACTTTCTAGTGAAAGAAGCTTCTGTTAACTTCTGTCTTCGACTCAGGATTATATTTTATAGTCTAAAATCTATATAAAAGCTGCACCAAAGACAGTTCTCCATCTTAAAAAAAATGATCATTTTTATTTTTAGGAGCTAATTAAATATCTGATGCTGCACTCTCATGGATCTATTTATGGGTGCACGATGTCACCACCTGTTGCCATGCAGACGTTATTGGTCATCAAATCCATATCAGGCCGTGACGGAACTTCCATTGGTATGTCTTATTTTTCATTTAGTAACCCTTTAGTTACTGACTGAATTCTACTATTTGACGTCAAGTTATACTATAATTATTAGCGAGTCTCCCTATGGGCAAACTAACTATTTTATGACAGGTGCTGCGCTGTTGCAGCATTAAATTCCTGTGCCAGTGCATTCTCTTATATATGCGAGTCTCCCATAAGGAGCCTCACATATATAAGAGATTGCTATGGCTTACAAGGCTTGTCAAGGTAAATATTTTTAGGCAATGTACTATCTTATGCGAGTCTCCATATGAGAGACTCGCATATGTAAGAGAATGCATTGGTATTCAGTTCTCAAATGGTTCCTCGGAATAGTATATTTTTCAATCATGTTGATAGGCACGGGAGATACGGGTCTGGTCATGATACAATATGTATCCTGATACATGGTTCGCAGTATGAATATTTATTATAAGACTTTTCCCAATACCACTATAGTAAAGTGATCATTTCCCAACCATCGGATCAGCTACAATTTGATCCGATGTCATACCACCCTTCTCTATCTTGCATACTGCGCATGTCCGTAAAAAGCCGGTCGATTTATTGTACAAAAATATTTCCTTATTTATTCTTGTTACTAGTGGCCTACATTGCTGCAATGAATTGATCTGGGTTTCGCATCACGTCTCGTTGAAGAGGTCCGATCGCTGGATCAAACTCGGCGCCTGCGGCGGCTTGTTTGATCCAGCGATCTGACCTCTTCAACTTGACGTGATACTTCACCCAGATCAACTCACTGCAGTGATAACATGTATCTAGATATCTAGATACCTCAGGTGAATAATCTCGGAGGCCTAGATATATATCACCTGTGCTTCTTCTATGGAGCCTTGTTTTGGTACGGTATGTACCGGTTAGTAGGGAAATAATTTCCTCACATTTTGTTTAAAATTTCAGTTTAAATATTTCTAAACCTCACACAGTAGTCAACTTTTCAGTTATCACTGTAGTGGTCAATAAAACCAGTCATAAAACCACGTGTACACTGAGATGAGGAGCCAAATAATTGTGTTGGTGAACATTTTAAAACATCACTATTGTTTGGTAAAAAGTCAGATTGGAATTGACATCAACACTGTTTTTGATTTCAACCAAACATTTCACCGATCACTATTATCAGGCACCTAAGAGTACACAGTAGAAGCTGCAAATGGTCACAGTTAAAAAAGAAAATCGGAAATCGGAATACATGATATTATATGACCAAATATGATACATGTATTCCCTTCAAAGATACGTTACACACTGAACTACATGGTATATTCATCTTTATTCACAAGAAAGGATTCTATGAGATCCGTTTAAAATTTATTATTTTGGTACGAAATAGCTTAAGTACCTTTTTGAATCATTATTTATATGACGTAGCAGGTCAAGGTCATTTGTTCACTTGTTATGTATATAAGCAAGCGTGGACACAGTCAAGATCTCTTTTTTTCTTGTGACTCGAAGGGAAGTACACGCTATGAGCAAATTGAAAACCACATTATTGTCGGCTTCATTTAACAATTCCGTTCCAATTTGTTTCATTTGTTGTGACATCGTTTCATTTTTGGGAAACGACACAATAATTATTAAATAATATCAGAGTGACAATTTCATTCAATTTCACTTGTTTTATTTTACGCAAAAAATAAAATAAAAACTATTTTCTTATGTTGTAAATTGTGGGTAATTCCCCAACTTCCGGTTTTCGGAGCACGTGGTTTAGTATTCCGAATTGAATTCGAATTCGTCTGTATATATGCAGCCGTTCACGCGTTGAACTCTCTTTGGGAATGCCTATACAGCACAGTTGCTATGTTATCTCTGTTCGTGTGGTTTTAGAATGTAAGTATTAGATCATTCAACCAGTGAGACAACATTGCGGTTATAGGAAATTGCCACGTGACAACATTCGTTTTGTTTACGTCGAAATTCTGAAATTGTCACTCACACATCTGTTTCATGTTGACATATGTAGCAAAATTAGGGATCAGGTTTGGGTCCTTTTTATGTTTACCCATACCATAGTATGGTAAACATAGTGTCGTTGCCCGGATTGACCACTCGTCGTTGGTCCGTCTGTCTGTCCGTCTGTCCGTCTGTCCGTAGACACTTTACGAGTAATGCGATAACTCAAACATTTTTTATCCGATCGAAACCAAATTTTGTATATGGGTTTCTCAGCCCAAAATACAGATCGAGTTCGAATTTGGGTTTGATCCGAGATTTTGTTACAGAGTTATGGCCCTTTTTATACGCCCTTTTGAAAAAAAGGCCGTATTATAGTATTGGTCTGTCCGTCCGTCCGTCCGTCCGGGCGGGCGTCCGTCCGTCCGTTAACCTGTTGTCCGGATGATAACTTTAGTTAGAGTGAACCAAATTTAATAAAATGTGGTATGTGGGTTTATTAGCCGAAAAGTAAGTTCAAGTTCGAATTTGGGTTCCGCCCGCCAATTTTCACCGGAGTTATGCCCCTTATTTGACGTTTTTTGACTTAGAAAATCCTTGAAATTTGTTGTCCGGATGATAACTTTAGTATAGTTTATTGGAATGAATCCAAATTTGGTATATTACTTTCTCCCACCAAAACACAGGTCAAGTTCGAACTTGGGTTCTGTCCGACCATTTTTGGCAGAGTTATGCCCCTTTTTCGACTCAGAAAATTCAGTTTTTCTTATGTTTTTTGGTTTCCTGATGATAACTCGATTTTGGAATGTTTATACGCAAAACCCGTTTTTTTGTGGATTACATATATCGAAATACAGCTCAAGTCCGAATTTCGTTTTAATCCGATAATTTTTGCAAGAGTTATGGCCCCTTTTTTGACGAAATTTGACTTAGAAAATCCCTGAAATTTGTTGTCCGGATTATAACATTAGTTAGAGTGAACCGATTTTAATCAAATTTGGTATGTGGGTTTATTAGGAGAAAAGACAGCTCAAGTTCGAATTTCACCGGAGTTATGCCCCTTATTTGACGTAATTTGACTTAGAAAATCCCTGAAATTTGTTGTCCGGATGATAACTTTACTAGAGCTTATCGGATTCAATGATAATTTGGTATATTACTTTCTCCCACCAAACACAGGTCAAGTTCAAATTTGAGTTCCGTCCGCCAATTTTTACCAGAGTTATGCCCCTTTTTTACCAGTTTCCGCCGACCCAAGAGAGGGCGTATATTGCACGCCCAGCGTAGCTCTTGTTCAACTTAGAATTCACGCATTCTGCCATAACTCAAACATTTTTTATCTGATTGGAACCAAATTTGGTATGTTAGTTTCACAGCCCATAATACAGATCGAGTTCGAATATGGGTTTGATCCGATTAATTTTAAAGGAGTTATGACCCTTTTTCGAGAATTTTTTTTTTTTTTTAAATTCATTTTTTTTAGATTTAGCTCCTTGCTAAATTTAGCATATACAGATATTAAATTTTGTGTTTGAACTTTAATAACAATTAAAAAAAAATTGACACTTTCATTTATTTTAGTTTTATACGATTAATTAGGTGTGAATCCGTGTGATATCCTGTTTTGAAAATATGAAGATTTTATTGCAATAGTTTCATGTAATATAATGATATCAATAAATTACCATGTAATCCAACATCCAGAGTATATCAGAGGATTTTTATAGATGTTGTCATTCCAAGTGAAATCTGTTATGAAATGAGTGATGACATATGATACAGAGCTCTGGTGGGTCAAGCAAGATAAACAACACTGGTGGCTGGCTGTTTGTTTATTCTAACTGTCAAATTGATTAATGGCAGCACAAGACAGGTGTTTTTCCTATTCTTGAAATTTCATTACAGGATGAGATAAGGGCCCCCTCACCTATATAAGTGTCTTCTAAATTCCATTAATTTGCTTCAAAAATAATTAACCCTTTCCAAGGTTTCCATAGACACATGCTATAATGTACATGGACTCTTCCTCATATCTCTTAATATATATTGGGTATCTTTGCACACTTCTATCAATTTTGGTATTGACTGATTAATTGATTTTTGAAAAATATATTAACCCTTCAGACACGTGCTTTCAAAATTAAAACAACAGCTGATAGCCAATTTGATTTATCTATGCAATGGGGAAACAGGCAGATAAATATACATGACTATTGTAAGTGATGACTTGTTTTGAAAATCAATATGGTAGATGTTAGTATTTCCAGGAACCTTATTTTCCCATTTGTTCACATTTCATGGTTGATTGAATTTTAGGGGCCACAGAGCACTTAGAAGATTAACATTGAAGGTTGTGGCTTTAGTGCCCAAGCTACTTGTAAAACATTGTAATGTGTGAAACCATTCAAATGAGGGCTAACTTACTTTCTTTTATATGAACGATTTAGTGGTCATCCCCATCATATTATGTCTGTATAACATTATATAGATAATACTTTTGAATTGTATAAACTACATATATTTTTGAAAAACATACACCCCTGTTATGAAACACTTAATCTTATTTAATACACAGGTCAGATCTGATCTTATATCTGTCCATGTTTGATAAACAAATAACTGGGGAGAATGCGGGAAGGGGGGGGTAATTAAAGTACCATTTAAATACGAGATGGAATCCCCTACATATATGTCGTTCTAAGCAGTCTGGCTTGTCAACAATTATAATTTCTCTTTAGAAGTGAATAATAAATTTTGAATATCTGGCATGTCAAAAGTGGCAAAGATAGGGATTTATCACTTTTGCTTCCAATGAATTAACTTAAACTCCTAAACATGTCCTCCGAAATCACTAAACCATTGGATCTCACAGTGAGAGGTCCTTGTGTGAATAGGGACAGAGTTATGAGATTTAAAACTACTCCTCCCCCAACCCAAATACTTTAACCCTTTCTTAAGACAAATTATTTGAGCTTTTGATTTCAAGTTGGGTACTGATATATGGATTAATTCCTGTGATCATATCTTTGACAAATTATCAGTTATGGCTAGTCACTATCGCCAAGGTATGGGTTAAACATCTGCCGATCGTGATCGGCCTCTCGTTTTCGTTTATCTAGGAATTAACTCACTTGTGTGGTTTTGCTTGGCTCATAGTTCACTATGAATTCGTTTACAATACAATACACATTGAGATTGTTTGCGAACAAAATAACTTTTTTGTCAGATCATTGACACAATTTCACACGTAATAATGTGACACATCAGTCACCTAATTTCCTGGAATATTTTTAGGTCACTTTCCTGATCCTTATAACTGGTCATAAAACAAGCAATTTTCTTCCTTGTATGGCCTCGGTTTCAGTCACCCCATTGTCAAGCAGGTTCAGGCTAATCAAATTCCTCGTTCCATGCAGACCTTGTGGGGCCCCGCCGCATACTTCACCAATGTCACTGTGGCAAGGCGCCATACTGTTCCGAGGGTGGGTTCCACTATGCACGGATCCGACCATGCTCGCCCGCTGCTGCTGGATCCTACCTCAGATTTTCGTCCTCCCATCTCCCTTTCACAAGCAGGTGGGACGTACAAAGATCTGTCAGCCCCCTAGGGAGCAACTTAACTGGTATCGCATCACGTCACAATTTGCCATCCAAACTTGGATAATAGCCATGCATTTTAGTATGAATTTTATGTGACTTTGAGATATGAGAACAAAATACTTTCATCATGTCAATGTGAGGCTCTTTATTGGATAATCAAAATTTCCAAAGTAAGTTGCTCCCTGGCGTCTACCCTCGGGTGGAATTGCTGTTAAGACCATTTCCCGGGACTCTGCATGGCCGTAAAATGCTTGCTCTTTGACGGGAGGTGAGTTGTAGCCAGTGTAGCCACTGGGGCTGTGGCAATTCATTCTATGTATATTTGACTGATCTGCCCATTCAACATGTAGTTCGATGCAGATTGTGTTCATTTAGAAACATTAAGTGTGGTGTCATCATGTTGGTGAGGTATCTGGATTTGTGTCGTGACCAAGTATGTCGCCACCGCCCTACTGGCTGCACGGTATGATTCAGCTTCACGTCAAGGTTTAAGCTGGCTCCAGTTAGGGGGGGGGGGGGGGGGAAACAGTCTGAACATTAATCATACCTCGATGTCTCTTCCCAGGCTTTACGCAGCCCTGTTTATTCAGTTTTTTAACTTTAAAGATAACAAAATCCATGGTTTGGATCTGCCGATCCCACATTTAGATTACAATTCTAATTAACAGGGCTACTTGCCATCCAATGCGAATCCTGATACTCACTTTGGTTTTCAGAGAGATCTTGCTGTTTTTTCTTGTAGCTCTAAAAAAGAGCTAGAGTTACTTGCAAGGCATCGAGGTGTGGCAGACGCAGTTTCTTGCCTCCGATTTGGGTCCTGGGAGGTTCGAGGGGAGACCGAGCATTGGGCCACCAGACAGCGCGCCGGCTGATGCCGGATAATCTCGGGTGCTGTCCATAACAGTGTACATAGCAAAGTCATCGGCCGGGGCAGAGACTTTTAACAAACACTCAATTTGTTCTACAACCATGAGGTTTTACCAGGGCTCAAACTTATTACCTTTCCACTTGTCACTGATTAGCATTGTCCTTTGTTTATGGGTGACTGTTCGATTTTTCTGGTGATAAATTTACACAGATCATCTTTCGCCCTTACTACGGTTCCATGGGGCGAAACACCAAGCCTTGGATTCCTTGCGAGTGTCAATCTGGCTTTCTGCATTTATAGGCTGTTTTTTCTGCGAACCAAGTTGTGACTCACGTTTCTCTGTGCGTAGAACATTCATCAGTTTTTGACTCTACAGTCTTGGGACAATCCCAATGGGTTTTTTTTTACCTGTAGTACCAGGATTAGATCTATTCTCGCTCAATATCATGGCTTTACAGTTTGGGTTAGCTTATCAGGTTACGATATAGACAATTGAACTCACGCAATCTTCTAGGGTGGCGGTACGGTAGGTAATAACCTGTTCCATGTGAACAGGTGCATTTCAGAACTTTGAGCCTTGCATCATGCCAACAACACACGTTGATGCCCTGCTTGATGGAGTCCTTTGTAGGGGTGCCACGATTTGTCGTATAATCGATGAACCGTTGATAAAGCCGATCATCGATTACCATTTACATCGTCGATTAATATGCATTATGTAATTTGACATCGGGACATGTCCAGTATTATTGAATACCGTGTTTGTTTTACACAGTTTAATCTACAACCGATGGGTTAACAACCTGTGATCGCATATCAACGAGATTCCGTCAACAGGAGTACTACTAAGTACTAACCTATGTTGCAAACAGTCTGCAGTTCATTTGATGATGCGCCATGGTTACTCTTCATGTTGTTGTTAATTCTACAAATTGGCGGCCCTGCCGCTTTGAAATTATGGCGATGTCATTGTATATTTCTACTTGTAAGGCGGAACTACATCTTTGATATATGCCGACTGTCACTGTCTTCAATGAGCTGAATGCACTTGCCCTTGAATCTGATTGAACCAATGGGAGTTGATTGAAATTCTCTGGAAACTAGGGAACCTATGGCATTTTAATCAGCAATGTTCTCCATGATGTCATTTGAGTATACTGTGCTTGAATAAGTATCCTTAGAGGTTAATTGTATAGGCTATTGCGTATCATGCAGTGAATGCTGAATGAACCTCGATATTATCAAATACAAACCGTCGGCCATTCATTATGCATTCCTACTTTTATATGGTTTGCATGTTTGGCTATTCAGACACTGAAATTCATATTTACGTTCGTTCTAATGACCTCACAAATTCTATTATCACCATAACATGGCCGATAATTGTGCAGGTATAGCATACATTCTGTTCATTGGTCAATAAAAGTGGTTTGTGATGCACTTCATTAATGTAAACATGTCCTGAGCCGATTCCTCAAACAACAGCAAATTGTAGTTACCCAGCACCAAGCCAATAGGCCATATTACAGAATACTTCCACTGCTGGTGTTAGGTACGATTAATCGATTATAGTCTGTTGTGGCCGACCGATTGTCGATTATCAATATAAATAGTCGTGGCACCTCTGGAATCGGGCTTTATTGTACTCAGTGATCCTTTTTTGACATGCTGTCCTGCATTACTCAAACAGACGGGCAATTCGTCTAACGGCGCACATGAGACAATCATTGTTGGCGACAGAGAGTCTCTGCCCGCGGGGAGGACCTAGGGTCCGGGTCCTCGCTGTATGAGCGACAGACAACCGTCCGACCATACACACATGTGACTGGTCTTCGGTAAATTTTGCCTTCTGTTCACACCTCTGGCATACCTCCTCGACCTCATGTCGACCGAGTATATGCTTTCTCCTTGGTCGTTGCGGTGGGCTAAAAAAAACAATAACTGCTCATGGACCCGGGCCCTTCGGCTGTTAAGAACAATCAGTGAATAACAAGCAGACACAATCTTCTTGTTATCCACAGTCTGGTTGTTTTTGGGACCTTAATCATCCATGGCCTGTTCCTTCTTTCAGACTGTTTGAAGTAGTTCCATCACGATGGGTCTCCTCCTTCTACATATTTTCTAATATGTTACATGCAGACTGCAAAGTATTCCTTTGAATCAAGTGTACGTGTAACTGCATACACTATTGGATTGACAGGCTGTGGAGGTAGTTACAACTCAGGACTCTCCGAACTTTTTCTTCTCGATTGTTTCGATACCAGAAAACATTTTGGGAATTTCCAAGTCCTATAACACTAACTTCATGGACTTCGTTACCTGGGGTTTTTGTTACCAGTTTCCAGACTTAAAGTAACTACCAATCATGGGCATTGTCGGACGGAATATGGCCTCTGTCCGGTGTATTAATTCACTGAAGTAACATACTGTCATTTTGATGGTCAGTCCGAAAATACTTCTTTTGCGCCTTTATCAGTTGGTCGAGTTAGACACCGTTACTGCCAGTAGGTCGCAAACCTTACAATCTTGATGCGGTGGCTATTTAATTCTGGGTTTTCTTCACCATACATGACTTGGTGGTATGTTTCTAATCGCATTTACAGTTGCCACTTCCTCGTTTTGCATCCATATTGACCATTCAGGTAACAATAGATTTCCTTCCTCTGGTGTCGAAACGTTGGGATATCTTGGTTCGTTCAGTCACATACCATGGAGCAGGGTGGTCTATGCTTTCTGCATATGACCAGCTTACTCCAGGGAGGAGGTGGCACATGCATGTACCTGCATATGACCTTGGGGAGATTTCACAATTACAGGTTTGTCTGACTTCAGAACCAAAAGGGGGGGGGGGGGGGGGGGAGGTGCCGAGAATTCAGCCAATGGGCTCATTCTTCCACTTTCTCCACTCTACCTTGTACCATCAATAAAATTTGCAAATCGGTACCTTTTGGATCCATTTGTTGCTACTCAGCAGGTTCAAATTAATTACTCTTAACTACAATACAATAGTTTCTCATTCCTCGCAGCCTCCTCCTATGAGTTGATACTACCATGTAGTTCAGTGTGTAACGTATCTTTGAAGGGAATATAACATTTTCAATAGAAAATACATATTCCCTATAAGATACTTACACACTGAACTCACAGGTCCCTCCCAAATTGGGATTTTCCCTCCCCGCTGCTCGGTCACACCCCTCGAGTCTTGTAAGAGGATGAAAAAGAGATCTTGACTGTGTCCACACTTGCTTATATACATACCAAGTGAACAAATGACCTTGACCTGCTACGTCATATAAATAATGATTCAAAAAGGTACTTAAGCTATTTCGTACCAAAATAATAAATTTTAAACGGATCTCTTAGAATCCTTTCTTGTGAATAAAGATGAATATACCATGTAGTTCAGTGTGTAAGTATCTTATAGGGAATATGTATTTTCTATTGAAAATGTTATATCTCAGCATTCTGTATCTCAATTTACCATACACCGAGTGTATCTCTCATCTTTACCTCTTGAAGTGTCACAATAACTTATTACAATGTAAGATACAGATGATTTCGTCTACACATATGGACATATTGGCAAAAGGAAACTAGTTCATATTTCACTGTTGGGCAGGGAGATAACTTGTGTTGAAATCCTTAGTGCCAGCCTTAAATTCAATCCCAATATAAAGGGCATAGAAATAAACAATTCCGAATATATTTTGACTCAGTACGCTGATGACCTAACTCTCTTCCTAAAGGATGATCAATATACTCTTAACGCTGCACTCAATTTATTTGATGCCTTTGCTAACATTTCAGGTTTAAAGGTTAATTTTGACAAAACACAAGCATTATGGATTGACCAAAAAGGGGTTGTGGTGACGAAATCCCAACGGATAGAAACATATTGTGGAACCATAGTCAGTCAGTTACTATCCTGGGAATTGAATTTGATCTATTTAATGATAGTTATATAGAAAATAATTATAGGACAAAATTGAAGAAGATGGAAAATCTGCTAAATGATTGATCATTTAGAAACCTCAGTCTGTATGGCAAGACAACAGTCGTTAAGACTCTGGCATTACCAATCCTAACCCAGTGTCTCACTGTATTACCTTCTCCATCTCGAGAATTAACAGATAAAATACAATCAATGTTATTCAAATTTCTTTGGTCTGGAAAACCAGACAAAATAAAAAGGAGCGTAATGATTAATACTTTAGAAGACGGAGGTTTGAAATTCCCTCATTTAAACTCATTTTGTAAATCATTGAAAATGACTTGGATTAAAAAGCTTCTAGATGTCCACACAGAAGCAAATTGGAAAACTCTGTTAATTGATGATTTAGAACCCTTTGGGGGTTACAAAGTATGGCATCTACACAAAGAAGGTATTAATATAGTTTGTAAAAAACTCAATCCCTTTTGGACAGATGTCTTTAATGATTGGGCAAGCTTAGATGAGAAAGTCACCACAACCCCTGAAGAAATCTTATCAGAACCAATATTCTACAACCCAAAAATTATAATAAATGGTAAAATGTTCATCAACAAAAGCTTGATTAGAAAAGATGTTTATTTTGTGAATGATCTTGTTGATGCCACCTCCACCTTTCTGGATTATAACACATTTTGTCAAAACTATGACATCAAAATTCCTTTCACCACCTACCAGGGTCTTTTAGCAGCTTTACCTAAAACATGGAAAATATGTATAAAGGAAAATCAATTAAGACTCTGCACCGTGACATCAAAAAATGTTGAGAAATTGAAAATTTGCGAGAAAGCATACAGAACCTTTTACCCCAGTTTTTTGAGTCATGTCATCACAGTTCCTGAAATGTCCCAAAAAAAATGGCAGGAAAGACTTGGGCAAACTTTCATGCCCACTGAATGGAAATCAATTTATAAAATGGCAAGTAGGATTACAAATGACACTAGTCTATTGTCTTTTCAATTCAAAATAAATCATGATATTTTATATACTAACTCCAAACTTATGAAATGTAAAATATCGGAAACACAAATGTGCTCTTTTTGTCACACAGGAAAAGAAACATGCCTACATCTATTTTATGAATGTCATGTAACAAAATCTGTATTACTAGAATTTCAGCAGACTATTAAAGATAAATGTAACCTGCAATTTGAAGTGTCACAAAATAACATTATATTTGGTGTACCTGATGGAAATCCAAATGAAGGAATAATAGAAATTGTCATACTTCTATTTAAGAGATATATCTACTCTTGTAAGATAAAAGCTACTAACCCTAATTCACATGGTTTTATAGAATGGTTAAAAACTTATAAGACAATTGAAATTGTGCCATTAAAGGGCTATTCTACAAAAAAAGATATCTTTTTTCAAGAGAGATGGAATATAATTAATGAATTATTTTTAACATAAACATAAGAGACGAAAAACCCACAAAAGTATCAACGGTGCAGAGTCTAAATTGATCAATATCTTATACCATTTAATATATACTCAATCATATAAAATTAATTGAACATGTTTATTTCAGCCTAGGACAAAACACTTTATATTTTATCCCACTCATATCAATATCTTTAAAATATTTTAATTCTTTTTGTTTTTTTTTGTTTGTTTTAACCAAGTGCATGTATTGTGTCCTTGATTCCTCACATGTCTGTCTGTATTTATTTGTTTAGACCCGAATAAAAAATATTAAAAAAAAAAATAAAAAAAAAAAAAACTATGATACACGTTGTGAAAACTGTAATTTCAGATACGGAATGGATGTCACTCTTTGTTTTATTTATATTCGGCAATATTTTATTTTAGATTCTATTAAATCTATTTCTATTATTAGCATCCCTCATCCAATCATCTTAAACTTCATATGGATCCTCGGGGTGACCTCTAGATGGGAGCCATCGATTTTTCCCGAAATTCGTTAATAAATATGGCCGCCAGTAGCCATCTTGCATATCCCTTATCTGATCATCACCAAACTTCATATGGTGACCTCAAGATGGGAGCCATCGATTTTTTCCAAAATTTGTAAAAAGAAAACAGCAGCCATCTTGGATTTTAAATTTGAATCCATTTTCGATGAAAAACATAACTGCCGGCAGCCATCTAGGATTTTACTCTTTGCATGACTAAATCCTTTGGAACACCCTACAAACCACATCCCTCATCCGATTGTCACCAAACTTTATATGGATCTTCATGGTGACTTCTAGATGGGAGCCATCGATTTGTTTTTCGAAATTCATAGAAAAACATGACTGCCAGTGGCCATTTTGGATTTTACTCTTTGCATGATTAAATCCTTTGGCACACCCTACAGGCCACATCCCTCATCCAATCGTCACCAAACTTCATATGGATCTTCGGGGTCTCCTCTAGATTGGAGCTATCGATTATGTCCGAAATTCGTAATAAAACATGGCTGCCAGCAGCCATCTTGGATTTCAAATTTGAATTTCCAGCAGCCATCTTGGATTTCAAATTTGTATCCATCCACACACCCTGCAGCCCATAGTTATAGCTAAAATGTTTCAAATGAAAATAATTTCATCTACACAATAATGATAATGATAATGACCAGTTTTTAGCTCACCTGAGACGAAGTCTCTGGTGGAGCTATAGTCATCACTCCTCGTCCGTCGTCCATCCATCCATCCGTCCGTCTGTCCGTCGTACCATCCGTCCGTCAACAATTCTTTGAACATCTTCTCTAGATCCTTTGGACCGAATGGGTTCATATTTGGTGTGGATGTTCCCTAGGTGACTCTCATTCAGATTTGTTCAAATGAGGTCACTGGGTCAAATAGTTGCAAAGCCAGGGCCATAACTCTTTCCCTCCATAGTAATTCTTTTAAACATCTTCTCAAATACCATCAGACCGAATGGATTCATATTTGGTATGAAGAGTCCTTGGGTGACTGGGGTTCAGATTTGTTCAAATGAGGTCACTGGGTCAATTGTGGGCGGGGCCAGGGATATAACTCCAAAAAAAAATTTTTTTTTTTTTTTTTTAATTTAACTCCATGGTCAATTATATATATATATATATATATATTAGTGCCCCCTGGCCCTTCACTCAAGTTCACTGCTTTTGCCACCCTGGTCCCAAAAATAAAATTTACTCAAATTCTTGACAGAGAATCATTAATAAGTAGCATTTACTTTGGCTCTAATTGTATGCCGGGTATGCCTACACATGTCAAGTGAAATCTGACATTTTTATAAACATTCCCTGGAGATCTGCTAGAAGTCATTAATTTCCAATTACAACAACAATCTGTCATGTATTGTTCAAATCTTTCAACAGGGCAAATAGCCTGCCTGTCATTTGCAGAATGAGGTCCCCAGAGGGTGAATTTAGTGATTCCATCCGGCACAGTGGGCTTGCATCACCAAATTCACCTTCTGGAGACCTCATTCTGCTTAGACCTCATCTTCTGGGAAGTATCTATAGTATCAAATTAACATTGTCCCCTAATTTGCAGAAGATAAAATTCATAATTGAGGTGCCCAATGGGTGAATATCACCAACTTCAACTGGGGAACTTCAATCTTATCCTAGGTCTGCCATAGCAGTTGAGGGCCTTAGCAGAATGAGGTCCCCAGTGGGTGAATTTAGTGATGCTAGCCCACTGTGCCGGATAGCATCACTAAATTCACCCTCTGGGGACCTCATTCTGCAAACGACAGACACACTATCACACTATTTCAAGGCTTGATTGTATAATACATTGTGTTGCTTGAGGCCAGGCACATACAATGTAGGAACAGACACGCTATTTACAGGCTTGCTCCTTTGGTGATTGCTATTTGCAGGCTTGCTCCTTTGGTGATTGTGATTCAAATTTTTCAATCATAGTCACCAGGTCAAGTAGGTGCAAGGCCAGCTACATTACTCTTTCTCTCCATAGTAATTCATGATATGTCTTCTATGCAAGAATCAAATGGCCTATTTTGCTTATATTTGGTATGAAATTACCTTGGGTGACAGATTTGTGAAAATGGGATCACAAAGTCAAATAGGGCAGAGCCAGAGACTTAACTATTTCACTACATAGTAATTCTTAAAATATGTTTGCAAGAACTAGTTGACTTATTTAGCATGGAATGTTCTTCCTTGACTGCAATTCAAATTGTTAAAAATGGGGTCACCTGGTCAAATAGGGGCCAAGCGAAGGACAGTTTCCCTCTTTATATAATATGCTTCCTTCACAAGGACCATCAGGTCTATTTTACTGATATTTATGATATGTATGAAGGGTTCTTTGGTGTCTGGGATTCAAATTTATTCAGATGGGGTCACCAGGTTAAATAGGGTGGGACCAGGGACATAACTATATGTCTCTATAGTAATTCTTAAAATTTCTTCTCAAGAGAGGTTGGACTATTTAGCTTACATATAGTATGGAGGAATCAGGAGGATCCTTTAGTGACTGAGATTCAGATTTGTTAAAATGAGGTCCACCTGTCAAGAAATGACTGGGCTATGGGGAGTTAACACTTTTGTGTCTAATAAAATCATTGAAATACCAAATTCATTAAAACATCTACCTTGGAACCACCTGACTGATTAATCTGACATACATGTATTGTGTTTTGGGTCCATGGATAATTGGGCTTCAAACATGTCTAAATGGTTTTAGAAAAAGGCGCTTGTGAGATTGGAAATTTCCAACAATTGAGAAAGTTTGAGGTGTCGGTTGTGAATTTCCAACCTAAGACTTGGGAGTCTGGAGCCCGGTCGGGAGGGGACTTGTTGAGCTGGAGGAGGGGGTAATCAGTAGTGTACAGTTGGTAATTTCAAGGTGGATTTTCACCAATCTACATACGTGAAATCTCTCTAGCCACATATCCTGTTTAGATCTACTTCTTTTAAAGTGATTATGAAAAGTTCTGACTGTTGGGGTCTCCAGAGTCCAAGTCTTATCAGTCTTTGCAGTCTGGTGAGCGACCCCACAGTCATTGACTGTCTTGTTTATATAGCGATTCAACAATTACTTGCTCTAACACGCTTGGTACAATATTACCCCAGTCATATGTACAAGCCAACCAATGAACCGGCTATAGCCATTTCAGGCGCTGCTCTAGTTTGATCGGAACATGCTCTGATACTCATCAGTATGACAAGCTGACTGGTACTCTTTTAACGCATGAGTGATGCGAAGCCGACACAGTACGAGCGACCTTGCTCAAGGGTCACAATTTGGCGCGGGTTTTGAAACAGTGAGCAATCTGACAATTGCATGTCGCTCAAAGAGGCCAAGCCACTGCTATGTGGAGACTCAATGACCGGCGACGCGCTGCGAACCCATATCGATGTGTTTACAGCGAATACAAGTCAGACATGCTAACCACTGGACGACGGAGCTCCACAATAAGAGACCTTTACTCTTAACTTTTTGGCTTTCCTTCTTCTTTATCATTCTATTCATTGCTCAGCAAAGAATAAACTCCTTCCCAAGTTGAGCCACAGTGTCATTGACACTTTCATTTTAGGTTCTAATTAACTGTTTCGTTCCTAAATGGATTCTCTCAGAAGTTATAAAATTATACATAGGAATGGTATATTATTCATTTGAAGGAGTGTTCATGATAAATTAGCAGATTACAGTCAGAAGAAAAGATAATATAAGTTCAGAAGAATTTCTATTAATTGGTGGGAAATGTTCAGATAATAAGTTCAACAAACGACGGACTAATAAAGAAACGTAGCTCAATTTTAGGTTATTTTTTTTAAAATTCTTGTATATGGGGATATTTCTTATTGGTACACCAAGGAATACTAGTGTGACTAGATCCAAGATCAGACATGCAATTAACTGTGCATCTACCTTTTTCAAAAGTGTTTGACTGCAATAATTGATATTTTGTCTCTTTTAAAGGGCGGAGACGTATAAGTAAGCTTGCGTGGAACACAAGATACTTTCGTCGGAGATTATATGCGATGGGATTCATAGTTTATGGGAACAAAGATTCGCCAGTAGTTCCTGTGCTGTCAAAGACCATGCCAAAGACCATGTAAGTAGCAGGGACCAGTTTAGAGAATTCAAATTGGGAGAAGTAAGTTCTCCCTATCATATTATTAGGGAGAAATGGTGAGAAGCCATAAAGGCTGAAGTTCAATTTACCTTCTATCATCACCTTTCTTTGATCCAATAAGTATAGAAGAACCCATTTATTAGCTCAAGTTTACTTTGTAAAGTTTGAGCTATTGCCATGGCTTTGTCGTCCGTCGTCCGTGTGTGCGTAAGGCGTCAGCAATGCAGTCTACAGGTCGTACCTTTGATCGGATCATTATAAAATTTGTCATAGCTGTTGACATCAACATTTAGACTAGAATGATTCATTTTGGGGTCATTCGGTAAAAAAACATGGCCGCCAGTGGCCATCTTGCATTTAGCACGGGCTACAGGGCGTACTGTTTGTCTGATCGTCATGAAATTTGTCATGGATGTTAATATTGACATGTAGATGGGAACGAGTAATTTTGGGGTCATTTGGCCCAAAAACATGGCCGCCAGCTGGCATCTTTGATTTTACTCTTTGTATGACTAAATCCTTTAGCACGGGCTACAGGTCGTACCTTTAGTCCGATTAGTGATTTGCGATTTTTCGGTTATATCGTTCGATTCGATTTTTAAACAAACATCGAAAAATAAAATCGTAAAATTTGAGTAGACCGGAAAATCGCGGTTTTTATACGGCCGGTGTTTATACTCTCCGGAAGTTCCCGAGTTATCTTCCGTGTCAAAACAAAAATGGCGCCGCCCAGTAAAAGCAAGTCCGCGTGGTCTTCGTATTATGCTCGCCTTGACGATCGACGATGTAAATGCAATTTGTGCAAGAAAGAGATAATAGCTCCGTCTGGTAATACTACGAACTTACGTGCACATTTAGATCGGAAACACAAGCGTCAGTATTTAGAAATAAAAGCCGAAATTGAATTCAGCGAAAATACAAATACTGCTTCCTCAAAACGCAAGTGCACTACGATAGCATCGGCTAATTCAGAATCAGATTCAGAATCAGATGTGTCAATTTCAAAGCAACAGAAACTCAGTGATTGGGATTTCAGACATGTTGACAAATGGAAGAAAACTGATTCAAAGCAGATCAAAGGGAATGAACTCATCGCAGAAATGATTGCAACAGATTTTCAGCCATTCTCAGTGGTTAATGACAGACTCACAAGAGGGTTCAAAAAAGTGTTGAATTTTCTCCAGCCATCATTCCAAATACCTTCTTCCAGGAATTTGCGCTCTGTTCTGATTCCGAGTATGTACGAAGAGATGAGAGTTAAAATTATTGATTCTTTGCAAGGAATTGAGTCTGTTTCAATGACAACAGATCATTGGACATCCAGGGCCAATGATGCGTACATGGCTGTTACTTGTAATTTTCTTACATCTGACTTTCAATTGAAAGATTATTGTCTCAGCTGTTCACATTCCCCGGAATCTCATACCGGTAAAAATATTTCTCAAAGTATTATTGACACAGTTCAAAAATGGATGCCAAAACCAGACAGGATGAAGAAAATTTATATAGTTTCTGATAACGCCTCCAATATGGTTGCTGCAGGAAAGCTGTTACCATCCAATTATTCTATGCTGAACTGTTTTGCGCATACACTGCAGCTTGTTGTCAAAGACAGTCTCAAGAAGTATCCGGGTACTCAGAAAGTTATTGCCAAATGTAAAAACATAGTCTCTCATTTCAACCACAGTACACAATCCACCTATAAATTGAAGGAGTTGCAGAGAACAATGGGACGTCCTGAACATAAACTCAAAAATGAGTGTGAAACGAGATGGAACTCTACCTTTTTCATGATGGAACGATTAGTTGCGGAAAAGGAGCCATTGTCAGCTGTAATTGCATCACTACCAGAAGTTCATAACTTGAATTCTTTTGAATGGAAAACTGCTGCGGAATATGTTGAATTGCTTCGTCCCATTGAAAACGCCACAACAATGCTCTCATCGTCAACATATCCAACAATTTCAATGATAATTCCTGTTTTAAACACCTTGATAGAAAATCTCCGAAATTCTGAAGTGGGCGATTTTGCTGAAACAGCCATACAGTGTATAAAATCAAGATGGGTGAATTATGAAACAAACAAACTGTTTTCTCTGGCCACAATTCTGGACCCAAGGTTTAAATTACATGCTTTTTCTGACGAATTGAAGACCAGTTCCAAAATGATGCTATTGGATGATGTTTTGTCATATGAAGAAAGAGGAGATGGACTTTCATCTTCGAATGAGACAATAGAAACCGCAACAGTTGATGATGAGACTGAAAAAATTGAACCTAATAAAATTACTTCATGTGACACTGACATTGGAAGTAAAGAAAGTTCTGGAACTAAAGAAAGTATTCGTAAACATGACTTTTGGGCTTCTTTCAACAAGAAAGTCCAGGAGACGACAACCAAGAGAGTTGAAAATAAAGATGAAGTTGTTAGACATGAAACAGAAATTTACCTAAATGAAAATCCAATTCAACCGACAGACTGTCCATTTCAGTGGTGGCGAGAACACAAAAACATGTACCCAAACCTGGCTAAATTGGCAAAATCTGTTCTGTTCATTTCAGCTACTTCTGTCCCAAGTGAGAGAATATTCAGCAAAGGAGGGTACATTTTGAGTGATCGCCGTTGTAGACTCAAACCACTCCATGCAGAATACCTCATTTCTCTTAACCATAATTTAAGAAATTAAGAGATGGTGAATAATAACTGACAAAAGTTCAGATTGTTAGTTTGGCAACTTATGTTTGTTAACAACTTTGTTTGTTATTAAATTTAACTGTGACTGATACATGTATGCACATCATGTATGTTATACTGTGTATGAAGTAAAGTTTCATTCAGTTAGTAAAATCAGGCTAGTCAGCCTGGTCAAGCCATAGTCCATTCGTGAATATTGAATAATGATGGTGCTTCCTAAATTCCTATACCTAATACCTACCTTATGGACCTAGTCATAGAAATTCCTTTGACAAGATATCACTGATATCAGAATGTTTATTTATATTTATTGTGTTTTTCCTTCTCCCTGACGAGAAGTCTGTTCATTTATTCTTTTTTGTTATTTTTACTAATTATAGTTATGTGTTTTCGAGTTTTCAGAAAATAAAATATGCTAAATGCATTTAGGATTTCTTTTTCATATCCATTCACTATTTCCTTCATATTGGAGTGATGTCATTCATGCAGTCAAGCAATGTACATGGCATATGACATTTATTAGTTGAAAATCGAAAATCGAAATCGAAATCGAGATTTTCACCATGAAAAATCGAAATCGAAAATCGAACATTATTTTAAAAATCGCAAATCACTAAGTCCGATCATCATAAAATTTGTCATGGCTGTTGAAATTGGAATGTAGATGGGAACGAGTCATTTTAGGGTCATTCGGACAAAAAACATGGCCGCCAGCGGCCATCTTGGATTTCAAAATTTAATCCATTAGCACGGGCCACAGGTCGTACTGTTAGTCTGATCATCATGAAATTTGTCATGGATGATAATATTGACATGTAGATGGGAACGAGTAATTTTGGGGTCATTAGGCCAAAAAACATGGCCGCCAGCAGCCATCTTGGATTTTACTCTTTGTATGACTAAATTCTTCAGCACGGGCTGCAGGTCGTACCTTTAGTCTGATCATCATAAAATTTATCATAGATATTAACAATGTCATGTAGGTGGGAACGAGTAATTTTGGGGTCATTCGGCCAAAAAACATGGTCGCCAGTAGCCATCTTGGATTTTACTCTTTGTATGACTAAATCCTTTAGCACGGGCTACAGGTCCTACTTTTAGTCTGATCATCATAAAATTTGTCAAGAATGTTAATAATGACATGTAGATGGGAACGAGTCATTTTGGGGTCATTCAGCCAAAAAACATGGCCGCCAGCAGCCATCTTGGATTTTACTCTTTGTATGACTAGATCCTTTAGCACGGGCTACAGGTCGTACCTTTAGTCTGATCATCATCAAATTTGTCATGGATGTTAATATTGACATGTAGATGGGAACGAGTAATTTTGGGGTCATTTGGCCCAAAAACATGGCCGCCAGCAGCCATCTTGGATTTTACTCTTTGTATGACTAAATCCTTTAGCACGGGCTACAGGTCGTACCTTTAGTCTGATCATCATTAAATTTGTCATGGATGTTAATATTGGGAACGAGTCATTTTGGGGTCATTCGGCCAAAAAACATGGCCGCCAGCAGGCATCTTTGATTTCACTCTTTGTATGACTGAATCCTTTAGCACGGGCTACAGGTCGTACCTTTAGTCGATCATCATAAAATTGGCTGTTGAAATTGGAATGTAGATGGGAACGAGTCATTTTGGGGTCATTCGGACAAAAAACATGGCCGCCAGCGGCCATCTTGGATTTCAAAATTCAATCCATTAGCACAGGCCACAGGTCGTACTGTTCGTCTGATCATCATGAAATTTGTCATGGATGTTAATATTGACATGTAGATGGGAACGAGTAATTTTGGGGTCATTCGGCCAAAAAACATGGCGGCCAGCAGCCATCTTGGATTTTACTCTTTGTATGACTAAATTCTTCAGTACGGGCTGCAGGTCGTACCTTTAGTCTGATCATCATAAAATTTGTCATGGATATTAACAATGTCATGTAGGTGGGAACGAGTAATTTTGGGGTCATTCGGCCAAAAAACATGGTCGCCAGCAGCCATCTTGGATTTTACTCTTTGTATGACTAAATTCTTCAGCACGGGCTGCAGGTCGTACCTTTAGTCTGATCATCATAAAATTTGTCATGGATATTAACAATGTCATATAGGTGGGAACGTGTAATTTTGGGGTCATTCGGTCAAAAAACATGGCCGCCAGCAGGCATCTTTGATTTTACTCTTTGTATGACTAAATCCTTTAGCACGGGCTACAGGTCGTACCTTTAGTCCGATCATTTTGTCATGGCTGTTGAAATTGGAATGTAGATGGGAACGAGTCATTTTGAGGTCATTCGGACAAAAAAAATGGCCACCAGCAGCCATCTTGGATTTCAAAATTTAATCCATTAGCACGGGCCACAGGTCGTACTGTTAGTCTGATCATCATGAAATTTGTCATGGATGATAATATTGACATGTAGATGGGAACGAGTAATTTTGGGGTCATTCGGCCAAAAAACATGGCCGCCAGCAGCCATCTTGGATTTTACTCTTTGTATGACTAAATTCTTCAGTACGGGCTGCAGGTCGTACCTTTAGTCTGATCATCATAAAATTTGTCATGGATATTAACAATGTCATGTAGGTGGGAACGAGTAATTTTGGGGTCATTCGGCCAAAAAACATGGTCGCCAGCAGCCATCTTGGATTTTACTCTTTGTATGACTAAATTCTTCAGCACGGGCTGCAGGTCGTACCTTTAGTCTGATCATCATAAAATTTGTCATGGATATTAACAATGTCATATAGGTGGGAACGTGTAATTTTGGGGTCATTCGGCCAAAAAACATGGTCGCCAGCAGCCATCTTGGATTTTACTCTTTGTATGACTAAATCTTTAGCACGAGCTACAGGTTGTATCTTTAGTCTGATCATCATAAAATTTGTCATGAATGTTAATAATGACATGTAGATGGGAATGAGTCATTTTGGGGTCATTCGGCCAAAAAACATGGCCGCCAGCAGCCAACTTGGATTTTACTCTTTGTATGACTAAATTCTTTAGCATGGGCTACAGGTCGTACCTTTAGTCTGATCATCATAAAAAACATGGCCGCCAGCAGCCATCTTGGATTTTACTTTTCTCTTCATGTCTTTTAACTACTAGTATTAGACATTCAACTTTCCACATTCCTAATCGCTCCATTGACTGTAATACATTAAATTATTCCCTTTGAGCTACAGTGTCATTGACACTTTCACATTAACATTATAATGAGTAAGGCCAAAAGAAAAAGATAGTTTGCACAGCCTGTGGTGACAATATACCTGATAGTTATTGTTACCTATGGTCTATTTTTGAATACCCACACATACACCTTTGTATTTAGCTCCTATTCGATATTTGAAACATAAATAATTTCCATGTGACAGTTTTCTATTTTCGTCTTACTGGTATAACAACTACGTGAGAATTAAAAATTTGAATAAAATGGTCGAACGCGGGCCATTTTTTTCGACGCGGCTATGCCTGAGAATAAAAAGCCTTTTTTTTTGGCCTAAGTACACCATTATAGTCAGTAAATACACTTCAAATGTGCCGTATTGAAATATGTAATATGGTATCTATTAAGAGAGAAGTAAAATTCTCCCAAGGGCAAAAATAGGCACTGAATTACCTATTCTGACTTAGATTGAAAAAGCAAAAGAATGAAAAATTTATTTATATTGTTTATTTTAGAGCTTTTTCACGGATGTCCTCGGAACGTGGATTAGGCATTGTGATAGCAGGGTTCCCTGCCACTCCAATCCTAAAGCCAAGAATCAGACTGTGCCTGTCTGCATCTCATACGAAAGAAATGCTAGATAAGGTTAGACTACTCTGCACAAACTTCTGTTAATTGTATTGTCTTTTATCCCTTTCTTTGCTAAACGGATTCTCCCATTCAGTTATAAAAATATACATTGGAATGGTCTATTATTCATCTGGAGGGGTTTTCTGGAAAATGATGCAGACAACAAATAGAGTAATATATAATACAAGTACAGAAGGTGTCCTTAATCCTTCCATGGCTGGAGCTTCTTGAAATTTGACGAAAACCCTGTTCCAATGCATTCTCTTATATATGCGAGTCTCGAATATATAAGAGAATACATTGTCCTAACAACATTTATCCTTGACCTTGTAAGTAGGGCTGCAATGATTCAGATCTTCACGATGCGATGCGAATCGTGATTATACTATCGTGATGCAACTTTTTGGCAAATGACGGCTGAGAAAACTAGATGAACCAGGGGGGGGGTGTGAGATACACAGCATTATCTGCATACCATACAGGGGATGTGGGAGATGCACAGCATTATCTGCATATCAGACAGTGGAAGGTGGGAGATACACAGCATTATCTGCATATCAGACAGGGGGATGTGGGAGATACACAGCATTATCTGCATATCAGACAGGGGGCTGTGGGAGATACATAGCATTATCTGCATACCATACAGGGGATATGGGAGATGCACAGCATTATCTGCATATCAGACAGTGGTAGGTGGGAGATACACAGCATTATCTGCATATCAGACGGGGATGTGGGAGATACACAGCATTATCTGCATATCAGACAGGGGGATGTGGGAGATACACAGCATTATCTGCATATCAGACAGTGGAAGGTGGGAGATACACAGCATTATCTGCATATCAGACAGGGGAATGTGGGAGATACACAGCAGTATCTGCATATCAGACAGGGGGATGTGGGAGATACACAGCATTATCTCCATATCAGACAGTGGAACGTGGGAGATACACAGCATTATCTGCATATCAGACAGGGGAATGTGGGAGATACACAGCATTACCTGCATATCAGATAGGGGGATGTGGGAGATACACAGCATTATCTGCATATCAGACAGTGGAAGGTGGGAGATACACAGCATTATCTGCATATCAGATAGGGGGGTGTGGGAGATACACAGCATTATCTGCATATCAGACAGGGGGATGTGGGAGATACACAGCATTATCTGCATATCAGACAGTGGAAGGTGGGAGATACACAGCATTATCTGCATATCAGATAGGGGGATGTGGGAGATACACAGCATTATCTGCATATCAGACAGGGGGATGTGGGAGATACACAGCATTATCTGCATATTAGACAGTGGAAGGTGGGAGATACACAGCATTATCTGCATATCAGACAGGGGAATGTGGGAGATACACAGCATTATCTGCATATCAGACAGGGGGATGTGGGAGATACACAGCATTATCTGCATATCAGACAGTGGAAGGTGGGAGATACACAGCATTATCTGCATATCAGACAGGGGAATGTGGGAGATACACAGCATTATCTGCATATCAGACAGGGGAATGTGGGAGATACACAGCATTATCTGCATATCAGATAGGGGGATGTGGGAGATACACAGCATTATCTGCATATCAGACAGTGGAAGGTGGGAGATACACAGCATTATCTGCATATCAGATAGGGGGATGTGGGAGATACACAGCATTATCTGCATATCAGACAGGGGGATGTGGGAGATACACAGCATTATCTGCATATCAGACAGTGGAAGGTGGGAGATACACAGCATTATCTGCATATCAGATAGGGGGATGTGGGAGATACACAGCATTATCTGCATATCAGACAGGGGGATGTGGGAGATACACATCATTATCTGCATATTAGACAGTGGAAGGTGGGAGATACACAGCATTATCTGCATATCAGACAGGGGAATGTGGGAGATACACAGCATTATCTGCATATCAGACAGGGGGATGTGGGAGATACACAGCATTATCTGCATATCAGACAGTGGAAGGTGGGAGATACACAGCATTATCTGCATATCAGACAGGGGAATGTGGGAGATACACAGTATTATCTGCATATCAGATAGGGGGATGTGGGAGATACACAGCATTATCTGCATATCAGACAGTGGAAGGTGGGAGATACACAGCATTATCTGCATATCAGACAGGGGGATGTGGGAGATACATAGCATTATCTGCATATCAGACAGGGGAATGTGGGAGATACACAGCATTATCTGCATATCAGACAGTGGAAGGTGGGAGATACACAGCATTATCTGCATATCAGACAGGGCGATGTGGGAGATACACAGCATTATCTGCATATCAGACAGGGGGATGTGGGAGATACACAGCATTATCTGCATATCAGACAGTGGAAGGTGGGAGATACACAGCATTATCTGCATATCAGACAGGGGGATGTGGGAGATACATAGCATTATCTGCATATCAGACAGGTGAATGTGAGAGATACACAGCATTATCTGCATATCAGACAAGGCGATGTGGGAGATACACAGCATTATCTGCATATCAGACGGAATGTGTCTGAGAGCAGATATGGGCTAGGGGGAAAGGGGCCCTCTAGTGGAAGCCCTGCTTCTATAAGCACCTTAATTTCGCCCCTATATCATTTCGTCTAACAAAATTGTCACAAAATTATTACAGGAAGTTGGGGGGTGGGAGAAACTGGAAACAGTTTTCCTTCTGTCCATCCATTTGTTTAGCTGTCTATCAGTCCATCCGTCTGTGGACACGACATTTTCGAGCTTGTAATTCTACATTTTCCAGAACAATTTGTTAGAAACATAGCACATATATTTCCCAACATGGGAGCCTGTGCTCCTGCAATTATGAGATTTTTTTTTGTGTGCAGTTATCTCATTTTTTCGACTTCGAAATTGTTTACAACATCCACAATTTTTTTCGAAACTTGGCAGGATCATGGGGTAAAGAGAATTTTTCTTTTTCAAATAAAATTTGTTAGTATGGCTACTTTTAATGTAGCCCAATTGCACTGAGTGTAGTGGTGTGTGTGTGTGTGTGTGTGTGGTTTCCTTAGCACCTACCCTAGCATAGGGTCCTCTGTATCAGAACTTCTGTGGAGTCTTCAAAAGAAGCAGAACCACACATGAGACTTTGTTTTGAATTTTACACTGGACAAAATGTATATAGGTTTTCTCTGCTTTATTTCAGGCTTTAGACATCATCTCGGATGTAGGAGATATCGTTGGCTTGAAAACTTCTAAATCAACTCCCCCATCATATGATGAGAATGAAAACGAGAATGATATTTATTTAGCTGAGGTGAGATTTCCATTATTTCTTTAACCGATGTCTGTAAAGTATCATTTACATCTAATTAGTCAAGTAAGATATCAAAGTTTAATCAAAACAGTGGAAAAGGTCAAAACATTGAAAAATATTCTGAAAATCATATTACTAGTAGACTAAAATATTTTAACTTATTAAGTGATTAGCGATGTTTGTTGACAAAAATTGTAGCAGTTTTGTTTACATAATAAAGTTTCAGCATGCGACATTGGAGAGCTATCGATAATTAATATAAGAACGAAGTTTTTCTATTTTTCTATGTTCTTCTCTATGTAATTTTTGGGTCGTTCAGCCTAAAAACATGGCTGCCAGCAGCCATCTTGGATTTTACTCTTTGCATGACTAAATCTTTTGGCATGGGCTACAGGTCGTACCTTTGGTCGGATCATCATGAAATTTGTCATGGATGTTAATATTGACATGTAGATGGGAACGAGTCATTTTGGGGTCATTTGGCCAAAAAACATGGCCGGCAGCAGCCATCTTGGATTTTACTCTTTGCATGACTAAATCATTTGGCACGAGCTACAGGTCGTACCTTTGGTTGGATCATTATGAAATTTGTCATGGGTGTTGACATTGACATGTAGATGCGAACTAGTCATTTTGGGATCATTGGGCAAAAAAACATGGACACCAGCGGCCATCTTGGATTAAAAAATTCAATCCATTAGCTTGGGCTACAGGCCGGAGTGTTCGTCTGATCATCATGAAATTTGTCGTGGAAGGTAATATTGACATGTATATGGGAACGAGTAATTTTGGGGTCATTCGGCCTTAAAACATGGCTGTGGCAGCCATCTTGGATTTTACTCTTTGTATGACTAAATCCTTTGGCATGGGCTACATGTCATACCTTTGGTCGGATCATCATGAAATTTGTCATGGGTGTTAATATTGACATGCAGATGGGAACGTTTAATTTTGGGGTCATTCAGCCATATTGGATTTTACTCTTTGTATGACTAAATCCTTTGGCACAGGCTACATGTTGTACCTTTGGTCGGATCATCATGAAATTTGTCATGGCTGTTAACATTGACATGTAAATGGGAACGAGTCATTTTAGGGTCATTCGGACATAAAACATGTCTGCTGGCAGCCATCTTGGATTTTACTCTTTGGCACACCCTACGGTCCACTTCCCTCATCCGATCATCGCCAAGCTTCATACTAATCTTGGTATTGATCTACTAGATGGAAGCTATCAAATGTTTTTGAATTTCATTGGAAAACATAGCCGCCAGCAACCAACTTGGATTTTACTTTATAAATAACTGTTCAATAACATGTTGATACATTGAAACCTGTTATGAGAGACCACCCATTTTGCCAACACAAAATGGTCGTTCATGACAGGTGGTCGCCGACGACAGGTCTGTTCCAATTTCGACTGAACTGACATCTATCATCAGTGTTAGATGTCTGAGCAAGTGAATTATTTTTATACACAAACTGATTGAAAATGATTGTGATTATATGTTTAATCTTTTTTTAATAAAGTATACTTTAAATTAATATTAGTAAAAAACAAAAACAAAAGAGATTGATAGGCCTACAGGTAAATGCATGTTAAATAATGCAGTAGAACAGCCTATCAGAGAACAATCCGGGCACGTGAGTCGTGACAGAAGGAAGAACAAGACAGATCAACTCCCAACATGATAACTTGATAAAAAGGGAATAAAGGTACATCAGTCGTCACTGCGTGTCTTTATTTAATTCCTGTCTCACATATTATATTATTTTGAATGTATCAGTATCTTCGAATAAAACTGCAAACAGCAGAAAATTCATAAACAGTGGTTGTCCTTGACCTGACCTGTCATGATTCTGGCCACGTGCATGACTGACCTCCATTTCGCAATTACGGAATATCTCTTTTGATGTTTTATTGTTGCGACATAGTTCATTGCATAGTGTCTGCAAACTTCTACTAGTACTTGATGATGTCACATGGAATGATTTTAATTTAATATGAAGCCCGGGAATGAGCATTAAAAAACTTGGAAAGCATGCATTAATTGTCAGCGTGTTGATGGTTCTTTCATAGCGGGAGGACGCGCACTCCTGTATTTATTAAACAAAGGTTCCTTTATGCTGTACACTTGGGGTGCAGACATTAAATCCCCGCGTTGAGTAAGTTTGACACTTTGCCCTAAGCGTTTTCATGCTTCGTCACAATGAGGCAGCGACTGGATTATAATGATAAACAACAGTACAGCCAAGCAGAGTCTCAATTTTATGCTACTATGGAATATAGGATCTTGTTTGTATTTCATCATACATTAGTTAGGTCAAACACATCGTCAACATTCACGTCAAAATAAAAGAAGAGTGATGAAGTTTTTATAATCCACGTTCCCAAATACCACTTTTGGATTAAAATGAACCAATGATATATCCCTCCTGCTGGGAATTTCGCTTAGTTACATGTCCCGGTGGGGAATCCCCAAATCATAGTCTGCAAATAATTTTAATCAAAGAAATGCATCCTGCTGAAGCATCTGGGGCTCACGTTGGAAAAGCAATAGTTAAAGACTTATTTTTCATGTCTGGTGGTCGTTCATAACGGGTAAATTTGATCATTTTTGCCACAAATCACCGACCGTTGGTCTCGTTTGACAGGTGGTCGCTCACGGCAAGTCATTTATATAGTAAAACCAGTCCGTACAAAGCCAATCCGGTCGTTAAAGCCAGGTGGTCACTCTTGGCAGTGGTCGCCCAAAGCAGGTTTCATTGTAGTGTGCATATTATTGGTGCAATCATTGCCGTAATGTTTATGCCACACGTGATAGAAACAATATTCGTGGAAATTAACCCAGGAAAAAATGACTCTCGGATAATCGGCTGCGTTTACAGACCAAATACCGCACCAAAGGCCAACATTGATCAATTTTTGAAAAAATTAATAACCACAAATCATATATATCAGGAGACTTTAATATTGACCTCCTCAATTTTAACTCGCATACAAAAACGAATGATTTCATAAATAACATTTTCACAAGAGGATTCGTGCCAAGGATAACTAAACCCACTCGAATGACTGATCATTCAGCAACTCTTATCGATAATATATAATACCAATAATCTACAAGGCGAATGTAAATCTGGTATAATCACATGCGATGTATCCGATCACTTCGGCATATTTTATTCAGAATCTAACCAAAAGAGACAAAACAGCCCCAATAATAATGAAACTATCACTAACCAAAGAAGTTTTAGTCCTAATAACATAATTAGATAAAAAAATCTTTTAAAATCTTGTACCTTTGACTCCGTCTCATCTTGTAGAAATGTCGACCAAGCATATGACATCTTCTTAGATATCTATATGAATGCATATGAACTAGCTTTCCCCATCAAAAGTCAACATATACCCAAAAATTTCATAAAACGCGAACCTTGGATGACATCTGGATTGATTAAGTCAAGTATTGTTAAGAACCAGCTATATTTACGCAAATTGAATAAACCCACGGAAACGAACGTAAATAAATATTTGAGTTATCGTACCTTATATAATAAACTAATCAGAAGGAGTAAAAATATATACTATACAAATATTCTAGAAGAGTTATACATCTTTGTTTACTGGGAAATGTTGGCTTTTTGGTCCATCCGATGTCTGTTCAGGTCATAACTTGAACAGTAGTCCTCGGATCTCAATGAAATTTTGTATGTATGTGCACTATTATGGGGACATTCAATAAAGGATTCAATCAATCAAGTTTCCGCTTTTCCGTTCTAGAGTTATTCATCTTTGTTTATCTGGAAATGTTGGCTTTTTGGTCCATCCGATGTCTTTTCAGGCGATAACTTGAACAGTAATGCTCGGATCTCAATGAAATTTCATTTAATGGCGCATTCAACTGTTTTGTTTTGGTTTTTATGTGTACCCTGACCATGTATGGTACACATAATGCCGACGTCCGGATCAACCATCCGTCGTTCGTCCGTCTGTCTGTCCGCCGTCTGTCCGTCCGTCCGTCCGTAGACACTTGCTATCCGATTCAATTACTCGAATATTTTCTATCGGATCGTGTTCAAATTTTATGTGCATGTTTATGATAACACACTCCTCACCTGTATAGTTTTTGGTATCGATCGGTTGATCGGTTTAGAAATTTTTAACACTTTGCATCCGCACATAGGCATGAGCTATCCGATGCTGTAACCAAAGTATTTTTTGTCCGATTGTTTTCATATCGGATATGTAGGTTTATGATGACACACCCCTCACCTGTATAGTTTACAGTATCGATTAGCTGTATGGTTTTTGGTATCGTTTAGTTAACCCTTTCTGCTCTTGTTTTTAAATAGAATTAATCCAAGCTGTGTTGACTTAAATATTTTTCATCTGATCAGCACCAAATTTGGTACATATGGTCCTCACCCCAAGATACAGATCAGGTTCAAATTTGAGTTTGATCTGGTATATTTTAACAGAGTTATGGCCATTTAAAATTCAAGTAGCTGATAATCTAATTAATGCCTGCAGGCACTGAGCTTGGAGGGGAGATCTTATTACACAGCCAGTGTCTTATTGGAAATGAGTTTTGTTTAGCTTGACATTAGATAAATACCATGGCTCACAGAGTCAAATCTCTTTAGACACATATCACAGTGATATGGGGTTCTCTCCTGTATGGACCAGAACACCTGATCAAACAAATCTCTCAACACTAATAAAATTTCTCTCCTGACTCTCAGACTCTATCACACACAGTGGGCTAGCATCTCTAAAAAATTGTCAAAACCATGATTGATGACTCTCTGGTCCATTCTGTGTTCTGTACAAAATTAATTAACCCTTTTGTTGAAACAGGTTCATGACATTAGAGACTGACTGGTATGGGTTTCTAAATCCAATGACATGCTTTTTATAGACTTTTTGTGTTTATCAGTTCATTAGTTTGGGTAAGATTAAACCCATTCTATCCGATTTTATGACTCAAATATTTCCATTGATTATGTTTATAGTTCTTGGCATAGTTTATGATAACACACCCCTAACCTGCACAGTGAGGGTCATTTGGTTTATTTGCTCAAAAATATTAACATCCTCCACCAATCCTGTTGACACAATGTGTTAACTAAATATTTTTCACTTGATCACTGTTGATCACTATATAAATAATTGCATCCATGTTAATGATGAAACATTCTTCACCTGTATAAATTTTGGTATTGATTGAATGATTTTGATAATATATTAACCGTAACTTCAATTATATTTCCGCTGTTTAGATACATTATATCTTTCCAATGATCAGCTTAGAAGAAAATTAACCCACCCCATTCCATAGTCATACAGTGTGCTATCCAATGTAATGAATCTAATATTTTCAATCTGACCAACCTCATATCCTACCTCTAGCTATCTGAAAATTCTGCATAAAAACATTTTATATCCAATCATTATCAATCATTTTATATCCAGGTCTATACATCCCTCACTTGTATAGTTGTTCAGGTATTGATTAGTTTTTGAATCGGGAACTATTAACTCTTTTGTCCCATCTAAATGATCCCAAGAATTTTTAATATGCAGCTAACACAAAACATAATAAAAAAAATAACAATATTAAAAAAATCATAATTTGTTTTGTCTCACATTCCAGTGTAATAAGCAAATAAATAACTATTTTGTCTTTAACTGCTATGGTGCTTCTCTCTGACTATGGATTGAGCTTAATTAGCTTTATCACTCTATAAGACATATCTGTGTTGAAGTGACTTAATAGGTTGAAATGGAATGCCACATCCGTGTTCCTATTGTGTTTATGTGAGCAAGGTGCCCAATAAGTCTGATTCCACTTGTGACCTTAATAGTAAGGTGTCAATTATTGAAACTTTTGCACTCGTGAAAAGGTTGGTGTAAGGATTTATTAAAATAGCTAATCGGTATCGCCAAGGTATGGGTTAAACATCTGCCGATCGTGATCGGCCTCTCGTTAGTTTTATAGTCATTCATCTTTGTTTATATGAAAACGCAGATTTTTGGGTCCATCTGTCTGAGTATAGCAGTCATAAGTTATAGATATGTCCACACTAGGCGGAATGCCATAAAGTGGTATGCACCGGTGACAGTCCATCTCTTGTTCCATATTAAACTGAACTTAGCGATATAAACTTCTGGCTACTTTACCAGAAATCGACAACGTGTTGATCTGCAACAGTTATGTCACAGTATTCATATTTAATAAAGCATAAAAAAATGAATATACACAGTTTATATAAACGGAAAAATTGCCAATGTAAACCAACACGTCAAATCATGTCATTGAGGAATAGGTAGCCACGTCAAATCACGTCATTGAAGGTTTCGCTAGAAAACTATTTGAGTGTTAAAGAGTTAATGGTGTTACTTTTATATAACCATAATAATTGACGTACTGACCTCCATTGTAATTTAATCCACCAAAAGTAATAAAAGAAATTGCAAGCAAATAACATTTTATCAACAGTACATGCTTTGAAGTGAGATATCCTTTTTTCGGTGATCAAATTTCTGGGCATGTTCCTTGTGGTTACTCGTAACAGTGCCTTCGTAACTTCATGTTAACTGTATATATAGTAAATAACGTTCTGGTTGACTTGATTACTTGACTCTTGGCAGCACATATTTTACGCATGTTGTCAATGAGACCATGCTCCATTCAAAAGTTGTTCTCCAATCAGCGGCCGAATAAATAACTAAAGCTAGCAGCTCTCAGCCAATCATAATGCATGTATCAGCAACAAATATTCAACTTGGATCACATTTTAGATTATTCTGTTTTCAGAGCACATGTATGGACTGTGATACAAGAGGAGCAGATGCACAGGTCTCATGAAATAAGAAAACTGTGGCATGTTCACTCATCCACATGTATGCTCAAATGGTGCTTGGGTGAGAATATACAGATGAAGAAGTCATCTACTGTGATAATATGGGAACAAACATATATGTCATGCACAAAATTAAGCTGATCTCCATCTTTTTTTTTTTTTTTCATTAAATTAGCTGATGTAATGATAGAGGCCACACTTCTCCCTGTGTACAGGAGTGTTCAGACGATTATGTTGCATTTTACGTGGGCGCGTTGCATTGAAATTCACAGACAGACAATAAAAATACGGCATTTAGATGGCTGTGATGCGTTTAAGTCATATCTGTTAATGCACACAATGGAGAGATATTATATTCAACGCAATGCAATCCTCAACACATACCTTATTTGGTAATTAAGTGCCTGCATCATGACGTTTTAGTTATTGGTATTTGACAGGTTTAACATTATCTTTGAATTCACTTATAACAGATAGATTGATTTGCAATATTGCCTTTATTCCAATATTGACATTATCAGCTCTGAATTTATATATAATGCAACAAGCCTGTATGACTATTTTAATGCAGACAAAGGATCATGTCACCATAGTGGACCAATGCAATGCAGTCATCTGAACACTACTTATGTGATGGGAGAAGTTTGTGTAAGAATGGTAGACCAAGGAACTATTCTGATTAGAAGTTGTGCAAGCCTTCAAATACTGTGTCTGTCATTTGCAGAATGAGGTCCCCAGAGGGAGAATTTAGTGAAGCTATCCTGCAATGCAGGCTAGCATAACTAAATTCACCCTCTGGGGACCTCATTCTGCTAAGGCCTCAACTGCTATGGGAGACCTAGGATCAGATTGAAGTTCCCTAGTTGGTGATGTTCACCCAATAGTCACCTTGAATATGCATTTTATCTTCCCCAAATTAGGGGATATAGAAACTGAAAAGAAGGGAAAAAGTAACTAAAACTATGTTAATTTGATACTATAAATACTTCCCAGAAGATGAGGCCTAAGCAGAATGAGGTCACCAGAGGGTGAATTTAGTGATGCTAGCCTGCTGTTGGGGGTAGCATCACTAAATTCACACTCTGGGGACTTCATTCTGCAAATGACAGACACACTGTTTCATGGCTTCAAATTGTGCCTACGACAAAACGCAGCGACGTATATGTTGTGTGTTAGCTTATGCAGTGCTATTTAACACCCATTGTATTGGCCAATCAACCACGTCCTCACAACATCCACAGGTAGCTGGCCATTTCGACGACATTCCAATCAATCACCAAACAATCAGTGATATCTCAATCGAGACGTTTTATCACTGTTGACTGGACAAAGTTCCACCACATACCTCTCGTCTTGCAGATTATATATTTTCTTTACCAATACTCATTGCCAAGTAGTTCCCTTAGGAAATGTTCAGATAATAAGTTCAACACGTGGCAATCTGCTTATTAATATCGGAACATTTTCCGGCAATTAATCGGACTACACTTGTATTATTTGTTTGTCTGTCAGCCAGTCATCTGGTTATATTTTCTGAATGTCCCTCCAGTTGAATAATAGACCATTTAATGTATTCTTTTATAGCTGAAGGGAGAATCCATTCAGAAATGGAATGGTTCAGGATGCTCCATCTCTTCTCGGCGACACTTTAACAATATTTTTTTAAAAGACATGTTTGCATTATTTCTTCTGAATAAAAAAGAAGAAAAAACACTGAACAGACATCTGGTGTTATAAATATATCACTTAAAGGTGTTTTAAAAGATTTATACTTCCAATATATCAAGTTTAATAATGTTGTATTTTGTGCCATTTTAGCATCGTTTATAATGATCCGACAGTAGTAGGCCCTATCTTCACTCATTTGGAACCTCAACATGTCAACAGTGCCACATGGTCATCTTTCCATGTTAAGTTTGGAACCTGTAGTAATAATGTTGAATTTGTGTCGGGTATAAAGATCTGTGGTCATTGTAACGTTAAACTGTTGAGCCTCAGTCCACTTAAACAATACCACATGGTCAGCTTTCACAACAAAAACATTTTCAGTTTTATGTCAGGATATATCCTGGCATGACAAATTGTTATTTGCTTGACAGACTATTTTATCACGGCGTCATTCATTTTCCCTGTTGTGGAAACCCCGAGCACAGAAAGGTGTAAATAATATATTTCTGTTTGGAGGACAAGTTAATAGGTGCTTCTGTCAGTAGGCAATATGCGTTTTCCTAATTTTCAGGCAGGAAATGTTAATATGTTTAGAACATTGCAACATTTTTATTAAAAATCTCTTTCAAAAACAATATTAAGGGAAATATATGAAACAAATGTTTCTCTTGTGTTTTTTAGAGTAATACTGCTAATTGATATTAAATAAAAAGTTTCCTAGAAATATTTTGTTGAAAGTGTTGCCGGAAAGATATTGAGCATCTATAATAATCTTTAACCCTTTTTTTTTTATTAAATACTTGTTGACAAGCAGTTCCCTTAGGAAATGTTCAGATGATAAGTTCAACAAACAACCATCATTTGTTGAAATTATTGTCTGAACATTCCCACCAATAAATAGGAATCATTCTGCAATTGTATCATCTGTTTGTCTGTCTCCCATCTGTTTAGATTTCATGAACATCTCTCAAAATGAATAATAGACCGGTCCAGTATTTACTTTTATAACTGAATGGGAGAATACATTTTGTAAAATAAGGGTTAATATTCATCGTTTATTCCTTTAATTGCTGAATGCAGTTTCTCATTTAGTTCTAATCTATAATAATTCATTCTTAGTGTATAGGAATGCTCTTTCATGACGGGAGCTGCGCTGGTGTAGCATTAACCATTCCATGTCTGGAGCTTCCTGAAATCTTTTTAAAACCCTGTGTCAAATGCATTCTCTTTTATACATTGGCCTAACAATATTAACTTGACCTTGTAAACCAGGCATTATCCCTCCCTATGGGAGAATTAGCATATATAAGAGAATGCATGGCACCGGTTCTTTAATATTGTACCAGCACATCTCCCGTCATGAAAGGGTTAAACATCATGCGTCAGTACATTCTCGTATATATGCAAGTCTCCCACAGGGAGCCTCAGATATATAAGAGGATGCACAGGCTTACAAGGCCATGGTAAATATTGTTAGGCTAATGTATTCTATTATACATGGGAGGCTCCCTATGGAAGACTTGCATATATAAGAGAATGCTATGGCAACAGGGTTTTCGCAAAAATTCAGGAAGCTCCAGTCATGGAAGGGATAAGATAATGGGGAGATTTATATTAAAATAACTTCTACCTTCAATCCTTCACCCGTCAGTCATAATAGACCATAATTCTCAGTACCCCAGGTGGGAAACTATTATCCAGTAATCAAACAGCTATGTTGTATTTCTAAGCGAGGTCCATGCAGCATAATACAGCAATTTTGTTAGATTTCAATGAGACACAAAACGTGCCAATAAAGTCACCATAAAATAATGCCACTACTCATGAGTAATTCAAACTTAGTGCTATGCGGATTTTATCAACAAACTATAGTTCTACGTTTGGCCACGATCTCCCGCCAAACTGATGAAAGATATATATTTTTGACGGACGAAGTTAGGACTAAATATTCAATGTAAAACTCTAATATATATGCATATAGCAGAGAGAGATACTATCGAATCATTCATTTATAGGATTGTTCAGTGTAATGTTCAACACAGATCCTAAAGCTCTTTGTTGAACATATAAGCTGAGCATTTCTACAAATGAATTAATGGGAATTAAGTAACTATGCCCCAATGGGTATACTGTTTTCAAAGATGTTGTCCAGATTATAAGTAAATTTTTATTTTTTATGAAAACTAGTTTGTTTTTCATATAGATTCTATTGTATAAAAACATGTAACATGCTTGATCCCAGGCGTGTTATCTGAAAGAAATATATTTTTATATAGCATTCTCTGCCCATTTATATATTATTTCCTTTCAATCTAACTTTTTTTTATTTATCTTTTTAATTTTTCTTTTCAATGAATTAGACAGATATAGAGAATATGAAATGAGTATTTCTCTCTTCTGAAATTTATGAAATGAGAATTTTCCGTTTTGTCGAACCTTTGGCCAAATGGATAATTCAAGACTAGTTTCATAAATTTCATATGAGAGGAACACAAATTTCATATTCTATTTATCATATGACTTTATTTGATTGTTGTGTGAAATACTACTTTGACATGGCAGAAATTGGTTAAAATAATAGAATTCAGGTCAATGAAGCACATGCCTAGGACGCTTCACGATGTAACAAAGTGAATGCATGCATCCACACATAAGACATAGTTCTGTGGTTCGAGCCTAATTACTGTTTCCCAACAGATGTTATTGGAATTCCATATATGATCAGATGTTCAGATGGTCTTTGGGGAATATTTGCATCAGGACGATTTAGAGCTATAAGAGCCAACTTTCCCAATCGCCATGTCAACAGTCACTAAATTCTCCCAACCTGCAAGTTCGTTGAAGTACAATCCCCAGACATGTTTAATGTGCCACTGATGTTATCAGAATGCGTGTTGAAACAAAACAAAGATGTTTTAATTCAATTTAGCAATCATGGTTTTATATTTCACTTGGAATCAGATTGTGAATGTATTATTCGCCATTTGAACGTAGATTTTAGAGGGCTTTTCGTGTCTGGTTCATTGTCATTCATCATGTGGACATAAAATTTTCAGCTTGTTCGAATATTTTCATTGAACAAAATACAATTTGAACTCTAGTATCGGTAAGCGATTAAATTATTCGTATCATTTCTGACATATTGTTAATGTTATTGTAAGTACGCCCCTTTATGAATGTTGGGAACAGCGTAGACTCGGACAGACGAGAGATTTGTTCATGATCGCTTCTGTGTCAACAAGTGCAGGCGTATTTTTTAATTAGTTCTATTTAGAGGCACATGAATTTGACCTAGAACTTTGCAGCTAATCGCAAAGACGCTTTGAAGAATTGACCAATCAAGTCAAGAGAAGGTGTTATTAGTTACTAGTTACTAACTAATAACACCTGTACAGTAATGCTCTAATTAATCGACTCCTTAACCACAACAGAATTATGGGTAACTTTTCAGGATTTAGTCGGAAATATGGCTTGTTGCCATTCATCGGAAAGCTCTCAGTGAGAGCTTTCCGATGAATGGCAACAAGCCATATTTTCGATTAATTCCTGAAAAATTACCCATAATTCTGCTGTGGTTGTATATTTGTAATAAAAACTTAAAACACATCTTACTGTTGCTTTGTAAATTGTCAATAAGCAATGGGAATGATTTGTATGACATTGTCTCTGTATTGACTTATAGACTATTGTGTTTTTGTTTTACAATGCAGATGTGCCCCTTCAATCCTGTTATGTACAACAATGCTGTCTCCCCAGACAAGTCAGCCAAGTCGCCCCGAAATCACCATCGGGGCGAGTTGTCTCCAGTTGGACTCATTATGGATCAGAGCCAAATTACTTTTGTAATGTATATTTTCCCATTTACATTCTTCTCTCACATCGATTTTATGTGTTTCTTAACTTTTTCCCATTGGGACTGAGACCAATTTTTGGCCCTGTTGTTAACTAAAAAAAATCCTTGAATCTTTTCCGATGAATGGCAACAAGCCATATTTCCGACTAAATCCTGAAAAGTTACCCATAATTCTGCTGTGGTTAAGGAGTCGATTTATCAGAGCATTACAGTAGTTATGAACTACCCAAAGCCCTATAAAAGGCACATGTCATATGATAAAGCAATATATAAATTGTAAATGCAATAGAAATAACATTGTAAAATTGATATGTCACTTATAATTTATAGATTGATAGCTTAATAAACAAAATTCCATGCTATTTAAAGAAACAAACCCTAGAATGAAAATATAATTGTAAATATTAATAATTGCAAACATTTTGCCTTTGACAAATATAGGACTGGCCATGATGTCTTCCTGTTTGTCCCAGCAGCATACAACTCAATAATTAAAGTTGGTTTAATACCAGCAGACTCAGGCCTCAAAATTCTCGCTTTTTAGCTCACCTGAGACAAAGTCTCCGGTGGAGCTATAGTCATCACTCCTTGTCCGTCCGTCCATCCATCAAGAATCGTCTTCTTCTCCAAAACCATAAGAACGAATGGGTTCATATTTGGTGTGGATGTTCCCTTGGTGACTCACATTCAGATTTGTTAAAATGAGATCACCGAGTCAAATAGTTGCAAAGCCAGGACCATAACTCTTTCCCTCCATAGTAATTCTTAAAGCAATTTCTTCTCAAGAACCACCAGGCCTATTTAGCTTACATTTGGTATGAAGGATCCTAGGATGATTGGGATTCAGAATTGTTCAAATTGGCACTGGGTCAAATTAGGTGCACAGCCAGTGACATAACTCTTAAAAAAGATTTTTTTTAGATTGAAATCCTTGCTCAATTAAAAAAAATCAAAATGAAAACAAAAATGGAAATATATAATTATACCGCAGGATTGTAACACAACAAAGACAGGTTTGCCAGATTGACTACCTTTAATGAACTGTTACTGAAACAGGTAATCGCTAAATTATTGGTAGGGCGTTCACTGTTCAGTTATCAAAATCTTGCTTTGAGTCTCTTCCTGTTTTGGCCCACCATGCACCATGCCAAAAACATATATCAAGTTGAGCCTGTTGGAACATGCTGTCCTTAAAGGTTCTGAAATGAGACACTAGACAACCTCGTTAATGATGTCTTCTGAATCATGGACTTGCAAATTCCCAAAGTAAAAAAAATTAGAAAGGGGAATGGGCGGTTGGGTTTCAAACAAGACCTACTTACTCAGATTTTCAAATATTGCGAAAAGGCCTTGGCCCTGTAACAACTTGGTTACGTCTGTTTGACAAAATAGTTACACTCTCTTTACTTGCTGAATATGATAAGCATCATGGTTATAAGCCACCTTGATGCTACTGCGGTTTCGCGGTAACATTGTGAATTAGTTACTGGGTAGATGTTGCGAGATTAACTCTGATTAATGTTCGTATAATACTGCCCGCTAATCCTACCAATGGAATTTGTGTATCGACCCGTGTGTTTCATCAGACCTATATTTAATGACTTACTCAATCGGGCATGTGATCTTGCATTGATTCTTGCATAGGGAGCCTCGCATACAAAGAGAATGCATTGGCTTTCAAAGTCAGGGAAATATTGTTCGGCCAATGTATACTCATATATGCGAGGCTCCCTTTTGGAGACTTGCATATATAAGAGAATGCATTTGCACAGGGTTTTCGCAAAATTTCAGGAAGCTCCAGTCATGGAAGGGTTAGTTTACCCACATATCTTTGTTTTATTTGCAAAGTCTTGATTTATATTCTTATGCTTATATACTCATAACAGTGGGGCACAGATGTTTTTCATCAATTGAACATGGGGTGGGGGTTTTATTGCCTGTCTGAGTTGGTAGTCTGGCATCAAATAATGTCCTGTTCTCGCAGATATGCCCACAGGGGTTGGGTGGGGGGATTGCAGATTTGTTCACTGAGATGTAATTTTTTTCCCCAAAACCAATTACACATACTAAAATAATAGACCATTTATCAAGAGAAGGAGGCTCCTAGTTTTAATATTTACCCAATATTTATTATTTTATAACAAGATATCATTGGGTGGGTCCAGCTTCTGACGAGGAAAAAATTGTTTGGATAAGCTTCATTGAGCTTACATGATTGGTGTGGTTATTTAATGTAAACCTTTCAGACCCTTTGCCTGTTTTATCCTACTGTTTTAACATTTAAATTTGAGTATGAACTACCTGTAGTCTCAGTTCCTCATAATATACACTTTTCAGATTTAAAAATTTAAAAAATCTGCTGATATATGTTATTGTAATACAATTTGTTGTCATCCAAAAGATGTACACATATGGTGCACATAATGTCAACATCTGAATCTATTACCAGTATCAGGTTTGCTCAAATGGGATTGGTTATTCAAGATGGGGCAGACATTGCCGATTTAATACTCTGCACTCAAATTAATTGAATTAAGAATGTGTATGTATGTCAATATGAACACTTTAATTTCTAAGCTGAGTGTATAGTACTAACTACTTATTTTGAAGTAAATTTGACAAGTACTGATTCTTGTAGTCTTCAGAGTCTCCGTCTTCAGTCAGGTGAGCGACTCCACAGTCGTTGACTGTCTTGTATATCTAAATTTTTTCTATAAACACTTATATTGAAATATGCACTACATGTATGCTTGCTATTTTTACCCAGGTTGTATGTTTTCCTTTGAAACAGTTTTATTTTTGGGTGTTGAAAAAATAATTGTGAGTCAAGGCCATATGTATGAAAAGATAAATACATGTAGTTTTAGATCAGAATTCTTGTACAAGCTTTTTCTGGTCATTTAACACTTCCATGACTGGAGCTTCCTGAAATTTTTCGAAAAATGCAAATTGTTGCATTCTCTTATATATGCAAGCCTCGCATATATAAGAGAATACATTCATTGGCCTAATAATATTTACCTTGACCTTATAAGCCAGTGCATTCTCTTATATATGTGAGGCTCCATACGGGAAACTCGCATATATAAGAGAATGCACATGGACAGGATATTTAATGCTGCACTAGCGCAGCTCCCATCAAGAATGGGTTATCCCTTCCATGACAAGCTTCCTGAAATTTTTCGAAAAACCCGTGCCAATGCATACTCTTATCTATGCGAGTCTCCTACAGGGAGCCTCCCATGTATAAGAGAATACATTGGCATAATATATGTACCTTTATCTTGTAAGCCAATGAATTCTCTTATATTTGCGAGGCTCCCTTTGGGAGACTTGCATACCGTATATAAGGGAATGCACTGGCACAGGATATTTAATGCTGCACCAGCGTAGCTCCCGTCATGAAAGGTTAAATATTTGATAGTTTTTTGTTTCACATTTGTGAGTGGAGGCCTTCTGTCTGAAAGCACATAATGTTAATTTTGATAGATGTCACTTCTTACACAAAGTTATTCTGGTTATTTAAATATTTAAAGTGACATTGACAAATTATCTTATAAATAGTCGACAACTTCCAAAGCTCTTGGTTGACAGAGAAGGTAGTAATTTTCCTTATGAAGCTTTCCGTTGTTATACAACTCTGAGATATGTTGGTTGACACTAGAAATCATTTTATCATTTTTGGTTTTTAACACGTTTTCCCTCAATAAGTAATAATAAGCCATATTTGGCTTTTTCATTATACAATAGAGACAAAAGTAGTAATTATCCTTGATAGGCGTTCCATCATCACACAACTTTGAGATTTGTTGTTTACACTGTAGATTTAATGAAATATCCCTTCTTTATCACTTTAGGTAAACTATTTTTGTAAAATTTGCTTTATAATGCATCTCGCCTCGAGAAATAAGCTATCTATAGCAGCAATGTTTCTATAAAGATGATGTCGATATCTGTGGTTTTTATTCTTGAATTAATTTTTAACCCTTTCATGAACGGGAACTTTGTTGGTGCAGCATTACATATCCTGTGCCATAGCATTCTCCTATACATGCGAGTCTCACGTTGGGAGTCTCGCATTTATAAGAGAATGAACTGGCTTGCAAGGTCAAGGTAAATATTGTTAGACCAATGTATTCTCTTATATATGCAAGGCTCCTGTGGGAGACTCGCATATATAAGAGAATGCATTGGCACAGGGTTTTGCAAAATTTAGGAAGCTCCAGTCATGGAAGGGTTTTAACAATTTCTTTACTAAATATTCATTTACGTGTATATGTGTCGTCTGTTTGTCATCTGCATATATTTCCTGAACACCCCTCCAGATGAATAATATACCATTCCAATGGATTATCACATGACAGTCATTCGCACAAGGATACTACTGGAGTATTTTATTATTAGTGCTCTCGTGTGATAATCGCTAACTTGTCCTAGGATCAGTGCATTTATATCACATGTTCTGTTTAGGATAAAATCAAAACAGCATTAATTAATTTCTCCTATGAAGATGTATAAGTGAAATTTCCATCCATTGCATTAAATCAGAATAATTTCTTTAGTTTATGTTTCACTGAATTCATAATATTTATAATCTAGCATAATGTTTGCTTGTTTTTGTCTATTTTCATATTATTTTGTTTGAAACTTAAATGTGCTGTTTGATAGTGTATTCCACACAGCTGTATGATTGTCTTCATTTTAAAAAGCCAACGATAGTCTTGCATAATTTCGTTTTTAGTATTCCCATTCGGTTCCAATTTCTCTATTAAAGGCACGGGCGGCGTTCGTTGCAGAAATATTCATATTTGTTCAAATCGCCATCAACAGAAGGAATATTAAAATATATATAGTTTTGTTCATATGCCAAACATAATCAGCGCGTAAATAGTATAAACGAATTTGTACGTAAACAAGAGCCTGCTCATGTTACAGAAGTTTTGCTTCTGTTTACATAACACAGCGCAATTCTATTGGTTAATCACACACAAATGATATAAACGCTCTTTATTATTTCCATATCAGGAAAACAATAACAAATAAGGCTCTTTATGTTTACCATATCCGGATCTAAACAAAAGTCAGGTTCTGTAACGTTTTTTGCTTTTGTTTACATAACAAAGGAAAAACATTTGACAATAACATACTGTTTATGCCATATTTCTGATTGGTATAAGAACACACTCTGTCTATATTTTACTATTATTTCTGTTTATGGCGTTTTTTGACGGAGGTGAATATTTGAACAGCATACCCACCACCAACGCTGCCCGTATCTTTAATAGGATTGCCACGCAACCATTGGTCATGTTGGATACTATGCAAAATTTCATTGGTTAGTGATGTAACAGTTCATTACCAGACAGAATACAGTCTCTTTCGAAATGATAATTACATACACAGCTTCATGGGTGGTTATATTTCAATTGTGAGGTCATAGGTTAATGGCGTTAACAATTTCCCCATGCATAGCCTGGCAAATTTTTTTTTTTAAATATAGAATGCATAGAATGCGATAAAATTACTCATCGCAATCTAGGTGACATTATCAGAGTTTATATCAGCCGACGATAGTTAATACTGATTACTTGTTCACATCGCTTTTTTTTATATCTACTGCTAAATACTACAATTATTGCAAAGTTTTATATACCAGGCATGCGCTCCTTATTTGGAAACAATTTGTTACCTCACCTTTGGGAATGCCCCATTCCCTTCCCAGAAATAGTATCTGAATTGGAATTCTTGAGACGTAAAATTGAAAGATTGTCATCGGTTTTTGGTTGGTACACAGACAGGTTTGGTAAATCATATTTAAAGCTATAATAGTGAACTGCATGTATATCTATTTTAGTTAAAGATGACTATTTTCTGTTGTGTAATTAAATTTGACACCTGTTGAGTTAAAGATATATTCTGGATGTATTCGGGTGCGTGAAACTGATAAGTTAGTAGTATTCAGGCGCCTTGCCAAATGGAGCACTTTGAGCTTTGATGAGTGGGTTCCTCGACTTGATTCAAATATTTTTTATCCCTGTAGCCAAAGAAATAGTAATTTAGGGGTGTTTAATCAGATAATGCATCTTTAATACTGATTGTTTTGTGAATTGAGTTGTCCCATCAAATAGCTATATATAGCTATTGCAGCTATAAATAGAATTTACCAAACCTGACAAAAACATGGCCTGAAGACCATGTTTCTTTCTTTGAACATGTCAAACATATATTAAGGTAAATTATTCAATATTTACTCATAAATAATGAGATTAATTTGAATTCTCTCTTTTTCAGAAGCTAACACATATGAATATAGTTATTTAACATACAATAGTTTGAACTGTATCGGTGTTTGTTGACACAATTATCAACAAGATGGTACAGGATCGTACAGTACACCATTGAATACAAATTATTAATTTCCATGTTTCAACCAAGTCCAGTCTTCAAAATATTTTCACATAAAAAAGAAGAAAACCTAGACTCATTTAAAGATACGAGCGGCCTTCATGGTGGGTATAGATTTTAAAATAGTCTGATCGGCTAAAACAGAAAGAATATTATATAATAGACACATGTTGTCCTTATACCAATTATAAATATCACGTACATTGCATGTTATTTGTATGCTTTGTTATGTAAACAGACATAAAAAAAAATGTTTATAGACAAATATTCGTGGAAGGCGAAGATAAAAATATTGGCACCATCAACAATCGCATTCAAATCACACCAAATTTTATTTTAATTGCCCATTCTACCAGACTCAACTTCAAGATTGAGAAATGATCAGACAGAAAACGTATACATAATAATTATAATTGTTCTTGCAAAGAGATGAATATTGCTCAATCCAGTTAGTATTTTCTCCTAACCTATATATAGTAATACATACAAAATAAGGAATTTACTGATATTATTGTGTTGTAGATGTACCAAATTAGGGGTTTTACAACCGACATATAATCCACTCAAATCTAACTAAGGAAATGACGCAATATCGTGACTGCTTATAAACAAGTCACTGCGCTTTTTGCGAGAAACTAAACAACCCTCAACCTGCATTTTCTATGACACAAAGCATGTTTTATGAACAATTTCACATTCATATCATAATTATGCTAACCTTGAGGAAATTATCATAATTTTATAAATGTTATTTCTGAATTATAACCTACAACGAAAGCCGTCCGCACATGTTTGAATCTTAAATTATACTTAGGCCTTGATTACATGCACACACTATCATTCATTTAGCTATTCGGATATCAATTTAGTGTCAACTGGATTATGGGATTTTACACAATAGTTAAAGGGGTACTGTACGCCATTTTCAATAAATTCCCGGTGATAACAACGATCTAATATCGATAATATATAGAAAACTAAGTAATTTGAGTCGAAGATGTATTCTGTAAACGTTCAGATTAATAGGTTATCTTAAAATCAAAGTTAATTATTTGATATAAATTTAATTTATGGCTGGAGCCATAAATTAAATTACGAATTGCCGTGTACAAGACGTAATCAAAATAATTCACAGATAGTGGATTGTGCAACGCGTGGCACACACCATCGTGTAAAAAAATTTGCTGATACGGGGCGTAAACTCAAGCCACTCACTGACTAGTGACTATACAATGACCTAAATGAGTATATGGTACCAGTATGCATATAATATAACATTTATTATTTATTTGATACATTTGCTTGAAAACTAGCCAAAAATTATTCGATAACGACATTTTCGCATTCCGGCTAATCTACCATCCATAACATTACTTCGTACTCAATAGACTTTCAAATGAAAGTGTCAATGACACTGCAGCTCAACTTGGAAAGGGAATAATTTAATGTATTACAGTCAATGGAGTGATTAGGAATGTGGATAGTTGAATGACTAATGCTAGTTTATCAACATGAAGAGATATATATATATAAAAGTAAAATCTAAGATGCTTGCTGGCAGCTATGTTTTCCAATAAAATTCAATAAAAAGGAGTGTAAAAAATGAGCAGTAAAGGATTTAGTCATACACAGAGTAAAATCCAAGATGGCAGCTGGCGGCCATGTTTTTTGTCCGAATGACCCCAAAATGACTCTTTACCATCTACATTCCAATTTCAACAGCCATGAAAAATTTCATGATGATCAGACTAAAGGTACGACCTGTAGCCCGTGCTAAAGGATTTAGTCATACAAAGAATAAAATCCAAGATGGCTGCTGGTGGCCATGATTTATGGCCGAATGACCCCAAAATAACTCGTTCCCATCTACATGTCATTATTAACATCCATGACAAATTTTATGATTATCCAACTAAAGGTACGACCTGTAGCTTAAAGGATTTAGTCATACAAAGAGTAAAATCCAATATGGCTGCTGGCGGCCATGTTTTTTGTCCGAATGACCCCAAAATGACTCTTTCCCATTCCCATCTACATTCCAATTTCAACGGCCATGAAAAATTTCATGATGATCAGACTAAAGGTACGACCTGTAGCCTGTGCTAAAGGATCTAGTCATACAAAGAGTAAAATCCAAGATGGCTGCTGGCGGCCATGTTTTTTGGCCGAATGACCTCAAAATGACTCGTTCCCATCTACATGTCATTGTTAACATTCATGACAAATTTTATGATGATCAGACTAAAGGTATGACCTGTAGCCCGTGCTAAAGGATTTAGTCATACAAAGAGTAAAATCCAAGATGGCTGCTGGCGGCCATGTTTTTCAGGCGTATGACCCCAAAATGACTCGTTCCCATCTACATGTCATTGTTAACATCCATGACAAATTTTATGATGATAAGACTAAAGGTACGACCTGTAGCCGTGCTAAAGAATTTAGTCATACAAAGAGTAAAATCCAAGATGGCTGCTGGTGGCCATGTTTTTTAGCCGAATGACCTCAAAATGACTCGTTCCCATCTACATGTCAATATTAACATCCATGACAAATTTCATGATGATCAGACGAACAGTACGACCTGTGGCCCGTGCTAATGGAATTAAATTTTGAAATCCTAGATGGCCGCTGGCGCCCATGTTTTTGTCCGAATGACCCCAAAATGAGTCATTCCCATCTAGATTCCAATTTCAACAGCCATGACAAATTTCATGATGATCAAACTAAAGGTACGACCTGTAGCCCGTGCTAAAGGATTTAGTCATACAAAGAGTAAAATCCAAGATGGCTGCTGGCGGCCATGTTTTTTGCCCGAATGACCCAAAAATGACTTGTTCTCATCTACATGTCTTTGTTAACATCCATGACAAATTTTATGATGATCCGACCAAAGGTACGACCTGTAGCCCGTGTCAAAGGATTTAGTCATGCAAAGAGTAAAATCTAAGATGGCTGCCGGTGGCCATGTTTTTTGGCAGAATGACCCCAAAATTACTCGTTCCCATCTACATGTCAATATTAACATCCATGACAAATTTCATGACAATAAGACGAACAGTATGGCCTGTAGCCCGTGCTAATGGATTGAATTTTGAAATCCAAGATGGCCACTGGCGGCCATGTTTTTTATCTGAATGACCCCAAAATGACTCGTTCCCATCTACATGTCAATGTCAACATCCATGACAAATTTCATAATAATCGGACCAAAGGTACGAACTGTAGCCCGTGCTAAAGGAAATTGTTGACGAATCACGCACACACACACATTCACGACGGATACCAAGCCATGGCAATAGCTCAAACTTTACAAAGTAAAGTTGAGCTAATAATGGAAATCTGGTTACCTTATTCTATGATTCAGAGACTATAGAAACCAACAGCAATATTTGAGTACAGTATACCTTTAACCAGCGAAATGCAACATAATTTCAATTAAATCCATAGAATTCGCCGAAGACACATATTTTGCCATTGCCGCTTGATTTGCGCATGTCACACATCATCTGCAAATACCTTTATACATATATGATATGTTATTTCACATGCTATACACATTACCGGTATATATCTTATATCCAGAGAGCTCCGAGTTCAAAGGGTAATTAATATAGGATCCTGTGGATCCAACAAAACCATTACATGAGCCAATTTTCAGCTTCCCAGGCAAAAAAAATCAGGATAATTAATTGCTATGAACAACATATCTAACACGTCGACATCATAAGGCTCCCAAAATAACATCCTTACAATTAACATTGACTACCAGACAGAAGCTGCAGAGCAGGGGGGGGGGGGGGGGGGGGGGCATGCAGGGGGTCCAGCCTCCCCTCTGTGTTGTCATTGACCGATGCCTGCATAAATGCATCTATATTTGGGAAAATCACCCTTCTGAAGGTCATGCCCCCTTCTTCTTCATTGCTAATAGGCAAGATATAAAATATAAATTTTGACGGACAGAAGACATGAATTGACAGGCTGAAATTGAGTCTGTCATGATGACATGCAATGATAATGAGAATATCATAAGTTATTGAAGTCATGTTCCAGTCTGCACTTTTTCTGGATTAGATCAAACCTGAGTTTAGTGTGCCTGAGCAGGCTAGCATAATTCCATTCACCTTGTGGGGACCTCATTCTGCTTAGGCCTTATCTTCTCTGGAAAGAATCTTTATAATCAAATTCAAATAAACAAGTTTTTAGCTATTGCCATGGGTTGGCATCTGTCCATCCGTCAACAATTTCCTTTGGCACACCCTACAGGCCACATCCCTCATCCAATCATCACCAAACTTAATATGAACCCTTGGGGTGACTATTTTTTTCAAATTCTATTAAAAACATGGCCACCGGAAGCCATCTTGGATTTTACTCTTTTCATGACTAAATCCTTTAGAAAACCCTTCAGCCACATCACTGATCCGATCGTCACCAAACTACATATGGATATTTGGTGTGACCTCTAGATGTGTGTTTACATATTTTTTTCGACTTTTGTTAAAAAACATGGTCGCCATCTTGAATTTCACATTTGAATCAATTAGCACAACCTGCCGCTCACAATTATTGGCAAAATGATTTGAAGATCACCTCTAAATGGGAGCTATATTCGATCACAAATATACTCTGCATTACTAAATTCTTCGGCATTCCCCAGAGCCAACATTTTTATCCAATTTATCCCAACTTCATATGGGCTCTTCGGGTTGACCTCTGGTATTTTTCGCATTCCTTATCGCTCCATTCACTGTAATGTATGACATTATCCCCTCTCCAAGTTGAGCTATGGTGTCATTGACACTTTCATTTAGTTACTTTATAAACTTTCTTTTTCTTTTTTAATGGGTGCATATCCCAATGGGTGCACATCTGCAAACTTGAATCTTAGTATAGTTCTCCCATAGCAGATGAGGTCATGCAGAATGAGGTCCCCAGAGGATGAATTTGGTAATGCTAGCCCGCTGTGCATCACTAAATTCACCTTCTGGTGACCTCAATCAGCAAATATCTGGTACCATATTTTTAGGCCTGCACTCATGTGTCACACACTGAGAGCTTTCCAATGAATGCCAACAAGCCATATTTCCGACTAAATCCTGAAAAATTACCCATAATTCTGCTGTGGTTAAGGAGTCGATTATTTAGAGCATTACTATATCTTGTGATATGACCAGAATGGTAATTTTTCAGGATTTCGTCGGAAATATGGCTTGTTGCCATTCATCGGAAAGCTCTCACTGAGAGCTTTCCAATGAATGGCAACAAGCCATATTTCCGACTAAATCCTGAAAAATTACCCATAATTCTGCTGTGGTTAAGGAGTCGATTATTTAAAGCATTACTGTATCTTGCGATATGACCAGAATGGTAATTTTTCAGGATTTTGTCGGAAATATGGCTTGTTGCCAACAAGCCATATTTCCGACTAAATCCTGAAAAATTACCCATAATTCAGCTGTGGTTAACTCTTTCAGTGCCAGGCTTATTTTGTAGGTTTAGTGCCAGGGAATCTTACGTTTTTCATGGGCATCAAAATTATTACTATGAATACTTGGTGATAGTTTTGAGTAATAACATGCCCCTAAGGACTTATCCAGTTTGTTTTTAAATTCGCTATAGCATGCTTAAGCATACCCAAAAAAAATTCAACCCACAATTTTTTATTTTTTTTAGGGCCGATTTCATTGGCCCTGGCACTCTACAGACCGTAAATTAGGGGCGATGAGATCGGCCCCTGGCACTGAAAGAGTTAAGGAGTAGATTATTTAGAGCATTACTGTATAGTGAAGTTATAAGAAAATAAACGAAAAACAATGGAATCCTCACAAAAATCTGAAACCTGTTATGTTCGACAAGTCAAAGCTGCAGTTTTCAACAAATTCTTTTGTTGCCATGTGACTTTCAGTATGACAACTCTGGCTGTTGGGTTTTCACACAAAAATATTTCTCTTTTAGGCAGATTATGTGTCAATTTTTGTATTATGCATGTTTCTATTAAATACACTGTCCTGAAAAATAACCCATATATTGTGAACAGAATTATATACAGGTTTCATTGTTGGGGTAGGCCCCTGAAAATATTGGTTATTCATTCTGTTTTTCAATTCGACTCAATAGTCAAATCGAATTTGAATCAAGAATAGTAATTTTGAATACTTCAAAACAGTCCGACTAACACAAACATAATGCAATTGTCGGTGACATTTTATTCGCAATTATACTGCAAAGTGTAAAAAGTAGATACACTCTTAACAATATTCCCTCAAAATCTACCATTTTAAGTTAACTGTTCTAACCCCTCTTTTTTTTTTGCGACCTTGAATATAATTTATTCCGAGGAAATTCAGTCAGAAATGGAAAGATACTTCATGCACAATTATGTTGAATAGTAAGTCACATGACTGCCCATACACAATTATGTGTATTATTTTTTAGTTTTTAGCTCACCTGAGACGAAGTCTCCGGTGGAGCTATAGTCATCACTCCTCGTCCTGCTGTCCGTCCGTCAAGAATCATCTCCTCCAGAACCATAAGACCGAATGGGTTCATATTTGGTGTGGATGTTCCCTAGGTGAATCACCTTGCCTTGCGGAATAGTGTCATTAAATTAACCTTTTGGGGACCTCATTCTGCAAATGTCAGACACACTAAATTCAGGCTTGGCGGTTTCATATTAGTTCTTAACCACCACTTATCCAGATGAAATCATACACTGATTTTTCAAAGAAAAATAGGGGGGTATATATTGGATTGAATTTGTCTTCTGTCTGTCAGGCTTCCATCCGTCTGTCTGGCTTCCATCCGTCTGCCTGTTGGGATGTCTATCCATCCGTCTATCAACAATTCTTTTTTTCTCCATATTAAAGACCGAATGTGTTTATATATTTCAGTGTGCATGTTCCCTAGGTGTCTCACAATCAGATTTGTTCAAATAAGTTCATCAGATCAAACAGGTGCGAAGCCAGGGCCATAACTCTTTCCCTCCATAGTAATTCTTAAAAAAAAAATATCTCAAGAACCATTGGGGCCTATATAGCTTATATAGCTTATATTTGGTATGGAGGGGCCTTGGGTGACCGGGGTTCAGATTTGTTCAAATGGGGTCATTTTTAGGAAATGAGATCCCCAGAGGGTGAATTCGGTGATGCTAGTCCACCTTGTCAAATAGTGTTTTTAAATTCACCTGCAAAGGTCAGACACACCAAATACAGACTTGGCTGTTCCAATATTATTTTCTTAACCACCACTTATCCAGGTGAAATCATACCCTGATTTTTCAAAGAAAAATTGGGGGTGTATTGGATATTGGGGGGTATATTGATATCACTAGATGAATCGATCTCATAGATGGAGATTCACATTTGTTCTAATAGGGGCAGAGATAAGAGATTTAACTCTCTATGCTGTTTGGTACTGCCGTACTGGTATAATAATATTGATTTCTAGGCAGCCTGGGTGGGGGCAATGTTTGAGGCAATGGGGAGGGAGTGTAGAGGGGTGGATATTTGACCACCTACTTTGATCAAAATTTAAACAGTTGAAAATGTCATGCCTGATACTACATTAGTTGTAGATTAGATGTTCACACCAAAAATAGGTTAGAATTGTTCTCATATTTTGGTTTGATTTTCCAACATGTATGTTTTTAAACCATCATTCCATATGTTCCTACTTCAGGTTAAACTGTTGGACCGAATTGGCCACAAATTTTAACTTGTTGGTAATTTTCAAACGTTTGAGAGCTTGAAGTACTGGTACCAGTCGTAAAATTCAACCTAAGAGGGATGTACATGTTTAGAACTACTTGTCTTACAGTCTGGTGAGCGACCCACAGTCATTGACTATCTTGTTATTTACCACGCAAGAAAATTGACGAAATGGTATTTTTCCAAATTGTTTGTTATATTTTGAAGAAATAACGCCCTTAATTGCTGATCAACCATTCACAAAAAAACACCCCCATGTACGTGGTATCGCCAAGCCCGAGGGTATCACCAAACCAGACTGCGGTTTTGATAAATGAACATATCTTCTATATATCTCCCAGTTAAATGGTGATATCCACTATTCAAAACATAATTTCGCAAAGCGGAATATTCCCTCAATGGGATAGCGACCATAGCTTGCTCTCACCCGATAAATTTAATAGAAATTCTGACTCATTTATCCCCACCCTAAAGATGATCCATATGCAGGCTTGTCCGAATGATAATTAGAATATTTTCAAGCAGAAACGGTCAAAATGTGAAGTATATCATCAGCATCTTTGACATCCCAGATATGGTTTGGCGACATCTCGATCTGCGGCTTTGATACCCAAAATTATTGTGAGTACCCACACTTGGACGCAGATAGTATTTTTGCGAACCGCTCTGCAGGCTAGACAATTTTATGGTTAAATAAACACATATTTTTCTATTGATACACGCATTATCCGCCATCTATGGCTGATAATTATGTTTCAAACGAACTACCTAACATAAAAAAGTATCTACTATTTATGATAAAATCGTAAATGAGTCGGAATTTCTATTAAATTTATCGGGGTGAGAGCAAGCTATGGTAGCTATCCCATTCAGGGAACATTGCGCTTTGGAAAATTATGATTTGAATAGTGGATATCACCATTTAACTGGGAAATATATAGATTCAACTGAGGGAAGATATGTTCATTTATCAAAACTGCATGGTCTTGTTTGGTGATACCCTCATGTTTGGCGATACCACATACACGGTGGTGAAAATGTGATGTGTTTTATTTTAAAATAGATATTTCATACATACAGACGAAACATATCTTAACCAAGATTGTGAAATATTTGATTCGCATTTTGAATTTTTCAAGAGCTATTAGATTCGAAATTTGATTATTAACCCAGTATTCACAGGGGCCTATGTTGGGGTTTGGACATGTGAATGAATCTTGAATGAAATGTACGTAGACATAACCTATTGAAAAAGTTTGCACTGCAAATATTTGGTATTTGCATAAAATCAAATTTTAGTCGAGGAGACTTTAAATCTGTTGTACATTCTTGTTTGACCATTTGAACGGTTTGAGACTTGTTTTTAAGAATGATTAGTATTTTTATCATATTTGTTTTCAATTAAAAGTTGAACTTTCTTCAGTTTTGTGTCTGCAAACCTGACATTTTTGTCAGATGTCCACATGTGCAAATTAAACTATACTGTTAAAAAAAGTTAAGCACCCCACAAATGGGTTCATATTTGGTGTTGATGGTCCCTGGGTGACTCAGATTCAGATTTTCAGATATATTTTCTTTAAATAATTAAAAAGATTTTTTTTTTTAAAGTTAATAAAATTTGAAAAACTAACACCGTTATAACTCTGCCAAGTGTACACCGAGTCACCACCACACCAAATTTTGTTTAACTCGGTCCAAAATATTGTGTTATGTACTGGAGCGACATTAAACCCAATTCCCCAATTCCATCCCATGCCTTTGGACTACTTAGCTATTGATAAGTGTATATTATTTTCTGATGTCTCTTATGTCAATGTGCAGATAAAGAAAGCTATGGTACATAATTAAAAAAAAAGTTTCAACAATACACATCACATGATATTAACAGTAGACTAGAACATATGTGCTGCATTGCACAGCTGAGTATATCACTCTACAGATGGTCTGAGGTCATTATAAATGTTATAAGTTTAATAGAGATGCCAGCCTTCAACATAAACAATGCCTGTGATTTGTTGACAGCTATTCTATATAATTGATATTAATGGGTCAGCAGTGATGTGTCTTATCTTGATGGCTGTTGTTGGTAGAATTTGATACATTATCATTGTAAATTTAAATTGGACTCTCTTAACCCAATTATTCCATGTCCAGGTCACCTTTTTCACATTTAACTCAAGGCTGTGGTGGTGCAGCATTACAGATCATCTACCAGTGCATTCTCTTATATCAATGCGAGTGACCCATAAATTCCAATAATTTGTGTTATGTACATTTGTCTATAATAGTACATAACAGTATACTCTATAATTCAACATCAAAAGTCTAATGTACTCTATAATTGAGCATCAAAACTCTAATTTATGATTCCGATCATAGTAATTTACTATCGCCAAGGGATGGGTTAACGTCTGCCGATCGTGATCGGCCTCTCGTTTTATTATTTAAAAAAAAATTGTTTTTTTAATTTAACTTTTTTTTTTTAGATACACCACATCACATCCTACCCCACCCCAATCTCTGTCCCTCCCATCCACACTATAGCCAGTTCCCTTCCCTGCACATTAAATATCTTCTTTTGACTATAGGTGTAGTTGTACATGCTATTTGACATTCCAATGTGTAGATATCACTTTACTCTACGGCTGACACATTATAAACTAACTAGAGTATTTCCGGTCAAAATGACGGGTATATAAATGGTCTTCGTTACTTTCTGGTATCCGCGGTCATGAACACATTATAGCAATGGTTTGGTCATGCTTTTCTTTCACCGGAGGCGCGTTGGAACACTTTATTGAACTAAAACTGTATTTTTGTTTTACCCCCACCTTACCCACATATATGCATGCACATTTAGAACGCAACAAAATTAACATATTAATTTATTACTGTATTTACTAACTGAAACAGACTCCATTTGGGAGCGTTTATTCAGCGATGGAGGTGGTGCCTGTGGCCCTTTGTGCGCTATGAGCCTATGGCTCGGGAACACTTTATTTCACTGAAAAAACTGTATATTCTACCTCCACCCACATATATGCATGCACATTTTTAGAATGCATCAACATCAACTTATATTACTTTATTACTATATTAGAGTAACCGAACAGAGCCTTTATTCAGCGACGGTGGTCTTCAGCCCCTCTGTGCGCTTCGCGCACATGCATTATGATCTTGAACAGGCTCCCTTCTGGAGCTTTAATCAGCAGGCAGCGTACCGGTATATATAGGGACACATGCCCCTGCACTGCGGCCCATTTGCGCACTTCGCACCCATTTTTATATTGTATAAAACGTTATTTATACTTATCAATCAGTCCGAAATCGCACAATCATCCAGTGCGCATCGATAAATGCTAAAAAATAATAGCGTGACGGCACTTAAAATGGTAAGTATTTGCTTAAAAATCCAAATTATTCTTTCAAAATTGAATTGTAGTGTGTTTTGAATTTGATTTGTAGCGCCCACGGATGATTGAACAATCAGGAGTTTATCACTTCATGTTCGACATTTTACCGTAACCTTCGGCGATAAAGTTTAGACCAGAAATGGGACATTCCAATGGGCAAGCCATAGTTTTCTGGTAAGCTTGTTATCTTCGGGACACGAAAATGCAAACGTATACACGAAAAATCTGAACAGGTGTACAGGTGGCACATTAAAAGACAAGGTAACGATGGCTCAGTTCGAAAACGAGCAAAAATGTTATGCTCCAGTGCGCACCCACGATAAATAATTTCGATATTGTAGATAATTCATCGATAATTTAGTAGAGTAGCAGCACTACGGCCGGTTTGTGTCCACACGTAGTTCTTTGACTTTAAGATCAAAGGATCAAAGGTATGGCTGTGGAAGTACAGGTAGATATGGCCTCATATTATACACCTGCAGTACAGTCTGATATCCTTCCACGCTATGACATCATTCTACTGGACATGGCCTCAAAGGTATTGTTGTGGAAGTACATGGAAATTCAGGTAGATATGACATCAAAGGTATTGCTGTGGAAGTATATGGAAGTACAGGTAGATATGACCTTATTGCATCATTCTACTGGATTACTGGATGACACGGCCATAACATGTACGTATACGTAATAGGTGTATTACGTTATTATTATTATTATATCTTTATATATGACACTAGAAGGTGACCCGACTTCGTCCGGGCTTTGACCTTGAATTGTCTATTTTGAAGGCCAAGGTCAAGTGGGGTCACGATTTGACCCGTCCAAAACACAGTGCCCGAACAAAAGTACCCGACAAAAGTACCCGTCGAAATTCATCCGGTTTTACCCGATTTGACCTTGAATTGACCATTTCGAAGGTCAAGGTCAGGTGGACCAACACCCCAAAAATGGTGGAAATCGGCCCAGCGGATACCGAGATACCCTATGCATCAAATTTCGTCCGTAAAAATCCGCCAGTTTAACCCGATTTGATTTCCACTGAAGTATATAAACGCGCCTCATATACACACGCTCATTAATTATCAAGTTGCAACGTAAAGATAAATTACCATCGGTGCCCGAGATATCGCCAAGACGTCTGAAACAGTAAAATGCATCGGCCGGAGAAGAGTTAACGTGATCTAACTTTATGACCTCTAACGACGTCATAGAAGTTACGCATTGTTTTTACCCTGATAGAAGATCGTACCATTTCTTCTTAATAATTGAGGCAGATAACTAAAACGGATACATACATATTATATATCGTTGGAAAGAGGAAACACGAAAGATTCTCATAGTGTCATTATTATGACTGGCATGTTATTATTCGCGCTGTTTCGAATCGATTTGTAAGCACCGAACTGAAATATATTAGCGCAAAACTGCGTAAAAACAGATTTGACCTCGGCACGTGAAAAGTTGACCTCGCACGGACAAATTAATAGGCCTATGTTAGTCCTGACCCGAAAATACCCCCACATACCAAGTTTCATCGAAATCGGCTGGGCCATTTTCGAGTCCATCGATTACACACAAACACACAAACAGATCTTCCAAAAATATATAATAGATATATATGGGGTGTATTGTTATGTATATTACGTGATGACCTTGGTGAACAATGTGGAGCCTCGCCCTGAATTATAGTCCTAATAGGTGTATTACCGCATATTAAGGGACACAATGCATTCTGTGTGAATATTAAAGGGAGACAATGCGTGAACGGCACTCTCGGTATGGTAATGTTAAAGGGACACGAGGTACTCATAAAGTGAATTTTAAAGGGACATGCTGCACTCACTGTGGATGAATGTTAAAGTGACAGACGGCACTCGCAGGAGGTGCAAGATAAAAGGACAGAACATAATTTTAAACTTTAAAATTTTAAAAATTTTAAAAATAAAAAAATTACAAAACTTTATTTAAAAAAAAATGAAAAACAATCAGAAATTAAATTGTTTTTTTTATTTTTTAAAAAATTCAACAAAAATTTAAAAACTTTTAATTTTTTTTAATTTTTTCAAAAATGTTTGCAATCAATTTAGATGTAAATATCACGTGACATAATTGACCTCTTTCTCCGACTGTTTGCTACACCCAAACTCCCATTCTGGACTCATCGGCCTGGACTGCTCGACCTATGACCTCTGGGGCCAAGCTCTCTGGTGCAATTAGCATTCATATTTCGCGGATGATTATTTCCAGATCTGGAAGAAATGTGTCACCACTCTATAGCCGACGTTCCGCATAAAATAAAGTCCGATTACTTGTAGTGTTATTTGACGAGTTATTCGATCAAATAATTATGTATGGCTTAACTTGTGTTCTTTGATCACCAAATATCCGAAATAGTGTGGTCGTCGGAGGGTTAGACCCAGAAGAAATTGGCAAAGAAGCGGTTTTGGTGTCATTCGACGCGGGAGAATCTCGTGTATAACATATCCAAAATCCGCTAAAATCCGCTTTGGGGAAAATTCAGGATCCAAGATGGCGTCCAACATGGCTGCCGTTAGTCAAAAGATACTCTGACAGATTAATTCGATTATAGTGAGAACAAATGTTGTCATATGTATACAAATGTATACATTTTTGCAAAGGTAAAAAAATATTGTGCCACCTGTTTATGGCAAAAATGGAACCCCTCGTCCCAGATGGCCGCCAAAATGGCGGCCTAAACTCGAACATTTGAAGTTTTTGCCTAGTATCTTAAAGATCAATTCCTGTTGTTTGATAATGGTTCAGACTGGCGACTTTGATTAGTCTTATTCATGTTAATTCAGCATTGGAGCAATGAAAGATACCATAAATGGGGTCCCAGACTCATCTACACCCTCAAAAATTCGATTTTACAGAACGCGGTATAAAATTCCACAAAAATCGCCATTGGGATTACAGTCACATATCAACAAGAAATGGACAGAACTGCACAATGTAAGTTGGGCATACCAATATCTATGAATACTCCAATTCAATGAAACCATAATTGGCGCTTTGTCTCAAAATGGCGGTCAAAATATAGAAAATGGCGGATATTGATCACAGTGTCATTCAATCCATTATAAGTAGTGGTTGATGAATAAAATTGACTAAATAAATACGAATGTATACCTCTTTATGATGCCATTATGCTAGCTCTGTGTAAAAACTTAAAAATCAGTTCTAAAATGGCCACCCGATGTGAAAAATACTATTTTCTATCACTTCTGTTTATCACTTATTGCTCTCTGAACTGGGAAACAATGGGTATATTTCAATGATCGTGTCAACTGATCATTCCAGCAATGACATGTCTAATCGATTAGATCACAGTTTACTCCGGTCCTTCACTAATAAGTTATAACGAATGCGGTATTAAATTTAACCAAAATCGACTTTGGGGTTCTGGTCACATTTGATATTTAGGGATGAGCAGATCTTGTCTACAAAATAATTGAGCGTTTCTTTTATTTTTGAACATTCCATCTCAAATAGACCAAAAGAAACAATAAATTTTATCTAATATGGCTTCCAAAACGAAAATGGTCGACTCTGCTCAGCTTAGCATATAATGGAAGTTGTGAGTGGTGGATGCAGTTGATAGTTTGCTAATATACATGTATGTGGCTCGTATACATCAAAACTATTTATTTTTAATCTTTTGGTGGCTTCCCGTGGGTTGACAAATCGCGACGCATCAGTGCTATAATGTCGGTAACTCCATTATGGTGGGATGAGTATTTGATACCATTCGAATCGTGATAAAAATCCAATCCGATGGGCCAAACTGTTTTTGCATTGGATGACAAATATTCGCACAAACCAGTGAAGCAAATGTCGTATCTCCAGCGATCTTTACAATTATTCGTGCTATGATGTCGTATGTCCAACAGCAGCCAATCGGACGCTTCAGGTTGTCCACGTGACTTCTGTTTTATGTTTGTGAATTCTAAAATGTGTGCTATATGGTAGTATCTCCATGTTAGTCATGTGATCATTTGGTGATTTAAATTTTGTGATTGTTCCACACATTTCTGTATGATGATGCACATGGGTGAATTTTCATAGTGTAGAATAGGCACTTTTTAGTTCATAGACACATGCGATTGCCACCATATTTAGCTTAATCTGCATTTATTAGCACAACTTCATTATAGCACGGAAACGAATAGTCGCTGGCGTACGCAAAATGTCATATCTCCAAACAAGCTATTGCTTTTTAAAAGAAAAGAGGGAGTAGACAGAAAACAATATGTGGTTTAATGAACAGCTAATGTTAGTTTTCATTGGGATAAATACAACAACACGTCATGCTTTGTCAACATTAGGAGAAATGTTGTCTAAAAACTTCAACCTTCATTTTCTCGGAAAGTTGAAAATGTGGGTTACATTATAGCACTGATGCGACGAAATATTCACTATTCGGGCTCGGCCATCATTTTCAAGTTTCAAACTGAAACTAAATGTAGCCCATGGATTCCCCATTTCGACATGTACGAAAAGTAGTTTTACTCTGATCTCTTCCCAGATATCAACTCTCCGGTAAATGGTGATCTCTTATGTCCTAGAAAATACGTGTGCCAAATACATATATGTATGAAGAAACTATCCCCATACATGTGTGAGGGGTATACAATGTACGTACGAATTTTCATTTTTCCTCTTGATATTGAAGAAAATAATTTTACTTTGAAACTCCCCAGCTCCGATAACCAACTTGTTCACCAATGGACCTATCCATAGGGACCGCCCACCAGTATACTGCATGGTTACTGTTACTACGCACCACAAGCTATTTGGATTTCGCTATATCTCAGTGCTGAAATGGCTTCCGATGAGAACGGATCTTGTGTTTCAAGTTCGCTTTTAAATGTTCCAGACGATATCAACGTTTGTTATTTACCCGACATTGATAAATTATCAAAAATGGCACAAGAAAAGGGGCTTAATTATTATACACAGGGATATATTCATGACATTAGAACGAGTGAAGTTAACCAATGCATCAGGGTGCGATTTATATCACTAGGCAGGCGCAAGTCGCTTCCGGGTTTGAGCTATCGGCTCATTGGCTATAATTGAAATTGGGGCGGTCCCTATGGATATGTCCATTAAGTAAACCCCAGATTATTCGCTTTTCCCACCTGTCCTTTTAAATTTCGCCATCACTGGAAAACCCATTATAGCCCGATGCTTCCGGACTAGACCACCGATGCCCATATATTTGATGTTCCGAATAGTCGTTATAAGTAGAAATATTGACACTGTGTTTTCAAATAATCCAGATTCGTGCGCAATTTAATTTCTTTTTAATTAATAAGTGGACATCGTGTTGGATCCTGCAGTAGATACTGCTTAGTTGGAACATTACGGGCTGAACTGATTGTGGTAGTAGATTATTGGCAACATGTTTAATGGGTCTGTCATCGTTAGCTCACAACCGAAGTGTTGTTTCGGCTTTCATCTGAGCAGAACTTAAATTTGAACAATTTTCGGTGGCCATTTTGGTAGCCATCTTAGAATTTTGAATCACGATTGGCTACTCATACCCACAAAAAACATTGATTTCAATCAATGATGTGTATTGGTGCCGAATTGCCATTTTGTCGAGTGGGTTTTCGTGAATAACTACATATTTGCCATTTTTAGCTCAACTTACTTTGTAAGTTTGAGCTATTGCCATGGTTTGGCGTCCGTCGTCCGTGTGTGCGTGTGTCCTTCAACAATTTCCTTTGGCGCGGGCTACAGGTCGTACCTTTGGTCTGATCTTTATGAAATTTGTCAAGATTGTTGACATTGACATGTAGATGGGAACGAGTCATTTTGGGGTCCTTCGGCCAAAAAACATGGCCGCTGGTGGCCATCTTGGATTTCAAAATTCAATCCATTGGCGCGGGCTACAGATCGTACTGTACGTCTGATCATCATGAAATTTGTCCTGGATGTTAATATTGACATGTAGATGGGACGTTCGGTCAAAATACATGGCCGTCAGCAGCCATCTTGGATTTTACTCTTCGCATGACTAAATCCTTTGGCGCGGGCTACAGGTCGTAGTTTTGGTCGGAACTTCATGAAATTTGTCATGGATGTTAACAATGACATGTAGATGGGAACGAGTGATTTTGGGGTCATTCGTCTAAAAAACATGGCCGCCAGCAGCCATCTTGGATTTTACTCTTTGCATGACTAAATCCTTTGGCGCGGGATACAGGTCATACCTTTGATCTGATCTTTATGAAATTTGTCATGAATGTTGACATTGACATGTAGATGGGAACGAGTCATTTTGGGGTCATCTGGCCAAAAAACATGGCCACTGGTGGCCATCTTGGATTTAAAAATTCAATCCTTTGGCGCGGGCTACAGGTCGTGTTGTTCGTCTGATCATCATGATATTTATCATGGATGTTAATATTAACATGTAGATGGGACCGAGTGATTTTGGGGTCGTTTGGCTAAAAAAACATGTCCGCCAGCAGCCATATTGGATTTTACTCTTTGCATGACTAAATCCTTTGGTGCGGGCTACAGGTCGTAGCTTTGGTCGGAACGTCATGAAATTTGTCATGGATGTTAACAATGACATGTCGATGGGAAACGAGTCATTTTGGGGTCGTTCAGCCGAAAAACATGGCCGCCAGCAGCCATCTTGGATTTTACTCTTTGCATGACTAAATCCATTGGCACAGGCTACAGGTCGTACCATTGATCAGATCATTATGAGATTTGTAAGTTTGATGGTGTGGTGCAACTGCCGTTTATATAGAGTCCGAACTTTACAAAGTTAGTATTTTCGTGACTTTAATTGATTTGTTTTAATTAAAAGTATTAATTCCATCTACCCTGTACATTTCAATTTGAAAAAGAAATTAAATACTAGCCTACAACTTATAGTTAGACTAGACTCCTGGTTCAACTCAAGCATGCACTGACCCTGAAATGGCCCTTTTCACATTTATTATTTAGTTGTGCTTAAAGGGGTACTGTACCCCAATTTCAATAAATTCCCAGTGACAATAGCGACCTAATATGAATATTATATTATAAAATAACTAATTTGAGTCGACGATGTCTACTGAAAACGTTCCGGTTAACAGGCTATCGTAAAAGTAAAATTGAATTATTTAATATAAATTCATTTATGGCTGGAGTTATAAAATGGAGAATTTTGCCATTACGAGTTATCGTTCTTGAAATCGCATATGTTGCGTGTCTTTTATCGACGGCCATTCGCGAACATTATTGAGTTGCAAACAAAACATGTTACCTGCAAAAGAAGGCCGGTTATAACCGATTCGGGAAAAAAGGAGAAAGAAACAAGAGTCATAAAGCGTCAAGTATTTTATAGGGAGTGAGATTGTTCGATGGAAGAGATTGAATGCATCAATCGAAGCTGTGGGCAATGAACTTCCGGTTCTTCCTGCGACCGGCGTCTTCTCCGGTGAAGGTCAAAAACATGGCGCGTAGTTTGAAATCGTAATATTTTTGTTTCCAAGATCAATATTTTCTTCGCTAAATTAGGTTTATACGAAACTCATATAACACGAACACAATCTAACTTGAAAGTTATTTCAATTGGAGTAAATAAAAAAAATCGCCTATCTTAGTGTACAGTACCCCTTTAAGCGCAAATAATTTTCGCTTAAGTGTAAATCATTTGCGCTTGAGCATAAATCATTTGCGCTTAAGCGCAACTTTGCTCTTAAGCTCAAATATGTCTATCAATTTATTGCGCTTAAGCACAATCATTTGCGCTTAAGTGCAAATACCTAACACTCCCTTACTTCCCTCTGATTGTGAATGATTGAGTCCATCTCATAGTATATTATTATGGGCCCATAGTAATAGCCCCATACAGACTCGAAGTTGAAGAAAAAACATATTTCCATATGCATATCAGCATCGATATATCTCTGTCCCTGGTGTCCCAAGAATTGGTGCCTCCCACCCAGAGTTCTAGTATATTTTATTAACCCTTTGAACCCGTAACACCGATATTTAGGTGCAAACGAACCGTGACTATATCCCGTAACACCGATATTTCGGTGCAGCGACGACATGATTCGGTAGCAAATTTATATATAGTATAACGAGCGTCTGACCCACTGATTTATATTTAAATTGCCCCCACATATGTCAGCGGCGCCCATGGTGCGTATGGAATGGTTGGCCGCTAGTATCGGGTAGAAATATATGCGCATGCGCATAGCATATAATCTTCAAAAACATACGATATTTTAAAGGTACTCAACCCGTAAAGAGGGTCCCCATCTCAACAGATTCCAACAACAACAATCCGATCAGAGGGTCCTATATTACTATTTCTTTGGCTTTGGGGGTAAAACATATTTGATTCGAGTCGAGGAACCCATCAAACAAAGCTCAGAGTCATTAGATATTGATTTTTGAAAATTCTTATGTTCTCGAGATGAGTACTTATAACTGCCGTCAATTTGGTAACATGCTCGAGATTTTACGCCAAAATTCTATTCAAACAGACAAGGATGGATAACTCTATAATCAAGTGGGTAATAATAACGAATTTTTTACTATCTTCTGGGCCAGAAAGAATTCCCGATAATGAAAAATAATAGATTTCTAAAATCGATATCTAACAAATCTGAGCTTTGATGGGTGACTTCCTCGACTCGAATCAAATATTTTTGACCCCCGAAGCCATTGAAATAGTAATTGAGAGGAGTTTTATCGGGTTGAGTACCTTTAAGCGAACTATGCCGCTATATTTACGGCATATAATTTCGTGTTCCCCGTGTGTGTACAGAACAGACGTAATTTAGACACACAATTTCAGTTTAAACAAGAAAACCATAGTCAGAAATGGTAACGCCACCAAGATCATATTATTAGCCATAAATATAAATCATAATATAAAATATATTGGTTACATGAATGGACCGCCTCAGAATTCCGTTAAGATAAGTAATTCTTCAAATTATTACAATGAACTACAGCTTATAAATTACTGCAGGTTTCTCATTCGCCACACCAGAATGCTTCTAAATGCGGATCAAAGCTAAGAGTGCATGGCACAGCCATTGTTCATAGACATTTTACAGATAGCGAGAATGATGCATGCTGGGAACGAAAGTATCCACAGCAAAACCATGTGCTTACGGAGGCATGCGTTTATTATAGGGGATTTATGGTGGGCCTACAAAACTAATTATAACTTTGTTATCTGTCATAGTTTATGCGTGAAATTTTAAACATATATACCATGGACATATACCCCTTCCAGAATGTTGAAAAACATTTTCAGTTGCTCATCGTATTTTTATAGACGAAATAGTCCGAAATTCCAGAAAATTGCGCTAACTGCTCAATGTTTTAATGTGTTACAAAACGTCTGATAAAAATAGTTCTATCGGGAATATTCACACCATTTTTTTTCAGAGAACATAGAGTAAACATAGTCCTATCGGGATATCGTAAAGGAGATTAATTAAAACCCTCAAACTGCCGAAACTGACGACATTAAATTCGCTTTTTCGTGTCCCACGGAAATGAAACTTGTCTGTCCATTGATCACGTTATTTATTTGACATAGTATTTTTTTCTTCTGTTGTATTTGAACACTTGTTGCACGTGCAGGCTGCACGATCATAATAACTTCAACCGATAAGCGCCGACTGATACCCGCGCAACAGTTTGTCTCAAATAAATTGTTATCAAAACGCAGGTTTATGGCCGCGGACATAAGCCGATTAAGTGTAATGTAATTTATCCATGAACTTGACTGAAAATTGTGATTCTATCACCATTAGCCACGAAAATGGGACCTCTAAACAGGCAAGTTTGATTTTCGGGGGACACGAACAACGAATTTATTGTCGGCAGTTTCGGCAGTCTGAGGGTTAATTAATCCCGAATTAAACGGAACTACTTTACGATAGTCCGATAGGACTATGTTTACTCTATGCATGTTCTCTGAAAAAATAGTGTGAATATTCCAGATAGAACTCTTTTTATCAGACGTTGTGTAACACGTTAAAACATTGAGCAGTTATAGCGCAAACCGAAATGTGTTGTCTTGCAAGATATCCCACCGCTTTAGCTAAATTTACCTTCCTACAATATCCACAAAGAGGATCATATATTATATACCCACGGTTTTAATTATAGAATATAAAATATAATGGTTTCGCGAATGACCAACTCAGAATTCCGTTAAAATAACAATAACAACCAGCACCTATAACGAACCGTTTTACTGGACTTGGCCTACTGGTCGCGTAGTTCCGACTTTTAAATAAACGGAATTTCCAACTCTATAAATAAAAGCCCCACAATGCATTCGCCCTGTCCACCACGCAATATCAAAATCTCTATGGAAAGCCGAAGGGGACATGCTAGTTGCTAGTTGCTAATTGCTAGTTGCTAGTTGCTAGTTGTAATACTAACCAATCAAAATCAACGTCACATGAACGCTAATTTTAACCAATCAAATAAAACGATACAAGCTAACAAATACTTATAACTGATATTTTTTTGAAATTGTTCAAGGGCGCCACATCAAAATGATACAATTATTTACATATTATAAGTTGATAATAAATGTTCTTCATTTTTAGCTCAACTTACTTTGTAAGTTTGAGCTATTGCCATGGTTTGGCGTCCGTCGTCCGTGTGTGCGTGTGTCCGTCAACAATTTCCTTTGGCGCGGGCTACAGGTCGTACTGATGCTAACAATGACGTGTAGATATGAACAAGTCTTTTTGGGGTTATTCGGCCAAAAACATGACCGCCAGCAGCCATTTTGCTTTTTACTATTTCCATAACTAGTAGGCCTTTCAACTTTACACATTCCTAATCACTCCATTGACTAGAACATGAATTTTTCCCCTTTCCAAGTTGAGCTACAGTGTCATTGACACTTTCATTTTAAATATATGTTGTAATTAATTTCAATTTAGTTCTAATTGTCATAAATTAACATGATAGAGTCATTAATGTTGTATTATTGTTGTCTTCCAGGCGACAGGCTGTTACCATTGATGCCGTGAAGGAGGTGTTGATGGAGAGGCGGAGGGAGGAGAGGTCCAGAGGAGACCAAAGCCTGGCTGGTGAACTAGCTACGCGATCCTTTCCGGAAGGGACAGTTCTAATGCACGCTGATGCGGAGCTGGAGGCTGTTTTCAGCAAAGCTTCGTTTGTTTTTGAAAAAATTGAATGTGGATGGGGACTATTTTTTTCTCTCCCCGTTGAGTCTAAAGAAAAGTTTTTCAAATTAAAGCATTCCATGATGAATCTTAAATATATATACGATGACTCATGTCTGGAATATTTCATGCAACATATAAGAACTAATTATGTTAGTGTGTTGTATGTGACAGAGAAAGTTGTGGGCGTGGATGACGAGTTTTATAGGAGTTTCAGAGATTGGTTGCAGAATCAAGAAAGACAACTTTAAATGTATATTAGAATTTTATCATTGTGCATCTAGTCGAGTGCATTCATAATCTTACATCCATCACAACTAACTATGACTGCAACACAATTAGTGTTTAACCCTTCTGGTGCAACATTAAAGATCATGTGCTAGTCTACATTCTCGTATATATATATATATATATATATATATATATATATATATATATATATATATATATATATATATATATATATATATATATATATATATATATATATATATATATATATGCGGGTCTCTCATAGGGACCATCGAATATATATAAGAATGCGTGCCTTAATTACAATGTCATGGTAAATATTGTTAGGCCAATGTATTCTCTTATATAGTCTCGCATATATAAGAGAATGCATTTGCTTTTTGCAAAATTTCAATGATTTGATTCATATTTATTTGGGTCGATAATTGTTAAGACTTTTTTGATTTTGTAGCATTCAATCTCCAACTCCTATATTATTCCTTCCATTGTCACATCCATTTTAGCACAAAAGTTAAATAAACGTTCTTTATTTAGACCATATCATACCTATGCCTTGAACATGGAAAATTTTTGTTTGGGACCCAAACATCGCGTTAAAGGTTTATTTTTATGACTTCAACGCGTCATTCTGAGACATATAATGCTCGTAGAAAGGCAGTTCAAGTATTCATCAAAAGTTATTAGTTATCAAGAAAAGTTTGTTTGTAGCCCACAACCTCTCTGTGCATATCTCGTATTGACAGAATTAACTCATTTAAATGTATTTGTTAGTACTTTAAAGGCCTATTTAATTTTTCGAACTACCAGATCACATTATACATATATATATACAACATATTCCATATCATATACCATTTGAAACAGGAAGTTCCAAATCATTGTATTATCAACTGGTCCCGTCGAATAAACTGGGAACATTGTTTTTGTCGAGGTACTGAGGTGTGTTATGTGATTAATTCTGATCCAGACTGGACTATAAAGTATATTATTCTCAATGGAAGGGGAATAACTCTATCTCTTAGTTTGAATTCTGTTACATTCTGGGTTATAAATGGGGAAGTATTGGAATGAACCACAGCTGTTTCGTATTCTGGTGGAATATATCTGTTTTTGGTTCCTCTTCCAAATGGTATATACTGTGTGCTATGTTGTGTATAATGTAATATGGCCATTCGAACATTAAGTGTGCCTTTAATAACGATGTATCGTGTCTGTGATATCATAGTGTATTGAGCTTTATTCATCGCGGGATCAAACTGTATACTACATGAGCAGTAATTCGAATTTCAGAATTGTCTTATTATAGTGCCCTTCAATGATTTAAAGAGCGTTTAGTTATTATGAAATATTTAGTTTGATTCCTCGTGTCATTTAATGACACGATTCCTCGTGTCATTTAATGACTCGCGGGATCAAACTAAATACTATATCAGCAGTATGTCAAATTTCAGAACTGTCCTGTTACCAGACTTAAACTTTTACGGAAGGGGTGATTGTGCCCTTCAGCAGTATGTCAAATTTCACTTAAAGAGCGTTTTGTTATTATTACATATAGCAATTGCCACCATTAGCCATGTGATTAACTGTGTCCCTTTATTGCACAGATTCATTGTGTTGGAAACACATACAGTCATTGTAAAAAGCCTTTAAGTTTGTGGTATCATAGTGTATTTAGTTTGATTCCTCGTGTCATTTAATGACTCGCGGGATCAAACTAAATACTATATCAGCAGTATGTCAAATTTCACTTAAAGAGCGTTTTGTTATTATTACATATAGCAATTGCCAACATTAGCCATGTGATTAACTGTGTCCCTTTAATGCACAGATTCCCTGTGCGAAACACATACAGTTATTGTAAAAGGCCTTTAATTTTGTGATATCATAATGGGATAATCATTTGTGTGAAATTATTGACTTAACATTTTAATTACATGATTATAAAATAATCCAAAGAGTTCTTGAACAAAATTAAAGACATTTTATCTAGATGAACATGTGACTAAAGAATGATCATGTTGAGAGAATAAAGTTGAATCATAATTAATACATGTAATGTAAATATTCACAATACTGAATAAAATCGTCTCTCTTGTTCATATTCTTATTATAGTCGTAATTATATCCAGTTTTCACGAACTCTCATCATATCCTCGTTCTAAGAGTGGCGCACATAATTTTTACCATAAGTGCTTTCAGAAAAGTATACCGTTTTGGTAATTTATTTGATGTTATCTACACAGGCAGTGCTCTTGGAGTTAATATGGGGTTTGTTTGTTTGTATGTTTAAATTATTCTAATTGAGAACTCAGTTTTACACTATGGAAAATTGGGTATCACTCAGAGGATGGCGATATATAGTAAAGCTGAAGGGGTCACTCTCACCAAGAAAGGTGCTGAAGGCTACATAGGTTTTTTAAATGTGCTGAGGGGTACGCAGATTTTGATATATCATTCTAAATTACGTTTAGTTTTCATATATATGCCATGATTTATGTTAGAGAATAATTGTTTACATTCCAATGAACATTAAAATGAACTGAGAACAAACTGCTAATGGGCGCTAGACTTTCAGAAACACAGTTTAAGTAACGGTGTTTGTGCCAATCACATTTTCAAACCCTGTGTACCATTCAGCACATTTTCAAACCATGTGTACCCTTCAGCACTGTTTTGGTGAGAGTGACCCCTTCAGCTATATATATAGTGAGAGGTTTGTCGTGATCTATTCATAACTCACAAAGAAGATTTCCATACAAAACAATAGCATCATCAAATGTATCAGGTATGTCCCAATCCGACTCCAACATTTTTGACAACGCCCACTCCGCAAATTCGTCGGAACAGCCCAAATCACTACCTTGTGGGCCGACCATTTCTTTACAAATGCCTACGTCTTGTTGGTCAAACGGCATGCCGCACCGCAAGCCATCAAACGCTTCTGGATTGTCATAAATAAAGTTTGGTCTACCTCGTGGCGTCTCGCTCCCCTTCACCTTTCGCATGGTATGTGCATTCCAATGATTCTTTATCTGCTCTATTTCGGTCCGAAGGACAGGAAGAAAACAGAATCTGATAAGTTCAATTTGACTTTGTTCACCTGGCTGAAATGCCCCCGACTCAACCATGTCTTTGAACATATCCATATAATGCTGGGTAAAGGAAGGTCGGAGATACCCCCAAAAGCGTTCAATGCGCTGATTGTGGTTTGAAGAGCCAACAAATACCGGAATTTTTGAATATTGATCATTGTTATGTTCCCTCAATAACGTATGCACATCGTTGAGCAAAACATTCTCTGTTCCAGGATCAATTCGCAAGATGCGGGGTATCCTCCGCAGCTCATCAATGCTATTGAGATAATAATTACAGATTAATTTTGGGTCTTTGTTAGTTGTGTCGACATGTAGCCAAATAAGCTTGTGGCTCCACCCATCCATGCAGCCGCTGATAGCGAACCCGTACGGCTTTATCTTGTCATTCCCGTCTATGTGCCAGAAATGATCCGGCCCCTCGACTTTGTATACTCGACGGTGCAGACGCCTCTTCTTCATTAGCTCGCTCCTCTCGGGGTCAATCAGTGTTATCACATCACGCACTGTTTGTCTGAAACAAAAAGGTAAACGTCCAATATAATGGGTATACAGATATGATACCTGAAACAAGGCGAAACACTATCGACATCTTCGCTAAATTACTATTTAAATTAAAATCCCACACAGTGCATCCCACCATGGGTTGAAACATGTATCCCAATTAAACTTTCCAAATGGTGGAAAGTTACAGCCTAACGTTGGTTCCAAGGCAGTGCCAGCAGTGACAGCCATTTAAAACTCAAAATTAATTAATGTAATTGACAATCCGTAGAATAGTATGCTACACTGTTGGTCTAAAACGCATTACTTGTTGGAAAATTAAACAATCAAAGAACAAGTTATATCTAAGGGACACAGGTTTCTGTGCCCTTTCAATAATTTGAAGAGCGTTTAGTGATAATACAAACGGTAAATATCACAATTAGATTGACCCCTAATACTCAGATTCCCTATGCTGGGAAAAGTGATTACGCCATTTTGAAATCGTATGAGTACCGCTTTCTATATCACCATTTTCTACAATTTCAGATTTTACCTGCATCCAGTCCAACATTTTCTTGCACATTTTAAAGATGCATAATCCGAATTAACGCTCCCACATTTCTAGTTCTTAATATTTTATTCGAGTCGATGAATCCGCCCATCAAAGCTCAGAGTGATCAGATATTGATTTTTTAAATCTGTTATAAAATTTTCTCGAGATATGTAATTTGTGGCGGCCTGTCAAATATTCGTCAAACCGACGGTCCCAGACCAAATTGCGGATGAAAATGGATAACTCTAAAATCAAGTGGCTTTGGGTGTTAGATATTTCCGGCAAAATTTCGTTAAAAAAATGTTGATAAATAACGTTTTGTGCAATTTTATACTATAGTTGACTATGGTTAGCACTATTTTTTTGGACAATTTATCGATTCTGATAACTGAAGCGGCATTTAAAAAAAATAAAATATGTTGTTCTTGTTGCAATCTGATGATACGGGGAGCATCGAATCGAATCGATTACCTTTAAACGATAAACTTCAGAATGTTTTATAGAGTTTGTGCTGCTACTGCATGTTATTATTGGTGGATCATTATTTAATTTACATATTGGCAACATGCATTCGGATTTTAGATCCCTCCAAAGGGCACAGCAAAAACAAAAATGTTCAAATGCTGGATTCAGATCGTGCACGGCGGATTGATTATATACCTTTTTACAACCAACCCATGGTTAATCTGAAGTCGCTGCCAGATCTGCCGCATGCCCATTCGACGCCCTACCCCATCCTTCAGTTCGAACGTCACTGCATTTATTACATCCTGCATGTCTGATTCACTGCATCCTTTCCTTCTTAGTCCCAGTACTTTGAGCCGCCGTTTTACTGTTCTCTTGCTGGTAAATAAAATTGGTATGTGAGTTGTTTTAGAAACAACTCAACTTAACTCCATCACCCACAATTGGGCAAACATATTCAGGACAGAACGCAAATTTGACATAAATAAAGAAGGGAATATTGACATGCACCCGACACGATCATGTCTTTGAAAATATCAGTTACAGGCGGTATATAGACATACGTGCACTGAACCCAGTACACCCCCCCCCCTCAGGGGCCATACGATCCTCAGACAGGGTGGGGACTACAGCTAACGTGTTGACCATTGCTATTATCATCAATGGGGCAGGTCTATATCAGTCATGGGTAACATAATTTTTTTTTTTTTTTCCAAACATTTTAGTATTACTATGATTAAACGCTCTTTATTGACGATTTTCGTACTACACATCCATTTAATTTCCCCGCCAAAGATATCCTCTTACCATGCTCAGCAAAAAAGGGCTAATTTATGGCTTTAGACTTGTAATTATTCAAAACCGCAAACGAGTAAAACGACTGAACTCTCATAATCTGTTATGTTAATCTGTTATCATCTCTACTTATACAAGTGGAATAACTCTATATATATATTAACACAATGTGGTAGGGTTAGTAAAACTTTGGAGGGAAGTATTCAACTGTGTAAAATCAAACAAAGACTTGAGGTTGAGTGGAGATCTGGCATTTCGGGGACCCACCCACCTCCAAATTTGGTCTAAAACCACATAAAACTATCTAGCTCAAATAACAGTTTAACCTGTTTCAGGAGCTGTTTTAATTGAAAAAAAAATGTTTTATATGCACAGGCATTATTATATATATTTTAAAATGAATATGCTCTTGAATGTTTCATACACACACTGTTTTTTTCTCGAATCGCTCGGGTTAGCAAAACACCATGGAAATGACAACATTAGAAAAAATAACGGTACTTTTTGGTAACGGCATCATTTTGCCCTACCCGCATCATAGCAATTCAGCAGGACCACCGGCATCATATCATATTAGCAGGACCACTTGACCAGGGGTGTATGTGCAACATCTCCACTAAGGCCCATATGATGTCCCAGTAACATAAATATGGTGAGTTTGCTGTTACAAATTCTTATAATATGGTTTAAACTGATACAAATGTCAAATAAGGGCACAAAAGGTCTTTACTAAAAAAAAATGCACGAGGTTGTAAAACGCGTTTTTTGCCCCTCGGGCCACCCACCCACCCGGCATACCTTCATGCTAATTCTGTATTACCCCCTCCCTGCTTGAGCCCGAAGATACTGGTCAGACACTACTAACATAATTCTTTTTATTAATATATGCAGTCAATGATAGGGGTCCGGGAAAAAATTTGCTTTATTTTATTGTATTATTTTTTAGAAAATGATAAAATAAAATAAAAATGATCCCGGATCCTTGTGCATTTAACGCATTGGTTTGTTGCATTTATTAAAGTATTGTGTTGTATCCCAACATTATACTAAGATAAATACTTATTTATGTCAAACTTATTAATGATAATAAAATTGTAAGTAATCGGTGGGTATAATATCTTTGGGTCAATAGTTGTGGATACCTTTTCCAAATATCATGGTTTTCCCGATTGTTATAGCTATGTCCTTATTCGTATAGCCTTTTTTTAAATATCAAAGTAGCAGCTCGTAGTAGTCGTTTCCCGTGAATCACATGGCTTCGATTTTAGTCTTCAGACAATAAAAACTCTCAAGAGAATAACAGAAAACAAAATAGCATACTCTAGATCTGTACTTTTCTGAGCGTTGTTAATTCATGGGGAGTAACTCTATTAACTATTCTAAGATTTTGTATTTTCTCACATAATCAGACATAATAGTTATAAATTATAATAGAACTTTGAAGGTCGTAACCATACATGCTAATTGCGATCGAACACTTATTTGTATCAATGTATTGCATGTGGCTTAATTGTGAGTCTATAGCTTGAAGTTAGTGATTCAGACACTATAAATAACTTAATTTTCGAAAATGATATAATAAAATGATAAAAAAAAAGGATCCCGGACCCCTGTGCAATTAACGTATTGTGTTGTTGCATATATGGGCTTATAATGGCATAATAATAATAATAATAATAATAATAATAATAATAATAATAGAATTGTCTTTGTGAGTGGTCGGTCCGAATATTATATTTTTTTTGTTTGGGCCAATACTAATAGGGCAATAGGCTGAATAGCCTAGTTCAGTAGTTGTGGATACCTTTTCCAAATATCATGGTTTATCCCGATTGTTATGGCTATGTCTTTATTCGTATAGCCTTTTTTAAAATATTGCAATAGTAGCTCGTCGTAGTCGCCTCCCGTATCATCTGACATCTTCAATTGTTGAAAATCAAGAGGAAAAACTTTGAAACACCTTGAAAAAAACCGCTTCAAGTGGTGCCTCGTAACGTTGATTTTGATTGGTTATAGTATAACTAGCAACTAGCAACTAGCAATTAGCAACTAGCAACTAGCATGTCCCCTTCGGCTTTCCATAAAATCTCAGCAGCTAGATACACCACAGGTGGCGTAATTACCCTCGTGTATATTAACCAGTGTTCTGCTACATATGGGGAAGGGTCTATCGCATATGAAGTTGATTTATTCGCGCATGCGCAGACTAGCGCAATGACAAATAAATGGTTTATAACGTACTTATACACGACATACCCACTAATATATATATTTAAATTGGCCTATTGAAGTCAGCGCTGGCAAAGGTGTCTATATCGATTGGCTGCCCGCTAGACATGGCTAGGAAAATATGCGCATGGGCGCAGAATATAATTCATTTTAAAAAATGCGTTTAAGTTAAATGTGGCGCTATATATGACATTTTGTTGCATGTTTCACATGTTAGTATAGTAGACACAATCTAGACAGCTTTCTTGAACAATGGGGCCACGATATGTTACGGGAAATTACGTTGTTTCTGGTCTCTGTAATATCAGTCTCTGTTGTGCCACATGCAGCAAAAAGTCTATCGCATATCAAGTTGACTTACTCGCGCATGGTCAGGTATATCTTAATTTCACATTAGGATATTGGTTGCATCGAAACGCAATTCGCTGATGTATAATTACAACGTTATAAGCTAGAATTCGTTTATCCTGCAAATTTCGGGTAATTTCCTAGTAACTGTTTCTAAGGCGAGATCGGGTGGCAAAGTCTCCCGATCTTACAATGATCAGTGGTCCGTGCATGCATATATATATCATGCCTGCTCAATTTCAGGTAGGTGTCCCCTTTCAACATAACCAACACCATGCGACTAGACACTGTCTAAATTAAGGCAAAACATACCACTGAATGGTTAGTGCAATTATGTCATTCGATCAGTTGTGGTATTTGCTTAGCAACCGTTGCGATATTTGGTTCACTATTCTGGTCGTGTATATCTCAAATTTCACGTTAGGGTAGTACCTGCATCAAAAAACGCAATCACTGAGGTTGAATTACGACGCTTTAAGCTATATTTACATTTTCCAGTCAATTCCGGGTAGTTGCCTAGCAACCGTTACCAAGGAGTTGCCGCGAGGCAAAGTCTCGCGATCTTATAATGATCGCTGATCCATGGGGGACAAACCTGTAAAGTTTCAGACCGGTGTCGCAATTTGAACATAATCAACACCATGCTACTAGAAACTATCTAATTTAAGCGGACATACCACTGGGAGCCCCGGGTCAGGGTGTCGATCACTGTGGGGCGCCAGGGTTCAAATATTAGCACAATATTATGGAAGGCCCTTTTCACATTTATTTTCACATTTATTATTTATTTGTGCTTAAGCACAAATATGTGTCTATCAATTTATTTGCGCTTAATCGCAAATCATTTGCTCTTAAGCGCAAATACCTAACACTAGCTCCCTTACTTCCCTCTGATTGTGAATGATTGAGTCCATCTCATATATAGTATATTATCATGGGCCCATAGTACTTAGTAGCCCCATAGGTCCCATACAGACTCGTAAGTTGAAGAAAAAACATATCTCCATATGCATATCAGCATCTCTGTCCCTGGTGTCCAAGAATTGGTGCCTCACTCCCAGAGTTCTAGTATATTTTATTAAAGGGACATCTCCTGCACAGATATATACAATTTCCATGGCCATAAAATGGAATTAGGGGTTACCAGGGGCTTGCTTCCCTCATATGGTGTACTTATTGACTTGAAATAGGGGGAAAAACCCTATTTTCATATTATCAACATCCCTGTCCCCAAGAATTTGTGTCTCCATCCCATAGATCTAGTATATTTTATAAATGAGACATATCCTGCACAGATCTATATCATTTCCATGGTCATAAAAGGGATCTAGGGGTTACTGGGGGATTGCTTCCCTCATATGGTGGCCTATATAGACTTGAGTGATGTGTTTAGGCCTGTGCCAATTAAAATTAATTCAGCGGGGGGGGGGGGGTCAATGACTATTAATTTAAGCGCAAATGATTTGACCTTAAGCGTAAAAAAAAATTTTTAAGCGCAAATGATTAACGCTTAAGCATAAATATTTACGCTTAAGCATAAATATTTGCACTTAAGCAAAAATGATAGAAGTTATTTGCAATTAAGCGCAAATATTTGCGCTTAAGCGTAAATAAATAATAAATATGAATAGGGCCTCCCATAACTATCACCGCCTTTCGTTCAGTTGGGTACCCAGCTTTTATAACAAAATTCAGTTGGGTACCCAGCTTTTATAAAATTTACATTTGGGTATCGGGACCCAAATTTATGAAAGTAACCCGCAGGACCTATGTCCTGAGAGGGTTTTTGACCAAATTCCAGTCTCCTGTGGTCAAGCGTATCATGGTGAATATATATCATACATAAACAAGTATTCACAAATTTAACAGGTTCATTTAAAAAACTGATGGCAATCACTAATTAAATTACATTCTGTGTCAGATTTCATAAAGCTGGGTATCCAAATGTAAATTTTTTAAAAGCTGGGTACCCAACTGAATATTTAAAAAAGCTGGGTAATGGGGTACCCAAGTTTGGTCATCCAAAAGATCCATATGAAGTTTGGTGACGATCGGATGTGGTCTGTATACGGACCAGGGTTAGTCGCCATATGAACGGCAGTTACGCCACACCTTCAAACTCGAATACATCACATAGTTTTTATGAACCCTTCTCCAAAATAGTTTTGGTATATCGTGGTGTATTTTCCCCCGACTGACGCAGCGTTATTCTAAAGTTGTCACGGTTCTTTTCTGTTCAATTCAGAATATCCCTCCTTTTTCACATTGATACAAGTTAAAATAAATATTTAAAATCTAGTTTTTATTGGTAAGATTATCATATATAGGGCCTACGGTTAAATTATTTAGGTAAAAGTTGTGTTGCGTTGTTATGTTTAGAGTTACCTGACTTGGAAAGTGGGATAATTTTCTCTACGGGATATTACCAACTGCAAAGGCGGCCATGTTGGACGCCATCTTGGATTCTGGATTTTCCCCAAAGCGGATTTTAGCGGATTTTGGATATGTTGTAGCAGAGATTCTCCCGCGTTGAATGACACCGAGATCGCTTCTTTACCAATTTCTTCTGGGTCAACCCCTTTTTTTGCGTACCACGACCACACTAAAAACATGGGCCAACCATCCGATTTTAATGCCATATTGATAGCACCGATTTACGGTGTATGTTATGATTCGTCTTTTATATTTCTATATCAGTGTTGTAAGACAACACTTTTACGGTACCGATAGGGCCTACCTATATTTTTTAATTCGACGTTAATGTAAATGTTTTCGTACCCATGAACCGACGGAAAACAACTAAATTCAAATTGGCGCGCCTGTACTTGAACCAGCTAGGCACCGACCTAAAAATAACGTGAAATAGTTCGAACCAATCATGTCGTCGTATTAAAGCCGAGTCTGAAACGGTGACGGAATCTGACGAGGTTTGCCGAATGCCAAACTCCATGCAGGGTTTACCCCCTTAATGACTCTGTAAGACCGCTGGTGGAGTTTGACAGCTGAGCACTGTATCGGCGACATTTTACCCACATAAAATATATACTAGAAGCGAACAGAGAAACAAAATTTGTGTAAACTTTGAACCTTAAATCCGAATAACTATATTTCGAAACGGTGTGATTCGGTTCTCCGATTATTTTATCAACACAACAGTCTAAACGAACTCGGCACGTGTTCGACATTGTGACAACTCGCACGGCAAGTCCAACACAAGAGATCTAATTCGCTGCAATTTTGACGAGTAGCTTGCGAGAATCGTCAACAAAGCTACCGCTCTGATTTTCCGTTCTGTCCTGTTCTGTCATTATGTTTTAGTGCGGGAATTGTTCTCAAAGCACTTAGAAAATTTGACTTTCGAGCGATCAGTTTTCACCATTTTTGCTGGAAAACCCATGCTAAATATAGAAACAGAGTCAGAAAAGTAGTATGACTGGTACGCTCTGGTAGAGATTGGGCCACACCCATAAACAACACGTGACACCCCCTAACTGATTTCTCATTGGCCAATACCAATATGCTGATCGTGTCACACACGGGGTAACTCGCAGGGGATTCACGACACACACGTGCATCACATGCTTTGACCGCATGCCAAATGAATGTAGTCTCGTATCGTGACTCATTTCGTACCGATGCGTTTGTTGGCCCTGGTATGGCTCTGGGCTAAATGAATGTCACGCCATGATCACCTCATTGCGGTTAAGCCTGGTTAAGCTGCAAAAAACAGAGTTCAATCCCCTCGCCACATGATGTAGCTGATATGAGTATCACAAGCACAAACACATATTCTTTATTTTTCATTTCTAATTATGTTGATCATTAAATGTTACTATATGTTTGTTATAATTGGTCATAATTCACATGTTGGATTCATACCATTAAATATTTGATTTGATTTGATGTCTCGACTTGACGCTAGCTCAATGCATTCACTAGGCTACGCTAAGGTGTAACGTTCTCAGCATACAGATACAGATGTCCTGCCTACAGGGGACTGAACTCTGCACGGAGCTTGCATTGCGGTTCGGAAGAAAATCCGGTTTCCGGTAGTTTTTCGTCCGTTCCCGGTACCGGTACGCATTTTTAGTCGAAGTTAAAGGTACTCAATCCGATAGTCCCCATCTCATCACAGTCATCAGATTCCAACCGCAACAAATTTTTACCATTTAAGGCCACTTTGGTTATCAGAATCGAGTAATTATCCAAAAAATAAGCTGACAACTATAGTACGGTATGCAATTGACCAAAACGTGTTGTACCGGTATATCAACATTTTGTTCAACGAAAAAAAAATTTGGTATCGAGAGTATTTCGGTCGACTTTTTCGGCAAACTTCGTTATTAAACTATTGAAAAATGCAAACGCGAAATTTGCTTGCGCGAAATACTGCGAACAGGAAAACCCCATTCTGGACCTATGACCTCTGTGACACTCTGTGACCAAGCCATCCTATTTTTAGTCTATGGCCAAGCTAAAAAAATAATTCGGCAAAACTCGTCAGATTCCGTCACCGTTTCAGAAAAATTACTACCAATTGCACCAATGAGCTTGACCCCACAGGTCATAATACAAGACAGTCAATGACTGTGGGGTCCCTCACCAGACTGCAAAGACTGATAAGACTGGGACTCTGGAGACCACAACAGTCAGAACTTTTCATAATCACTTTAAAAGAAGTAGATATCTAAAGAGTTTAATCTAAAACAAAAAATTTGGAGTTATGTCCCTGGCCCCGCCCACATTTGACCCAGTGACCTGATTTGAACAAATCTGAACCCCAGTCACCCAAGGATCCTTCATACCAAATATGAACCCATATAGCCTGATGGTATTTGAGAAGAAGTCACTTTAAGAATACTATGGAGGGAAAGAGTTATGGCCCTGGCTTCGCAACTATTTCAAGTGAACTCATTTGAACAAATCTGAATGTGAGTCACCTAGGGAACATCCACACCAAATATGAAACCATTCGGTCTTATTGTTCTGAAGATGGTTAAAAGAATTACTATGGTGGGAAAGAGTTATAGCCCTGGCTTCGCAACTATTTGACCCAGTGACCGCATTTGAACAAATCTGAATGAGAATCACCTAGGGAACATCCACACCAAATATGAACCCATTTGGTCTTATGGTTCCAGAGGAGAAGATGTTCAAATAATTGTTGTCGGACGGATGGACGGACAGACGATGGACGGACGAGGAGTGATGACTATAGCTCCGCCGGAGCACAGGTAGGGTGGCTGGTTGATAATTAAATCTCTTATCTCCGCCCCTATTTGAACAAACGTGAATCCCCATCTATGAGATCCATTCATTTGGTAATTTCAGACATTAGATTTTAAGAGTTGAACTGAACTGATTTTCCTAAAATGACCCCAAATCTGAAAAAATCTAAACCCCAGTCACCGAAGGACCCTCCATACCAAACATAATCTAAATAGTCCAGATGGTTCTTGAGAAGAAATTGTTTTAAGAATTACTATGGAAGGAAAGAGTTATGGCCCTGACTTCTCACCTATTTGACCTGATGAACTCATTTGAACAAATCTGAATGTGAGTCACCTGGGGGACATCCACACCTAAATATATAAACCCATTTGGTCTTTAATATGTATCTGGAGAAGAAAACAATTGATGGACGGATAGAGACATAATGACAGATGGATGGATGGGAGAACAGTCTGACATAGAGACTGACAAATTCAATCCAATATACCCCCCAAGTTTTCTTTGCAAAATCAGGGTATAATGAGTTCAACTGGATACTGGTGGTTAAGAACATAATATTCGAACAGACAAGCCTGAACATAGTGTCTGACATTTGCAGAATGAGGTCCCCAAATGGTGAATTTAATGACACAATCCTGCAATGCGGGCTAGCATCACCAAATTCACCCTCTGGTGACCTCATTCTATGTAGGCCTCAACTGCTATGGGAGACATAGCATTAGATTGAAGTTCTCCAGTTAAAGTTGGTGATGTGCACCCATTGGGCACCTCAATTATGCATTTTATATTCACAAATTAGGGGATATAGAAACTAAACAGAAGGGCTAAAGTAAGCAAAAATGTCAATTTAAGTGCCTATATACTTCCCAGAAGATGAGGCCTAAGCAGAATGAGGACCCTGGCTAGTGTATTTGGTGATGCTAGACTGCTGTGCAGGGTAGCATAACTAAATTCACCCTCTGGGCACCTCATTCTGCAAACAGATATGTTTAGATTAGAATAATACATGTCATCTGGCCAGTTTATATAATTAATGACCTGTACCTTTACAGATATATATGCCTCTGTGGTGAGAAGAGGTATTAAATTGAGAGGTGATATGGCTTGGAAGGGATGTTGGTTGATGGCAGGGTTGGGCCTGGGCCATGTGGGAGGGGGTGGGTGGGGGAGGGTGGAATGTTTCCATAATTTCATTAAAGAGTAAAGTTTCATAACTCTGCAGATGTTATATATAATGGTGTCACTTTTTTTCAAATTTAAAAACATGTTTAAAAAAAAATTGTCCCAGAAGATGAGGCCTAAGCAGAATAAGGTAATTGAGGGTGTATTTGGTGATGCTAGCCTGTTGTATGAGGTAGCAACACTAAATTCACCATCTGGGGACTTCATTCTGCAAATGTCAGACACACTATGTCCAGGCTTGGAGAAATGAACAATGGACTATTCTGTGTAGACTCTGGTAGAATAGTTGTTCAGCTAATGTCATGTCTTGTAATGACAGATGGTAAACTGGTCTGAAGCAAGCAGTCTTCAGCAGAGTATCGGGTGACCACACTATGATAAATTGGCTTTTTCAATAATACAGGCTTCAGTGTTCTCTTAAAAATTAATAGTGCATAGCAAAGAGGTGTGAATTATAAAGGGCCATAACTCTGTTAAAATATATCGGATCAAACCCATATTTTAACTTGATCTGTATATAAGTGTCAAAAATTCATATACCAAATTTGGTGTTGATCAGATGAAAAATGTTTGAGTAATCCTGTCTTGGATGAATTCTATATTAAAACAAGAGTGGAAGGGGTTAAATAAACAATACAAAAATCCATACAAATGAAGAACATGCTAAGAAAAATCTAGGTAAGAAATATGAGGCTGTGATGTGTCCTAAACAAAAATTAAAGGTCAAAATGCTAAAATTTAATTTTTTGTTTTTAAAGTTATGTCCCTGACTCTGCCCCTATTCGACCCAGTGACCCCATTTGAACAAATCTGAACCCCAGTCACCCAAGGTATCTCTGTACCAAATATAAGCTAAATCGGCCAAATATTTTTTTAGAAGAAGTCATTGTAAGAATTACTATGAGTTATGGCCCTGGTTTCTCAACTAATTGACCGGGTGACCTCATTTGATCAAATCTGAACACCAGTGACCCAAGGACCCTCCATACCAAATATTAGCTAAATCTGCCCAATGGTTCTGAACAAGAAGTCGTTGTAAGAATTACTATGGAGGAATAGAGTTATGGCCCTGGCTTCGCAACTATTTGACCCAGTGACCTCATTTGAACAAATCTGAATGAGAGTCACCTAGGGAACATCCACGCCAAATATGAACCAATTCGGTCTTCCGGTTTCAGAGGAGAAGATGTTCAAAAAATTGTTGATGGACGGATGGACGGACGACGGACGAGGAGTGATGACTATGAAGTCTCCGGTGAGCTAATAAAAGTGTTGTCTTACCAGCTGGTCTTACACGTGAAATAGTTCGAACCAATCATGTCGTCGTCTGAAACGGTGGCGGAATCTGACGAGGTTTGCCGAATGAGGAAACCAAAAATCCCGACAGGTGGCGTTTCAAATGTCAACAAACATCCGATCTCTGCGACACGTGCAATGTCGGTAAGTGTCATTATTAATGATAATTTACGTTTATTATTGCATAAAAGCACGGGTGTATATTTAGGAATATATTACCTATATATCTTTGTGTCCAAGATGATTTTTTTGCCAATTATTGTCTTGGCTGAACGTAATTATTTTCAATTTTTTACCGATAAATATTCTAGTTGGAATTTTCACAAAGCTAACTTCAACGACAGGAGCCTGGAATTAGGTCAAAAACCCTCTTTTATTGGTGGAACCAGCACGGGAGCTGGTTCCGCCAATAAAAGAGGGTTTTAGCACCCGCGACCGTAGTAGACATTCGGTCCCGGGTGCTGGTTCCGCCAATAAAAGAGGGTTTTTGACCAAATTCCAGGCTCCTGTGCTTCAAGTTCAACAGTATATATATATATATTCAGTAAACTCCCGATTGTAAACTGAATTGGACATTTCATTTTCAGTCAATTCGCTATTGATACTTTTGATCACTTATAATTGTATAGAATGAACGCACGAACGTGAAACAAGTGCCCCCCCCCCCCTTGGTAAAATTTTTCAAGAGTGTCATGTCAGATACAGCTGGCCGGTTAAACTAATTGCAGCAAGTCCCTAGGAATGCAGCAAGTCCCTGGAAATGCTGCTTGCAAAGTCCGATAGAAATGCAGCAAGTCCCTCTAATTGAAGGTGGATTACTGCGGATTAGTCATGTGTTTATACACAACGATAGGGCCCTATGTTTAATCAGTGGAGGTGCTGATTATAAAGGGCTTTAAATAATCAAAGGGCTGTTATTTGATCGTTATCCTGATAGATTTTTGAAGGGAATTGGACTGAATTGTGTGAATGAATGATCAAACTAAGAGGTGTATTGTTTTTTTTTTTAAATTGTTTTTATTGGTATAATTCAAACAAGTAACATGAGAATAGTAGAACAAGCAAAGGTTCGCTAAAATGGCTGACTCGCGATAGTATTACCCTCTGTTTTAGTCAGGGCGACTCGTGATAGCATTATATTATCTTCTGTATTAGTTGGGGCTACTTGTGATAACATTACCGTATTAGTTGGAGCGACTTTGATTTTCTTCAATTTTCGAGTATACAGGCACACCATATGAGGGAAGCAAGCCCTCAGTGACACCACATTCACGCTATATGACCATGTAAAACTATAGATCTGTGCAAGTCAAATTTTTTTTAAATCATTCTCGTCTCCGGATCGCTGGGCGGCGGTCGCACTGCATGAACTCTGCGCTAGCCGTGAGCGATCCGTGACTGTTTCTGTCGGACTTGGCGGAATGGAACTAATCCCCCGCCAAGTCTGCCTCGTGCTGAGTGGTATGCAGTCGGCTCATTGTGTTGGATGGACTTTACACTCTAACGCGGGCCGACTGCAGGTAATTCTGGACTACCAAGTCACCCCAGTGGAACCCTCCACTGGCCGTGGCTTGGTTGGGGCTAGCCAGAATTCAAAGACCAAGACCGGGAAAAAGAAGACGAAGACCCCATCGCAGTGCCGAAGGGATGCCGAGAGGAGGGCCAAGTGGAGAAGAGGGAGAACTGAGAGACGCCCAGTTCTTCCCCACTTGGCCGCTCAGCAGAAAGATGTGCCGGCAGCGAATGATGTTACCACCAGACGGAGCAGGGACACCGATGTCACCCCAGAAGTTCCTGCCGCTGTCTCCGACGTGGAGATGGCGACTCCACCAGGCCAGACTCCACCAGGGGGCGGAAAGCACCACCTCCGCCCCTGCGACACCGAAGTATGAATAGAAGCCGGTGTTGCCCAGCATAGAAGAGCGGAAGCTGATCTACGATGAACACCAGCGCATCAGGACAGGCATCAGCAATCACTACTCAGCAGGAAAAACCTACCAACTTAGTAATTATGAATTTTTCCTGCTGAGGGATCAACAGCTTTATAGAGGTCCAGACCAACATCTGGAAGAATGACGCTCAGAAAAGCAGAGGGCCGGACTGAACCACACATCGGTCTGTCTAAAGATCCTCCACCACCATATAAAAGAAAATGAAGACCAAACAAAAAAGAGTTTACAAAATGCTATTTTTAAATTTTTTTTTTTTATTGTTGTTCGTTCAAATAAAAGCTAAAAATGAGGGGTTAAGGAAAGGGTCATTCGACCCTTTCGAGAATCCCGGGGTTAGCCCCCCAAACCACAATCCCTACTATCTGTGCAAGGGATGCTGATTTAATAAAAAACACTAGAGCTCGAGGACTGACACACCAAAGCTCCAGGAATGAGACACCAATTTTGGGACAGGGATGCTGACAATATGAAAATAGGGTTTTTCCCCTGATTTAAGTGAATAAGTAAACCATATGAGGTAAGTAAGCCCTCATGCAGTGACACCACATGAATGCTATATCATATGACCATAGTAATGGTCCAAATCTGTGAAAATATACTTACTAGAGTTCCGGGAAGGAGACATCAATTCTTTTGATAAAGAGATGCTGATACTATGTAATTACATGTACATGTAGGGGTTATCATTTTTGTACACTTACTCACATTTGACTGAACATGAGTACTCAGGCTAATTAAAACAGGTTAAAATTATCCCAATGCTCCTCTTGTGTTGCTAGGTGATACAACAGGCCATGCCAATAGTTTATGGGTAGGTTAGATAGTAATTACAATTACGCTTAAGCATAAAGGCCCTATCTGTGCTTTAGCACAATATTATGGAAGGCCCTTTTCACATTTATTTTCACATTTATTATTTATTTGTGCTTAAGCACAAATATGTGTCTATCAATTTATTTGCGCTTAATCGCAAATCATTTGCTCTTAAGCGCAAATACCTAACACTAGCTCCCTTACTTCCCTCTGATTGTGAATGATTGAGTCCATCTCATAGTATATTATCATGGGCCCATAGTACTTAGTAGCCCCATACTAGTAGGTCCCACACAGACTCGTAAGTTGAAGAAAAAACATATCTCCATATGCATATCAGCATCTCTGTCCCTGGTGTCCAAGAATTGGTGCCTCACTCCCAGAGTTCTAGTATATTTTATTAAAGGGACATCTCCTGCACATATATATACAATTTCCATGGCCATAAATAGGGAATTAGGGTTTACTGGGGGGCTTGCTTCCCTCATATGGTGTACTTATTGACTTGAAATGGGGGGAAAAAACCCCTCTTTTCATATTATCAGCATCCCTGTCCCCAAGAATTTGTGTCTCCATCCCAGAGATCTAGTATAGTTTATAAAAGAGACATATCCTGCACAGATCTATACCATTTCCATGGTCATATAAGGGATCTTGGGGTTAACTGGGGGATTGCTTCCCTCATATGGTGGGCCTATATAGACTTTAGTGATGTGTTTAGGCCTGTGCCATTTAAAATTAATTCAGGGGGGATCAATGCATATTAATTTTTATTTGCGCTTAAGCATAAATGATTTGTGTCTAAGCACAAATGATAGAGGTTATTTGTGCTTAAGCGTAAATAAATGTGAAAAGGGCCTTGGCTTCCATACAATATGTGGTGCTTAAGCGCAATTCATTATTAAATGTGAATTTGGCCTCCCATAAAGTTATGTTGTCGTGGGTGCCTTTGTCTACATATTACTCCAATGCCTTCAATTTACTGAATAATTCCCATATCCTGTTTGCACATGCATGGGGAGGCTGTGACACCACCTCTGCAATATTCGGACATGGGGAAAAAAAGTATTGTCAGAAAGATAAACGAGTCTGCTGAAGTTCGCAAAATATCATCACTCATGCAGGAGTCTGGTGCTAATCAGAAAGACATTGGAGAGGCCGGCATGCGCCTTTTCGTTGCAGTGTGTAGTGGTAAGAAAGAAGACTCACTAAATACACATCGGTATGCGAAGTTTATGAATATGGTATCTTCTAGCAAGACTGCGTTAGAGCCCCAAAAACTCCACCAACAGAACGAGTGGCATACTATCACAGTCTCAGACAGTCTTAGTAAACTTAGCGTACATTTGCTCCCAGACTGACGGTGCCAGCGTGTATAGCAATTGTACTTCGAAATTTATTTACGACTGAGTCTCAGAGTTCATCTCCAGGTGATGATTTGGAGAACACTGAATAACGACGTATTGAATGCTGAGAGATGGGGTTGGGAACTTTGTAGTGCGGATCTTGCCCCAGTCATGACTGACCAGAATGCAGCCTCAGACGAATTGCTCAACTTTGTACGGTGCAAGATGTCATAAAAAAAACCATGTGACACCAATATGTGTACATGTCGCAAACATGGTCTGTCTGAAATGTGTTATCGCTTGTGGAGATTGTCGTGGAGAGGGCTACATGAATTCAGAAGAGGTTCTGATAGATGAAGAGGGTGAGGTCTGAGTATATTGATATATTGGACAGTAATGGACACACAAGTACCTAAACTATGAAGCTTTCTTATTCTGGTCATCACTGGCCGAGTTCGATCAACAAAATAAACAAAAGAAATAATTGTCATTTTATATTATTATGCCATATTATATATCTTTTGAAAGGAAGCTCCAAAATATTGTATTATCAACTTATCCGGGGTAATAAACTGAACATTCTGAGTTGCCGACGTGTTTTAGTCCGGGAACTAATAGGGCCCATAGGGGTACCCTTGCACCCCCCCCCTGGGACTTAACTTCAACCCACTCATTTGTTCCTTATTATGACCTTCAACTTTGAAGCAATGTTAACAAGAAAAAAAGTGGCCTTTTAGACTCCAGACTAGACCCTAAGTCAGTTTTATGCAAATTATAGCAGGAAAATCTAGTAAAATGTATGCAAATGTATATATTTTCTTGAAGCTAAGACATATTGACACTTTTTTGGCCGGAATTGAAACTCACCATCTAAGATGGCCGCCAAAATGGCTGCCGGAAGTTGAAAATATGATATTTTTTCACAGATATCTTCTAGATCAATTCATGCTGTTTGAAACTAGTTGAGTAATGCAACTTTATTTTGTGTTTTGTATATTAACTGATCATTGGAGCAATTAAATATGCAATTATTGGGGTACTACCCTCTTCCGATCCCTCAAAAATTAGATTTTACAGAATGCGGTATAAAATTTCACAATTGGGATTGGAGTCATATTTCAACAAGAAATGAACAGAACTTTGTAATGTAAGTGAGGCATATCATTACCTACGAATATTCCAAATCATTGGAACCAAAATTCTTACTTTGGCTCAAAATGGCTGCCAATATGGCCGCCATAATATGGAAAATGGTAAATATTACACCAGCGTGTCCTGCAATCGCTTACACGTTGTGGTTGATGTATAAAATTGGCTATTCTGCATTCTATACATTGAATACTAACATGTCTGACTCTGATGCACCATGGTTAATTGTTACTATTGTCACCACTGACATCGTCAAAAATATTGGACTTTTATCTAAAAAACTTGACATAAATATTGGCAAAAAAAACAAAAACTTTTCAGGTTTGGACCATTTTTTTTCAGGTAAAATATAACTATCTTTATATTGAAAGGTGTTTATTGTTTTGGTCTATTTTAAATGTGTCACACTACGGTCTTTATAGACCAAATTGCTCAAGATGGCTTCCAAATGGCAACAAATTTGTAAAATGTGAATTTTTTAAATATATCCCGAACATTCGCTGCATTATCCGAAAAGGTAGCAAATTGTGACTCACTTGGTTATTATACGTGTTAGTTAATTAACTGACAACTACATGTTCTATTCTGGTTGTCCCAGTTCCGTATGGGGCATGACAAATTCATTTTAAAGTATGTAATTTTGCCGAGAACCTCTTTTGTGTTTTTGGACATATTTATTGAAAGGAAATGGGCAGAACTTTGAGACAGAACTGAGATGGACCATAATCTTTGGCTATTCTGATAAAATAAAAGTCAACAGGATACAGTGTGGATGCCAAGATCGTAGCCAGGGAGTTACTCATGATCATATGTGAGGTGAATATGTATACATGGAGTTATTGTATGTCATGACTGATGTGAGTAGGTATACAATGAGTGACTATATGGTTATGAGTGGGTTGTCCATGGTAAGATGCATCTAGGTATACAGGGAGAGGTCATGGTGAGGTGAATCGGTATGCATGGAGTGACTGTATGATTGTGTATATCCAGTATGGGTGCACCCGGTGTGCCTGTATGATCATTGGTGTGGTGTATGGATATAGCTACATGGTCATCTATGTATTGATTATGTATAGATGGAGTGAATGTAAGGTCATGGTGGGATGTACATGTGTTGTCTGTATGATCATGGATGGGGTGTGTGGATAAATAGGGAGTGATTTTATGGTTACGGGTAATGTGTATAGGTATATGTGGAGTGACTGTACGATCATGATTGAATATGAATACCTGGAGTAAACTGGGTGGACATTATCGAGCGTGTGGGTATATAGGGAATGTCCTTGTTGTAACGGGTGGGATGTATGTTTATATATCTCGTGGATGTATTATCACTGGTGGGTGTATAGGGCTTAGCTGTATTATCATGGATGGTGTGTATTGCAGTGAATTGCTGAATTGTCATGTGTGAGGTGTATATGCAAGTATGGATTGTTTGAGCGGTCGTGTGTGCGGGTTTTTTTATTATCTGGAAGGGCTGAATGGCCATTAGTGAGGTTTACATGTATACCTGGAGTGAATCTATGGTCTAGGGTGGGCTGCATATGTATATTGAATGGTTATATGACTATTTGTGTCGAATAGGTATACAGGTAGTGACTGTATGGTTAATGGTGAGATGAGTACATGTAGGTATACAAGTAGTAACTGTATGATCATAAATGTAATGAACACCTATACAGGGGGTGACTAAATGGTCATGTGTCAGGCGTATGAGTATACCTGGTGTTCCTCTTTGGTGACTCGTGGCGATATGGTCATGTGTAGGTTATACCAGTATACACATGTGTTGCTAAAAACTTGCTTTATTGTCTTGAGCGAGGGATATGTGTAAATAGAGAGTGGCTATATGGCCATGGATGAGGTGCATATGCATACATGGAGTGACTATACTGACATGGCTGGGGTGTATTAGTATATATTGAGTGGCTACTCTTGGGCTCCAAATAAACATGCATGCACGTTTATTATTTTCTTGGGAAATTCCCCCTCCCTGCACAGTGCTTATTTGAGTCTGCACGTTTATTAATTTTGAGGCTATGAAAATTTAAATCAGCACAAACTCAATATTTCTATATGACTCTGATAACAAAATAATGAGTTTATATCTTTATGCATGTACATACTAGTATTCAAATATATGACACACATGTGAACATTTAAATACTGAATAAAACACCACATGACACATACCATACTATGTTGATTCCTATACTTGACACGAACTGTAAAAATAATAAGTTTAACAGTTGATGTTTTGCTCAGAGTTTCCCCTGCACTATTATTTGGGTCTGCACTTTTATTAACTTTCAATGGAATTCCCCCCCTGCACTATTATTGGGGCCTGCACTTTTATTTGGAGCCCGAGAGTATTCGGCTATGGTGTGACAAATAGGGATACAGGGAGTGACATGGCCAATGTTGAGGTGAATATGTATGGATTGACCATGATCATGTATGAATGTTTTGAATATGTACACACGGGGTGGCTATATGGCCATAGGTCAGGTGAAGGAGTATACCAGGTGACATGGGTGAGGGTATGTGTATGAAGCGAGTGGCTATATGGCAATTTGTGAGGTGCATATGTATACCGGAGTGACTTTATGGTCATTGTTGTGGTGTTGATGTATATATTGATTGTCTATTTGATCATGCGTTTGGAGAATATGTATACAGGGGATGACCTTGTGGCCAATGGTGAGATGAATGGGTATACAAGGAGTGACTATATGGGTATGGGCCATGTTTATGAGTATACCCGGTGTATGTATATATGTAATGAGTCGCGTATAATGCACGCCCAGTGTAGCTCTTGTTTGTAAAAAAATTTACCGCGTTCTGTAAAATCGAATTTTTGAGGGATCGGAAGGGGCTAGGACCACATTAATTGCATATTTAATTGCTCCAATGATCAGTTAATATACAAAACACAAAATAAAGTCATATTACTCAACCAGTTCCAAACAGCATGAATTGGTCTAGAAGATATTTGTGAAAAAAATGTCTTATTTTCAACTTCCGGCGGCCATTTTGGCGGCCATCTTGGATGGTGAGTTTCAATTTTGGCCCAAAAAAGTGTCATTATGTCTTAGCTTCACGAAAATATATACATTTGTCAGGGGGGGGGGGGCGGAAAAAAACTGCGGGACACAACGTACCGGGGGGTGGGGGAGGGGGGGGGGGGGGTTCGAGTTGTTGTCCGGCTGGGGTTGATTTGATTTTTCGGGGGCGGGGGGGGGGGCAAATGGTAAGTGAAAAAAAAACTGCAGTTTTGCTGTTTTGGGGGGGGGGGGGACCCAAACCGAAGAAAACAGTTTTTTTCCACCCTGTGTCTGCAGTTTTTTTTCCGCCCCCCCCCCTGCATTTCCGAAGAAAACAGTTTTTTTCCACCCTGTGTCTGCAGTTTTTTTCCGCCCCCCCCCTGCATTTGTATACATTTTACTAGATTTTCCCGCTATAATTTGCATAAAACTGACTTAGGGTCTGGTCTGAAAAACGGCGGCCATGATGGACGCCATCTTGTCTGGAGTCTAAAAGGCCATTTTTTTTCTTGTTAACATTGCTTAAAAGTTGAAGGACATAATAAGGAACAAAATGAGTGGGGTGAAGTTAAGTCCCAGGGGGGGGGGTGCAATGGTACCCCTATTAGCTCCCGGACTATACGTTTCGTCTGTTTGTAGTGCAAAGTGTATTATTTTCAATTGATTGGGGAATAACTCTATATCTTAAAGGTACTCAATCCGATTAAACACCCATAAATTACTATTTCATTGGCGTCGGGGGTAAAAAATATTTGAATCGAGTCGAGGAACCTACCCATCAAAGTTCACAGTGATCAATATCTATTTTTGGAAGTTTGTTATTTCAATTGTTTGTGGCCCAGAAACACGCCGTCAAATGGATGGTCTCGGTCAAAATTACGGATGAAGATGGATAACACTAAAAAACGGTGATAATACGGCCGTATTTCGTTTAAACAAAATGCTGATAAATAACACGTTTTGGGAAATTTGATACCATAGTTGACAGTGGTTAGCAATTATTGTGTTGCAATTGATCGATTCTGATAACGAAAGCGTATTTGAAGAAATGTTGTTGTTGTTGTTGTATCTTGATATGGGGACCATCTGATCGGATTGAGTACCTTTAAAGATACAGTTGCCCCCCCCCCCCCCCTCCATTGAAAATAAATGTTTAGTTTGAATTCTGTTGCACTCTGGGGGCCATAACGGTGGAAATCTTTCTATGATTTCAGCTGTTTTCTATTTCTCTATGGGGGGTGATTCTCCATTAAATGAACAATTTCGTCCAGAAAATTCTGGGGAAAAAAAGTTTGTCACATGCCGATGAATTTTATGTGAGTATGTAGCACAGATATTGGTGACCACGAAAATGACATTCCGCAAAATTATAGGGCCAGGTCAAGGTCAATCAAGGTCGTTCATTACAGCATGTGCCAATGGCGGTTTTTTTGGGGTTGAATCAGGGCAACGTCATTGTCAAATTCGCTCTTTCTCCAAAACTTGTTGACATGTGCCCTTTAATAGTTGAATTATCGTTATGAGTATATATTTTTTGAGTAGCCGATGATGTATCCGTCCAAACGACGTATTGCGTAGCTCCGCACGTTGAGACGTCTATGAGATACAGCCATTTGAATATACGTGGTGGAAATTGATGTGCTTTGTGGGCGTGACTTAGAGTTCAAACTCTCTAAGAGGTCAACGAATACAGCGTTCAGATATGATAATTGGAAACAGATTTTGATCGCATAAAAGGCTATTCCTATCAAGTCGGGCATGCCCTGGTCCCTCGTACACTTGGTTTGACTCCAAACGATCGAGGAAATCTGATGTAGATAACTTGAACATACGTCAATCAAAGTCTGTTCCCCAAGGGGTTCGCCAAATTGCAATGCTAATTTAGAGTAGAAAACATTGTCGATGGATTTCTCTAACATGTTTCAAGATATTTAACTGAAATTTGGTATTTAGTGGTTTCTCGGTGCGCTCAATCAGATAGAATTGTCAGTGAGATATTCTGATGGTCCAAAATGTGTATTTTGACGCCGTTGCTATAACACACGAGCCGGAAATCGCCCCGCAGGCAGAACGATTGTTGAAAAGTACGGAAATAATTGACTTTCAAACTGTCATCTGTTTCTCACTGAGATTGTTTGATGTAAACGTCAATCCATTTAGAGAATTCGTTAGATTCCGTTGACCCCCCCCCCCCCCACTCATTCACCCCCCCCCCCCCCCCCCCCCGATTGTATATAAACGCACTAAAACTAATCCATATGTCATATTTGTTCTTTTTATCTACACCCAGATCATTCCTTAACATGTTTTATTTGTTAGATCGTGTTTGCGTCTCTGGATATTTCAAAATTAAAATTGCGTCATTACCCAAACAGAAGGAGTGTTTGGGTAATGACGCGTTTGGGTAATGACGATTTTCGTTTCAGTGCGCTCTTATATTTTGAATATCCATCACCTATGAAAATGAACTAGTTTATGAACAAACAACCGCTGTGAGCTTTCGAAAAAAACTTTTAATCGTTCGCCTACAGCATGTAACATTCAAATGGTCTGCGTTTGTGTAATGACGCTGAATAATCATACGCTAGCGATTTCTAGTTTCAAAGGTTGATTTTGAAAAAAAATTCAAGGAAACATAACCTGTGTTTATTTTTTCTAGACTTTAAAGGATATTTACTCCACGATGCAACCATAGATATGAACAAGCTATGTTTCTGGTGAAAATATCAGCCGTCTTTATCGTGCGTTTGGTTAATGATTCTATATAACGGGACATGCTTTTGGAAGACTTCACATGCTTTCCACTAACTAAATATTTAATTTCATAAAAATTATACGAATTGCATGGCGTTCAGTGCAAAATTCCGCACAAGAATATTAATTGGTTTAAAGATAAATCGTTCGGTGGCGAATGGGAACAATCAGGGAAGTTGAATGCCTTTGATTTGGGACATGCTGTTTCGGGGTACGTAGCCTGTAATATACACATGGCATATATGTTGTCACACGTCCATACTAAACCCGAAATGTCTCTAATAAATGCCTGTATCGCGAGCTACAAGATCATTACCATCACTTTTATGTATTGTGGCCATTGTTTTTCATAGGATGAACTAATAACGCAGGACATGGGTTTGCTCGTTTACGGGATAATCACACATGGGCATCTTCTGAGACACAGACGTTTTCAAATCACGTTGGTGATGAATTATAGTATTTCATTCATATTTTATGGCATATATTGTTATTAAACCGTATATCAATGGCATACAAGGAACTATAAACAAAATCGGTGACTCGAAAATTAAGTGGGCCTTGAAGTATCATAATAAATAGTATCTCTATATATAAAAGAATAGGATCTGTTTGTCATGTGCGCACACGGGGGCCGCAGGCTGCTAATGCACAAACGGGCTGCATGCAGGCCTCTCCGACGCTGAACAAAAGCTCCGAAAGGCAGCCTGTTTCAGCTAGTAGAATATAATTCAAGTGAAAAATGAATGCTCAACAATGCAAATCCACCTGTTAACTATCCCATGTTGCTTTCTGTATATAGCTAATTGGGAGGTATTTAAAATTTAATGACAACAAAACGCTCCGTTGCTCTTCCGAAAACTCGTTACACGCGTGGTGCGCTTTCGATAAATAACGCGCCTGAGTTCGTATTTTTATAATCTGTTTACATCACAATTGTTCGTGTTTTCAGTGCGGTATAGTCCAGGAGATATTGGTCGACCTCTGCACCCCCCCCCCCCCAGGACTTAACTTCACCCCCACTAATTTTCTTCCTTAAGGTCTCCTCTAATTTTTTTCACTTGTTAACAAGAAAAAAAAGTGGCCGCAGAGACTCCAGACAAGATGGCGTCCATCATGGCGTCCATTTTATTTTAATGCACCAGGTCTCTTTGATCGCCATTATAGTAAAGATGATAGCACATGCGGTCTTGTTTTCCGCTCGATTCGTTATGCTAATATACAACCCTTACAAATTAGCCAAAACTCAGTCACCAGAATCCAATATGGCGGCCAAGATGGCCGCCCGAAATGTGAAAATATGCTATTTTTCTGACAAGTTACCACCTTTCGTTTGTCTCTGTGGGAAAATGTTAGAATTTTTGCATCATGTTATACATTTATCATATAGAGGAGTCATTTGCGAACACATGGGGACCATAATATGCATTCACTGCGGGATATTTTTGTCCGATATCACGTTTTCCCAAATGCCGGTATCATAGGTCAAAGCCTAATCTCCGTTAATAACGCGATGTTATGTTTCGAATCAATGAATGTTATTGCTATTATAACAACACCCATGCATATATATTTGCAGGAGATACTCGAGCTAGGATTTCTCTTATACATGAGTTGAGGAATATTTACCCAAATCCAAGATGGCGGCCAAAATGGCCACCATCAATAAAAAATCGCCGAAAATCGCTGATTTTAACATCAGTGAGCATTATTGTCATGACAACTCCACACCTGCTTGCTATTGTAAGTTGGGAACACTTAGGCGAAGAACTTTCCTTGTACCATATCCAAATAAACGTCCCCCAAATCCAAAATGGCGCCCACAATGGCTGACAGATTTTGAAAAATCACCGAAATTCCCTCATATTCACATCATTGGGCATTATTGTCGAGACAACTCCATCCATGCGTACAGTTGAGTTGGACATACTGAGGTGAAGTAATTACCTTACATCTCATGCAAGAAATGGTTTTCCAAATCGAAGATGGCGGCCAAAATGGCGACCGAAATTTGAAAACACGCCTACATTCCTTTACTTTCTTAGGATGGGCGTTATTGTTTCGCGATTTCTACCCACCATTACATGTTGATATGTATGAATTATTCATTAGGGTTTGGCAAGTGATACTCACAGTCAATATGGTGGCCAACTGGCGGGCAGAAATTGAAAAGTAGCCGATATTATCACATACTAATTTCAACTTTTTGTCATAATATTGATTTGTATAAACGAAACGGTACATAATATAAGCCATATATTAGTTCCAATGTAAGTCGTAGCCTTTTGGAAGGATGAAAACCCACAATCGCAATGTGGCATTTCAAAATCCATTCTCCACTAAGGGCTCATACTGGCCGTAACCGTATATAGGTGCGCCGAATAGTCATATTATGACTTCCAAGAATCAAAACAACAGTACCTGAGCTTATTCTGAATTGCCACATTCAGCATTATCTAGACTCGTTTCCGTCTCTTCGTCAGATTAATCTGTCTCACTCACAACAACAGTTCACTACTCTTCTTTGTAGGAGTGTGCCACTAATCGGAATGTTTCAAACAATACATATGCCGGTGTCCAGCTCACGTGTTGGTTTCGAAAGCTTGGAATTCTTAGCGAGCTTCATTCGTGGTATATCTTATGGTATAATTCAGATGCTACATATGGGGTATATGCGTCATCTTTTGCGATACACTATAAAGGTATTCGGTCGATGCGTATACTAGCTTTCAGAAGGACCTATCTATCTGCGTATTGTCAGCTTTGGTGACCTAATGGGGATAACAACGTGTTCACCTGGTGATCTTCCCAAAGAGCCACTTCTCAATATATGGTTCATCAATTCACATACTCATCTAATGCACTGACGTACCCGGACAACTTCTGTATATGGCTTCGAATGTTGAAAGCCCGACATTTGACGGATGCATTTCTGCTAAGGCGTAGAAGACCATAATGCATAATATACCCAAACTCATTGAACATGATCATAAGAACAAGCTTGTTGGCGTCCAGCAATCGTCTCACCGAACATATTCAAGCAGATGATAACAATACACACGGTGCTAGTTTGTGGGTATTTGTCATGATAGTGGAAATGAAATTGGACAGGATTCAGACAGGATCTCATGTGTGGCTTTGCTTTCCTTGTATGCTAAGATTGTATGTTCCCATCCGTTTGGAAGCCGTTCTTAAACAACTGGACCAGGAGTATGCCATTGGCTACTGCTGTATAAGCTCCACCAAGACAGTGGTGTAGTCTTAAAGGCGATACCTTTGATAGTTGGTTGATATGTCATACTCACGCTGGGTGGTATGGTTCAAGAAAGTACAAATGCCATCAACAAAAGGGTGAAATGTTCAACGCGAAGAACATCCAGAGAAATGTTACGTTGATGAGCTCTTGCATTCAGTTCAACAAACGTTGGTACACCAAGTGATTTCTTGGTAACATCACCAATGCGACCATTTTCCTGCACGAGACATTAACTACTATATTCTAAAGTTATATATATATATAAAGCTATATGATCATAAAGGTCGCGTTCCACAACGGCCACAGCCATTGCCATCGAGACTGTAAATTGTACTTTAAATACATAGTGAAATTAATGCACCATAGTTCCTGACATTTTCTTGAATAATACCGCCCACATACTGACACTAACCCCGAGAGAGGATAACAAAACACGCATACATTCATGCTATAAAGACATTATCCTTTAGTCCATCCGACTGTTTTGAGGGAGGCTAGCATATTATTATCCAGACAAAAGTGTACGTAGTTGAATCAGAAAGGCTTCGAAACGGATGTGGAAATACAATCTTACCACACCAAATAAAACCGACACACATGACATTCGATATCTTAAACATGCACCAGGTGTAGGGGTGGTGTATACAGTGGCCCATTTCATTCCCACTATCATGGCGCATGTCCACAAAATAGCACCGCGAGCATTGTTCTTCTCTGCTGGGAGATATTCGACGAGACAACTGCGGGGCGTCACACAGTTTGCTTCGGATAATGGTCAAGAAGTGTGGGTGGTCTGTACACTAGGGTCTTCTCCTTAGCAGACAGA